>CM075856.1:24380225-24672725 GCA_037975125.1 Latrodectus hesperus
GTATACACATTTTTTAGCTACACTGAGCATTACTGTCTCACCTTGCGGAGCAGAAAATGTTGCCAATGTCTTATATTGCAAAAAGTCGCCAAGTAGATTTTGTTTACATCGCCAAATTTATTTGCCAAAATTTCATCAAAAGCGATTAGTCACGAAACATGTTTCTCCATGACTGTCTCCCTGGAATATCTGTGAGGAGGATGCCATCCGTCACTTATCACCCCAATTTCTTGAAAAAGCAGGATGTCATCCATCAATTGTCTTCCTCAATCCAGGGAAAAGCTTTCGGTAAAACTGAGTATTATGGTCTCACTTTGGCGAATTATTTTTTCGCCAAGCACATGAGACAAGCGTTTTGGAAAAAAGTCGCCATGGTTTCAGAGAAAAGTCGCCAAATCTGTTACAATTTGGCGATTATTTTGCATCACCAAAAACGATTAGTCGCCAAATGTGTCACCAAATATATTGTTGGAATGTCTCGTCGCCGCACATCCCGGAAACGTTAGCCATTTTTATTTTAGATTTTTTTATCGGATATAAAAGGTGGTAATTTAAATCTTGTTTTTTGATATTTATATTTTATTTTACTTCGGATGCTGTGCATGTAGAGTGCCAAACGAATAAATGAAGGTAAGAATTTTATTTTATTTTTTGCAGGAATAGAACTCCTAGAATTGTATGTTAAGTATTTAAATTTTATAATAATAATAGAAATTATAGAATATTTTTTAAATTTATTCTAGAATTGTTTATGTAGTGAGATTTGTAACATTATATCTTTAATAACTCAAATTCATTATTTTATTTATTTTTAACTAGATGTTATTATAATTGTTTACTTCTCTATTTCCTTTAATTTTTATTCTAAAATATTTGTAAATAGAATCTTTGATCAATTCTTTTTACCATTACTGTTTTCTTGCATGCGGTTAGTTAGGCTTAGCAATTCGAAATATGGGGGGAAACCCCATTTTATTTGCATGGTTTTCGTATTTGGTGTTAAGGGGGCAGGGGAAATTTCAAGTCGGGCTAAACTCCCGTCCTTTTTTCAGGCCAATTCCTCCCCGGTTGGCAACCTTTTTGGGTTGCCAATCAATTTCCAAAACGCTTGTCTCATGTGCTTGGCGAAAAAATAATTCGCCAAAGTGAGACAATAAAACTCAGTTTTACCAAAAGTAAATTCATCAACAGCACAAATTTAATACTTTCCATTATATATAAATGTATATACCAGTGACTCAACCACTATAGCATGGCACTTACATCAAATTTTAGAAAGCATATAGTAAAAAGTATGCTTTTTTAGTACAAGTAAAATGGTAAACATATACTTTTTCAAGTGTATATTACATTACATCTTAAATATTACCAAAAATTATTTAAGAAAGTATATTATAGGTAAGTAAACAACTTTTAAAGTTGTATTGTTTGTGTGTATTACCAAACTTTGAAATCATTAAAAGTGTGCTGAAACAAAAAAGGTTGAGAATCATTGACGTATAAAGTTAAAATAAAATTTTTCAGTATTTTCCATTGACACATGCTCAGTCCATCAAATCTAATAAAAAAGAGTATAGCAACATCAAATCTACTTCCAATGAAACTTGAAACATGAGTCTAATAATTGAACTTAGAGCAGTGATCATTCAGTAATTAAAACAAGATATTAACCAGATTTATTCCATAATTTTCAGTAAATTTTATAACAGCCATGTTATTTAAATTACTTGATTTAAATATCAAATTAAAAAGAAACTTATTTTAATAAAATGTTTATATAAATTAGAAAAATTTCTAATTTAAAAGTATATTTACCTATATCTTTTACAGGTTTCTTTCCTTGCTGCTGAAGACAAAAAACACAATTAAACACAGAAAAATACTGAACATTCAAATTATATTTATTTCTATGAATCATGCAAATCACTTTTTAAGTTTAATACAAATATAAAGAATTAAAAATTTTATTAAGAATTCACCATTCACCAATAAGGATATTAGAAATATTTTATTTTTAATAGCAATTGAAGAGCATTGGTTTTCATGATTTAAATTTACGCAATATAGATAAACTATAAAAGGAGTTGAGTTCGGACCGATAACTAATACACGTGGTTATGGTACAAGATTGTATTCTGAAGTTATACACCTGGTTAAAACTACAGATAAATTTAAAGAAATCAAATGCTCGAAATTCACTATAATATATATGTAGCAATAAATATTACGGATCTTATGTAAAATAATGACTGCTACGGAAAAATCACATGAACTATTACAACTTTTTTTTTTAATTTCAAATGCTAATCTTTAATATAAATATACATAAAAGAATAGGTTTTAAGTACATTTAGTTTTAAAAAATGATTATTTTATAATACAAGATCAGTACAAGTAATAAATAATTTTAACAGAAAACGTGGTCATATTACACGTGTGTACATTAACACAGCCAAGAATATAAAATGAATACCTGATTAAAATTTGTAAATTTTCCAGACTTCTTAGCTTTGACCATTTTTATTTATTAGACTTGATCACTAAAAAAATAACACGTGAAAGAAAGATAAAATTTTAAGAACAAATAGTCACACAAAATGGTAGCTCAAATTGCTCCACGCCGGTTACAAGTGCGACACAAACGTAAGTGAATAACTAGACTGGATTGTTGCCAACACCAAAATTGATTTTCAGTCTTCTATCATAGTTGCCATCTCTAGTATCAAATTTTATAGTATAGCTTTATATTAATTTTTGGTCATTCAAACATTAGCAAAATAATAACCATTTTATAAAATATTAGGAAAAGGGAAATAATATTGAGAATGCATTTTTAATATTTCATAAATACGCTTTTGTACAAGGATAAAAGGTAAAATTTGAATCAGTCTTAAACTAAGCAGAATAAATGAATTGATTATTTGATAAACTATTTTGCCAAATGGCTCAATAAATTAATTGTTTTGTTTTCATGGAACTAGGAGTTGAACTAGGAGACCTTGAAATATATTACATTGGACATTAAACTTATGTGCATAAAAGATAAAACTGTTAGCTTCACTTTTCTGATAAATTTATAAAATAGGAAAAAATAAATATTTGTTAGATATTTAGGAAATTTGAATAAATACAATAAATATTAAATAAAACTGCTGCAATATATTTTATTCGTCTATTTTCTGCGTTTTTATCATGCTTGACAACTTAAATATTTGAATTTAAAAAACTTTTAACATTATTATTATATTTCTTGCATTGTTATCACGTTTGACAACTTTATTTAATTGCTTGAATTTATAAACAACAGTTGCGTTACAGCAGTTTATGATTAGATGAAGAAGTAAAGGCCTGCTCCGCAGGCCGACATTTCGTAAACGAAAATAGATACAAGATACAAGCAGTTTATGATATAAAACAATTTATTTTATGGCATATCTCACAAAAAACTCCAAAATAGTTAATAATAAAACTCATAGTAAAATGTTTACTTTATTTCAACAACAAAATATCAACACACACATATTTCATTAAATTTTTCTGGACCAGAAATT
The DNA here is from genome assembly GCA_037975125.1 of Latrodectus hesperus. NCBI lineage: Eukaryota > Metazoa > Arthropoda > Arachnida > Araneae > Theridiidae > Latrodectus > Latrodectus hesperus. The sequence continues at coordinate 24,383,777 of CM075856.1, forward strand.
AAGAATAATAATTATAATTTGAGTGATAAATTATGATTCAACATTTCATTTGAATTAAGAATAACTTGTGTAATATTATAAATGTGGAATATTGAAACTATATATATATATATATATATATATATATATATATATATATATATATATATATATATATATATATATATATATATATATATATATATATATATATATATATATATATATATATATATATATATATATATATATATATATATATATATACATAGGTATATACATATATATATGATATATATATATATATGTGTATATATATATATATATGTATATATATATATATATGCTATTTCTATAACATTTTATCTATGAAGGGATTTTTAAAAAATATAGATAAGCATATGCAAAAACACTGAATTTCATTTAATGGCTGTTTATAAGTAAATGAGACCGACCTTTCTCTTATGAAATGGAGTAATAAATTTATTAATTACGTATAATAAAATGAAAAATAAGAAACAATTACTTTTTTACCAGAGTATTTTTCCTTTACTTTCTACAGCAGGCGCTTGATTTTACGAACACTCACAATTTTACAAACAAGTGTCTGGTGCCTAAAATAATTCTATAGACTTAATAAAAATTTCATTTCTTTTTAAAAACTAAAATTTGGAAAAATCTCTCTTTTTTGTGAATTAATTATTCTATAATTTTTGTTTCTCCTTTTTTTTCTTTAAGTAATATGATTTTATTTTATTTTATGGCTAGTAAATTTAAATCCAAATTTATTTATCGGAAAATCAGGAATCCTTCGAATTGAAGTAACTACTTGCAATGAAGATTTTAAAATTCCAAATTTTTTAAGCAATACATGTGGAATATTTCCCTTCTAATCTAACTACAAACTGTAATCAATAGCTTCAAGTGCAAATATCATAAGGTGTTTTTGCAAGGACTTGACTATGAGTCACTTACGAAATTGATATTATAAATGCAATGCTGTGTTTGGAATAATTGCACTGCAGAAAAAAACTCTAACTCGGTCATTTTGAAATGTAGGCTTTACTAAAGAAACTACAATTACAGAGAAAAGCGGACTTAAGTGAAGACGTGTAATTTTTCCATGAGCCCTGTTAAAAAAAATCTACTGTTGCCTGAACTTTCCTCTCAGGATATTTTGAATGTGGATTCAGAGGAAATATCGAATGATTGGGAACACAATGAATGAGGAAGAAAAAAAAACTTTTATAATATCAAACAAGAAGAAACTGACGTAGAGACCTCTGCAAATAACCAATTAAATGGCTAAAAAGATTGAGATTCTTTTTTGTGAAAAACAAAGATAAAGTGATTTCTTTTATCAAAAAAAAAAAAAGATGCGAAAGATGTTTTTAAAAGTATAACTTTAAAAGAGGAAACACTAAGAATTTTTGCTCGATTTTTCAACAATAATAAGAAAATATGAATATTATTTTGCATGTTTCGTATGTAGTGTATACTAAATACTTTTTTCTAATAGCATTTTATATATGAAAACAGAAAAATTAGCTTTAAGAGTTAACAAATTGTTTTCTATTTTATGAATTTTCGATTTTAAGAGCTATTTTACTGGTCCCTACGATTTTATAAGAACGAGCGTCTACTTTATTTCGCTCATTCTGTATTCCATTAATATGAAATCACCTAACATCAGGAAACCTTAAAGTGCAAAACCTCTACTTCTTCTAAAACACTTAACCCTTTGGATGCACATTTATTCGAATAATTTTTTATATTTGGAGCACATTTAATTTTTTTGGGGTAGAGTAATTTGTAAGAACAGGATATTTTATGCAATTATTAGAATTTATTGGCTCCAACCTTTTGTTTCTTTTCTTTTTTTTTCCAAAACCTTTTTCTATCACTTGTCTGGCATATCTATTTGTCTCTTCCACTATGCTATTCCAAAAATCTTCATTTAGGACTTCATTCAAAAGATCCAAAGGTTTAGGATTAGCACCTAGCTTTCGCAGACACAAAGGATTTATAATAGGCACTTCACGAAACCGTTTTACATTAAGTACATTGTCTTTTTCTTCCCAAATTCATAAATCTAATTTCTCAGGAGAAGATTCACTATCACTGCTTGATAAGTATCTTGTACGTATTTTGCATCTCGGTTTTATCTCACTATCATCACCACTATCATTGTTACTTTGAAATAAACAAGAATGAACATTTTAAACATTGTCTCATTTTCAACGACGTATCAGAATGTCATGTGTGACTTTGGTCAAATTAATGCATGACGTTTTGATGCTACAGATAATAAGCCCACTTTGAAATCGTAAAGCAAACCGAACGCACTCCTTCGGCACGTCCATTTCTCTCCACTACTGTAGGAGTTACGATAGATGAATGTGCCCAGTAGACCTGATTTTATAACAACTGATATTCCTACTCTTTCTTCTCTTCTTCTTCTTCGAGTTGGGTTTGTATGTCATTGAGCACCTCTGCTTTTATCAGCATTTTGTACTGTTAACTCCAAACCCAATGTTTCTTAGTTCCAGTTGCTCGGATCACCCACTTTATTAATAAAGTCTGATAACCCTTTAATGGAATCTAGGTGTAACTCTCTAGTATGGATGATGCCTAAAGAGGTTAATCTATGGAGGGCAAGAGCCTCGCATTCATAAATGATATGCTTGGTCGTTTCCTCTTGCATATGACATTTCCTGCAGATAGGGTCTTGCTGAAACAGTCCCATTTTATGGAGATGTTTTCTGAAATAGTAGTGCCCAGTTATGAAGCCTACGATTAAACGTATCTTCTGCCTAGAGCATCTTAGAATTTCATAGGAAATCCTCGCTGATGATCTACAGATCATACTTTTAGCGTGGGTTTGACCAGGAGATTTGAGCCAAGCTTCATACATCTTCCGTTTTTCCCATCTAAGAACATTGGTTTTTGCGGTCTTCAAATTGATCCCACAAAAAGGTTCTGGACCAATGGGAACAAAAGACGATCCTTGTTTAGCAAGCTCATCAGCCCTTTCATTACCTTCGATACCTTTGTGCCCTGGCACCCATACAAGGATCACCCTGTTTCTAGTTGCCAGTTCTGTAAGAAGGTTTCTACACTCCAGAATCATTTTAGATTTGATTTCGAAGGAATTAAGCGCTTTTAAAGCGGCTTGACTGTCACTGAAAATGAGAATCCGCTTATCGTAGTAGCCCTTCTTCATATTCAGTCGCAGACAGTGGATAATGGCCAAAACTTCTGCCTGGAAGACCGAAGCGTATCGCCCAAGGCTTACAGACAAGCTGATTCTTGGTGACACGCCACAAACTCCCAGTCCTGAGAGGCTGTTCTTCAGTGATCCATCTGTGTACCAGATTAGATCTCCTGTTTTAGTTTCAAACATGTTGTTATCCCATTCCTCTCTAGTTGGAAAAACTATATCAAATGTCCTATCAAACATGTATGTTTTTTCCATGATGTCAGATGGCATCAGAAAAGTAGGGTCTTGAATTTTCCTGGTGATGCCCTTGTGCCCTTTGGCAACAGGCTGGTCATACCAGTGGTTTTGCAGCTTCATTCTGTATGCATTCATTCTTGCAACGCTGCAGATGAAGATGTCCAAGGGAGTCAGATCCAACACAACCTCCAATGCTCTGGTTGGCGTGGTGGAAATTGCTCCTGTGATGCAGAGACAGGCTAGTCTTTGTAGACTCCCCAGTCTGTCAATCACAGTCTTCTGTTCCACCTTATGCCACCAGATCACACAGGCATATGTGAAAATGGGCCTGACAAAAGCTGTGTACATCCATAACATCAGTTTTGGATGTAAACCCCAGTTTTTACCAAGCATTCGCCTGCAAATCATAATGCTTTTCTTTGCTCGGTTGATCCTATCATCAATGTGCTTATTCCAGGTGAGTTTCTGGTCTAAATAGATGCCCAGATACTTCACCTCTGAAGCCACATTGATTTCAACATCAAAAAGTCTTGGTATGAAAAAACCTTTCCGTTTCTTTTTGCGTGTAAAAGGTACAAGGTAGGTTTTCTGAGGATTAACCATCAGGTCCCTATCCATGCACCATTGACCTACATAACTTAGAGCATCCTGCATGAGATGACAAGTTATGTCAAAATCTTTACCAAGGATAAGGATGACAATGTCATCAGCATATCCCTGCGTATAATAGCCCTCATCATTTAGATGTTTTATAAGGCTATTTACAATTAGGTTCCAAAGTAATGATGACAGAACACCTCCTTGAGGACAACCTCTAGTAGTCTTTTTTTCAAATGATTTACCGAAGATGTTCATTTGTATATATCTATCCGAAATTAAGGCCTCAATCCAAGTACACAGGGTCTGATTAATCCCTGCCCCTCTAAGTGCATTGAGGATGGATGGATGGGAAGTATTATCAAAAGCACCCTGGATGTCGAGGAAAGTTGCCAAGGCAATATCCTTTTGATCCAGAGTGGCTTCAATCTTGGAAACTAGCTGATGTAGAGCAGTCTCTGTAGATTTGCCGGGTTGATAGGCAAATTGAAGAGCATGCAAGGGACTATTTCTACCCAAGTAATCTCTAATATGCCGATCAATGATTTTCTCCATAATTTTAAGAAAGAATGAAGAAAGACTGATTGGTCTATATGACTTGGCCTGGTCATAAGTGTCCTTGCCAGGTTTTGGAATGAAAACAATCCTAGTCTTTTGCCATGTCTTTGGTATATATCCCAGGGCCAAACTAGTTCTATAAATTCTAGTTAGTATTGGTATGACAACCTTCTCTGCCTTCTGGATCATGATGGGCATAACTCCATCAGGCCCAGGGCATTTTAGAGGTTTAAAGGCAAAAATTGCCCATTTAACAATGTTGTAGTTTATGATATTTTTAGCGATGGTCCATTGATTGCTATTGACTCTTTGCAAAGAGCCAATGCAATGTTCCCCTTCGTTGCTATGAATATCTCTAGCTCCCGGGAAGTGGGTCCTGGTCATAATTTCCATAACCCCTTTTCCGGAAGCAGCAAAATTACCCTCCTCGTCTTTTAGGGTACCAACCAAAATAGGTTCATCCCTTTTAAGGAGTTTCTGGAGTCTAGCTCCTTCAGAAATAGAATCTATCTCGTCACAGAACTTCCTCCAGGAGTTAATTTTGCTTTTTCTAACAAGTTTGTTATAAATAGTGAGGGCCCTTTTATAGTTCTCCCATTCACCATTTTTCTTAGCTTTGTTAAAAAGTTTTCTAACATTTGCTCTTTCGGCAGCTAGAGAGTCATTCCACCAAGGGCATTGGAGTTTAGCTCTTCTAGTGCGAATGGGGCAATTGTTATGATAAGAATCTAGAATACTTCTCTGCAGGAGATCTGCTGTAACTTCTAGATCGTAGTTGTCTCTAATAGGTCTGTTCCCGAGCTCAATCAACCCAGTCAGTTCTTCTTGGAATTTCTTCCAGTCCGTCCTAACTGGGTCTCTGAATATGCGATCCAGACACACATTAGAGTGAATTTCAAAATGGATGTTTTGATGATCTGAACCAGAAGGTCTGTCATCTACTTTCCAGTATTTGATATTTTTACTAATCAGCGTTGTCGCTATAGTAATGTCAATTACTTCAGATCGATTGGAAGTAATAAAAGTTGGTTCGTTGCCCTCATTTAGAATATCTAACCCATAGTTTAGAATAAATTCCAAAAGGTACTCACCTCTTTTATTTGTGTCCGTACTTCCCCAGACAACATGATGAGCATTACAGTCTAGTCCTAAGACTACCTGTAAGTTGTTATTTCTGCAAAAGTTCATGAGCTTGTGCAGAGAATGGTCAGGTGGAGCCTTCTCTTCATAGGGCAGGTATCCAGAGCCAAAAACAATTTCCCTGTCCCTACCCTCTATGTTGAGTCTGACTTTCACAGCTGTCAGGTCCCTAAGAATAAATTCAGAGAGGGGAAGAACCTCAATGTTTTTATGTAAGAGTATACAAGTTCTAGCGTTACCATTAGTACAATAGATAAGCTTACCTTTAGTTCCTTTGAGACCACTGATTCTCCCCTTAACCAACCAGGGTTCTTGAATCAGGGCCAGGTGTATATCCCCAGCAAGAAACTTCTTACTGAGGTTAGTAGTACCACTTCTACTGTGGTGGAGGTTGGCTTGAACTACCTTCACCCCCATCAGCAGGAGCAGGTTTATCAAGTACTTTAGCCTGCACATGGTGAAGTCCAATATGAAACCTATATCCCCTTACACGAAGTGTGGCAGCATCTAATTCAGGCACACTAAGAACGATGGTCCGCCCATATGGGTCGTTCTTGGTGTTAAGAACGTTCCACTCCATTGGAGTGACCCCACCGTTCTGAGCCTCGATTTTTCTCAGGAGCTCTTTAGGTTCCAGTTCATTACAGATTTTTGGCAGTTTTGCAATTATCTTGATGGTTCTGACAAGTTTCCTTGCATCACCCACCAAGAGTTTATGTTCTTGCCAAGGGCTTATATCATTGACATTCTGTTCCAGCCACTTTGAGCTCTCCAGATCTGCACAGTTGATAATAAGAGCCCCGTTTTCAAGTTTACAGGATAGGAAGGTTGGGGCAAAACCCTCCTCATTCCTTCCTATTTTCCTGGTTAACAAGAGTTCCAGGTCATAGGCCTGTTTCTCTGTTAACCGTTTTTTCGGATGACCTTCTAAGAGCACGGCCATCTTGATCGCCGTGAGAGCCGCCCTGTAAGTAAATCCCTCAGGTCCTTCTCTCTTGGCAGCCTTTCCGACCTTGCCCTGGTTCATCCGGTTGGCAGGACGCTTCTCGCCTTTGGTTGCCTTGGGTTTTTCAACCCAAGTCCCCTCAGCGATTTTGCGCTCCTTCACCAGCTTCTTTTTCTGGGCACCAGATATTCTCTTTTTAAGCTTGATTCTGGTCAGAGAGTCAGTCATGCTAGAGATAGCTTTCTGACTCTCACCAGAAGAAGATGGTTTGGAGGTCATTTCTACCTCCTGTGAAGGTTTCATTGCTACCCCTTCATTTGATTGTCTCTGAGTTCCCTTGTCTTTTTCAGAAAGGTCTGCTTCAGAAGTTTCTCCTGCAAAAGCAGAAATGTTTGTTATATTTAATGTCTTTTCAGCCATATAATAACAGTTAATAAGCTCAGGTAATATGACAGTCCACCCAGCATTGCCTGAGTTACTGGGCAAGGCAATTTACTCTAGAAGTTCGCCAGGCAACTAGAGGCTCCGTTAAGACACCAATACCGCGGTGCCAATTAGCCCTAGGCACGGAACGCATAACACCAGGGTTTACGGGAGCTGGTTCGCGGCCTCTTATTCAATATTCAAGGCTATCCTGTCATTCCTACAGGACGTTCGGCTATCCACCACCTGCCTACGTGCCTGGTGGCTAGCTCAAGCCCCAGAGGGGTACGCATACCCCCTGGTTCCAGGTTCCTACTCTTTACTAACCGGTGCCTCAACCACTTTATACACTAATTTGCACACTTATTCTTTCTTCATTCAATAGCAACGCAAAAAAAAAAATTAGAAATTTCTTGTTTATTTTATCAATTCAAAATGCTTAAAATAAACTTTAAGCATTTACTTAGAATTTTTTTTTCTTTGCAAAATAAATTGCAATGATCTTCTGCCAACTGTTGTGGCACTGGATTTCATTCAAATAGGAAAGTTCTCACTAGGACTTTTTAAATGTATGATAATTTGTTATATTTATTACATAATGTTTGATATTTACACAAATGTGGTAGTAATGTATTTAAAAATATTTCTTACTAAGATCTTAGTCTCATTAATATTAATTAATTTCATTAAATTTCTGCTATTAATATTTTAATATTTTTGTAATAAAATATATGAAATCATAATTCAAAACGTGATTTAATTTCGCAAGAAATAATTTAAAATTTTATCGTTATTTTAAAAGTTATTCTTAAAATAAATTAAATGAGTTATTCATAAAATAAATCAAAAAATTATTTTAAGAATAATAATCAAAATTTATGAATATATAATGTAACAGAGTTTTAAGCATTTGAAAACTGTTGTGGCGCTAAAAGATGAATTGAAATTCTTATAATATTTTGAAAAACATAAATAATGTATTTCTGAGAATTATCTAATTAAATGTTCTACATTTAATGTTAAAAAAATCATTAAATTGACTCAGAACCGAACAATTAATATTAGAACTAAAATAATGTATATATATATATATATATATATATATATATATATATATATACGCTGTACAAACTTGAATGAATGAGTAAACTATTTTGATTTTTAAAAATTACTTAATTGGTTAAAGAATCTTGAGAATATAGTAGAATCAAAATATATATAAATCAAATAACATTATATTACATAGGTATATATTTATTTTATTTTAATTAATTTTCCTTATTGTTATGTTATTATGGATACGTTTCTGATTGATGATTAATTACGTAAAACGATTGTAACAGCTGAATTCAAAATTGAAAATTTTTAAAAAATATGGTTTCATTATAAAACATTACGTTTTCCTTAATCTTTATTATATAGTTGATCTCTCAATATATTTTAAATATTTGAACTTTCAACAATAAATATTATATTTTGGATTGATGAATAAAAGTTATTAAAGATTATTTTATAAAATAATTTATTAATATATTTGTGTTTTAGTAAATATTTTAATTAATAAGTTTTCTTTTAACATTTTAATAGGAAACTAATTAATTTGATTAGTAGTTCATTCGTATTAACATTGATTTTATTAAATATAATTAAAGTAATTTCATTAATTAAAAGAATATAAATGTAGAATAAATATTGTGAACATTTAAAAACCTGTCGTATCATTTATATTATAATAATTTTTTGTTTGAAAAAAAACTTGTTATATTAGAATTTATATTATTAAAAGTACTGAAAGTGTAAAATTCAAATATTATTATTTAATTACAACTTTCATTCGGCATAAGTTGCTATCTATTTATGCAAAATGAAGTTTTCGTAAAGAATGTGTTACTGTTTGTGAAATTACGTCAAAATTGGATCTCAGCAGGAGAAGGACTCACACAAAAACACACTCTAAAAATAGTTTTTTTTTTTTAAATTTTTTATCTCAAAATAAATTTAGAATATAAGGGATCATAAAGAAAATTATATTTTGCAGGAAAATTTTTTAAATAAATATAAATAAATTTTTTAAATAAAATAAAGTTTTTTTTTAAATAAAACCTCAATAAACTCAATATAATATTTTTATGAAAAGAGAGAAAAATTAGTTTTATCTTAATTTATGTGACAGTACTGATTTACGCATAATATTTCTAAAGCACAGTTATATTCTATTATTGTTCATTGATTCAAAATGATAAATTAACTGTCATTTTCAGTAGATTTTAAGCAAACGGAAATCAAACTGACTTCCAGAAAAGTATTAAAGCTTTATTTAAAAAAAATTCGCTTTGGGAGTAAAATGTAAAAATTACAATATATATATATATATATATATATATATATATATATATATATATATATATATATATATATATATATATATATATATATATATATATATATATATATATATATATATATATATATATATATATATATATATATATATATATATATATATATATATATATATATATATATATATATATATATACATACATACATACATATATATATATATATATATATATATATATATATATATATATACATATATATATATATATATATATATATATATATATATATATAAACAGCGTCGACTCAGTAATTTGTAGGATTATCATGAATGACGACAAATCAAGCAACATGCCTAGAAACAAAGTTGGGATGGCGTCTTGAGGAAACGCTTTCCATTCCCAATCAATCATTTATCATAGATCGTTTTATGAATGCGACCGTGGCAGGGTGTGCAAACACCATTCAATCAAATTATGAATGTGTTGCGATTGGTGAGACATCAGAAGAGAACGAAAGTCATAGATGTGTCTGCACATCTTACAGAACACGTTGGCTAATGCGAGAAATTTCAAACCAGTAGGCAGGAGCTTCCCCTGTAGGCAGGAGAGAGTCACAAGCAGCAGCACATCCTCCGCGTATCGATGGATCGTCATAGCGCCTTTAATGTAATTAGGAGTGACCTGTGATCGTACTCAATTGCGCCCAAAATTGTGATGCCATTTTGTCATTTATTAAAGCATTCCATAATTCTTTACATATTGAACCTGTCTCTAAATAACGCCATACCCTTACGAGATGACTGTCATTGGAAAAACAGGAGCATGAGTCATCTGAAAATGTGACTCTGTGCCATACCGTTGTTCGTCTTTGCTGTAGAGTCAATGGCAGTCTTCATAACAGCCACCGTGAGTGCTGGCCACTTGCAACCAATGGATGATAAATAGTTCTAGCTGATATGGTGTCATCTAGTGTGTTTTGAGCATGTTGCAAAATGAAGGTTGAAGTAATTTGCAACACCTCTTTCAATTGTCGGCAAATGTGTTGATCCATGAGTCTTAAGGGGAATCCTTCCTCAAAATAAATCTAGAAACGAGCTTCAGCGCCACCTAGCGCAGTTGTTTGGGGGCAGTCCCTCTTACAAAGACTGAAAGAACTGTTTGGCGAATTTAAATTCATAAGCAACGTCAAGCACCTGTTTACAAAGAAAAAGTAGTTCCTAACTCTATAGGGGGCAAATTTTAAGTGGGGAATGAGTCGGAGACTACTTAACCGCTATAGGAAATTAGGATGCAGGGAACTGAGACATTATACCCCCCGCATCCTAATTTCCTTTAGCACTTTCAGACGCATATTTTCTCTGCATATGTGGTCAGTTTGTCTTGAAACTGTTTGTCCCCTCTCGCCTCAGGGTATTCCTTCCTGGAACTGTATGTCTGTAAATTTCAGGGGTGATGAAAAAGTACGGCTGGCTCAAATGTTTCTCAAATTTGACACCGGAAATGTCCATTGTGGGCTTAGTCAAGCAATGAGAGAGAAAAAGCTCTACTTGGAGATTTTGAGAAGAAATATCACTTTATTTACTTTTAGAGAGTTCAGCAGAAAAATTATACGGATGCATAAAAAAATTGAACAATTTTGTTAATATTATTCATTAAATGATCAAAACTTAATATTAATGTTTAAATTAAATTCAAAATATAAAATATACTTTGTGTATTCATATTCAAAATATAAAATATTTTTCTTGATATAATTTCAATTTGCTTTGATTTTACGAGATTTGATTTTTTTAATGGGTTTTGTATATGAGAAAGCGAAACAGTTGCACTTCTCTCTAAGTACTTCACTTTTATAAATATTTTCAAATGGACACAAATGTCGAATTTCTTATGTCTTTTTTTTAAAAAAAAAATAAAATAACGTGGTTTATTTATTAACTTTGCAGTAACATTTCTTCCTTTATAAAATATTTGGATACAAAATTTACGGAAAATTCCGTACATTTGGTTTATAATTTCTGTCAAGGATTTTTGTTGTAATGGAAAGTCTACCTCTCTATTTGGATTGATCAGGCATCTCGACATTGTTTCGTGATATATTTCTAAGCAAACTTTAAAAGCAATATAACTAAGTTCATAATCCGCACCTTTTAGTTCAAATATGGCGATATCATCATTCGTATCTGAAGAAATGAATTCACCTCAAGAAAAATAGAACCTTTAATTTTTAAGAATAAAATAATCTTCATTTTGGAATAAGCTAATGTATAATTTTTATTTATAAATATATTTTTAGCCTCTTAACAAATTACAATAGAATGTGCTTCTCAATAAAATCATATAAACATTAAAAAAATGTTCAGAATATTTCATTCGTCGAAATGTCGTAAAATAATTTAGGGTCTTACATTTCATCTATATTCAATGTATATACCATTTTCAAATTTCTAAAATTTTCTTCATAAATAATCTTCTTAAATTTTCTTTCTGTAACAAAATTTTAGAACTCTAGGTATCCAACATCAGAGCTCCAAGCTTGCAGCCAAATTTATAACATCATCTTTAATTTTTTTTTATTAACTCTGAGTGAATTTGTACTCATTTTAACTCTCTAAAACTCATAGAAATTTGAAGATAATGGTCTTATAATGTGTTCATTTTAAAAGTATCAAGTGACAATTAAGGTATACATTTTTCTTATTTTTAGGTATATAAGTATAAATAAATTATTCTTCTCCATCACCTTCAAATTTGTATTATCCAATCAAAGTATTTATATATATATATATATCATTGTCTTTAATTTTTGTGCTTTATTTAAAATTCATTCATATATATATATATATATATATATATATATATATATATATATATATATATATATATATATATATATATATATATATATATATATATATATATATATATATATATATATATATATATAAGAGCAAAGCAATCCTAGTTGATTCCTAAAGACGTTACACTACTACTCTGAAGTTGAGCTGGGAAAATGTATGCGTGATGAGCCAACTTTTCTCTTTTTCATGGCTGTAAGTAAATCCCGTTTTATTTGGTAGTTGAATTTTATCTCTGTTCGTATTCAGGAAACGAAAAAAGGCAGTTCAGCCATCATTTTTATTTTTATCCTTTTCTAATTTTCGAAAATAATAAGTATTGTGATACTAAGATCAAAATTGAAATTTTATACATGTTGTAAAAAGCATTTTCGCATCCCAGCAATTCTTTTTTGGAGTGATTTCGTTATTATTTTTTTCGTCATAAAATATATTTTAAAACATCAACAAAGGAAAATGTTTTATACCACATATTTTGCATTTTTTATTATTTGCTGGTATTAACTTTTCTTTTCCATAAAAATATTATAAGTTAAATAACAAAAGTAGCTAAATAAAGATAATAATTTTCTAAACTTCCACTAGTATATGCTGTAAATAAAATGTACAAGGCAATAAATAAAAACTCGTGTCGAAGTCTTTTATGAGTGTTTCAGAACGAGACTTTTGGACAGCACTTGATGGATTTCTTCCCCCGTGGAGCAGCGCACCCCATGTTGCCAGTCTAGCTGGCACAAGACAACATTTCTTCCCTCTTTAGAGCGAACCATTTTCTTCCGATCAAGTTTCCTTCTGGCAGTGGTAAGAGATTCCGGCTTTTTGTGTCCGAAAGTTATAAAATTTGAATGTAGCCAAGACGGAAGTGTTGTGCTTGAGGAAACCACACGTAAGTCCAAGATCTCCCCAGCCCCCACAAGGTCCTGCAATTTATATCCAAGTTTTCCCCCATTACTAGGAATTCCATATGCAAGCAATAACGGTGACGTTATAATATATAAAATACTATGTTAAATTTTTTTTGCTGTTGATATTTCAAACTTCATTGCTGAAGAAGGATGCTTTATAGATATTTAATTTACCATGGATATTTAAAAAAATCAAACTGGTCTGGTATAGGTAGATTAAAAGTAAACCAAATTTTTAGGTCTATTCTTGTACTTGAGTAGATTAATAAAGGCAATATAAAATGCTAATGATAATCTGAATAAAAACCCTTGTTTTGTGAAAGAATATCTGAAGTGACAGATTTTATAAAACTCTTGGAAAGTAAATTTATCAAAAATTACAAGATTGTTGGTAGATATCAGATTTTATTAATAAAAAATAGGATAAATCTTGAGCAAAATTATAATAGAATATGGAGATTTAAAAAAATACTTGACTTCCAAAAGTCGCAGTTAAAGTTTTTTTTTTTTTTTTAAAATAAGTTTTTCCGATTGTCCTATCGATTCCATACGCAATATCCGCCGAACCATTGGATATCAGTAATATAAAATTCGTAGGAAGTGTGATATATTCCTACAGAAAATAAAAAAGGAGGATACAATCTTACAAATGTATTATATGTAATGCATGTCAAATTTTTGATTTTTAGAATACTAAAAATATATGCAATGACTCACAACACATGCATTTTTTAAGTACTATAATATATTTTGAAAGATTTAATTTTGGTGCATTGATGTCATATTTGAATTAATAAAAGTGATATTTTCGATAGTCTGATAATCTTCTGTAACACATTTGTTAAAGAGTGTTTCCCAATTTCCTGCACTTTACAAGTTTCATATTAACTAATAAGAGAGATATTCTTCCTAAAATTTTAAATTTTGTAAGGTCAATAAACATATTTATTATTGTCCAAAACATCATTGAAACCGATACGTATTCCGATTTAGAAAGGAATGCTTTTACTTACCAAAAAAAACCGAAACTTAGCACAAATAACCTCAAAATCAAAAGATATATACCTATACATACATACATACCTATATCTATAGCTATCTATAATATATATATATTTAACAATAAACAATTTTGATATTTTCAGGGATAAATAAATATGCCATAGGTTTTGTTGAAATGTTGAAATTAATTCTGCATCCAAACTCAGCAAGCAAATAACTTAGGATCAAACAAAAAATTAAAAAAAAAATTAAGAAGTTTTTATAAAACAAAGATTTAAAAATATGGAATTGGTGAACTATGCAATGTCTATAGATATGTATCACAATATCATATCATGTAGATTATACTTCTTGAGAGAAATTACATCAAAAATATAAAAGAATTAAGTTCCCTACATAAGATATGTTTTTAATAGATTTAGCTGTTTAAAGTCTATATATGTATGTCCCATATAAGCCCATCATTTTTCGTGAAAATTATTGCAGGACCGCTCTGGAAAGATGAAGATTCGTCACAGGGAAATCATCAGAGCATCTCGTGTATAGTAAAGGGGAAAGATATGTCCCTTCTCGCGCCAATTTAGAAGCATATTTTTACAGGAAGGTACCGGATACTAGGAACACCCTCAGCGTTTGCTGGGGATGAGGGAAGGGAACACGCAAATTATCTCCTAAAACTGCGAAAAACTAAACTTCATATTTTAGTGTGTGAGGAGGAGCTTGTTGACTAAAGCATGCAATTGATTGGATTGATTATTCAAACAAACAAGTATTCATCCGTCATGTGGGCGTTGCTAATTTTTGCGAAAAATTTTAAGTTTTATGCAGACAAATAAAAAAATTCTATCGTAGATAAAGTAAAAAAAAATTGTTGGCATAGATAAATATATGTACATATTAAGTCTGTTTTAAAATTTCTAAATTTTTTACCTTTTTTAAGTTATTAATGTTTTAAGCATATTATCAAATTACTGAGCCAATTTAAAAATAGTTAAAATAATTTTAAAAATAAATTTCAAAACAGAATAAATTGTTATTTTTGTGCATTAGGAAAACCTACAAAATGTGAAGGTCTAGCTATAATAGAACTTGAGAAATATGTTTTTAAATTTCTCCATAGACTTAACATTAGAGCTCGTTTTCAATATGGCGCGGAAGGAGTCCCCTTAACTTCACACTGGCTATGCTGGCATCCTTCAAACTTATTGTTCTCTTTGTTTTAACCACCTTCGCTATAACAAGTAAATGTGGAGGCGTTCAGCTGCATTTAAGCTGAGATTTCCCATAAGAACAAACTTATTCTTCTCAGTACGATCATAATACTCCTCGTAAAATTGTGGGTCTGTTGAAAATTCATTTTTTGATGGTGGTCTGACATTCTCTAACACTACACACGTTCTTCGTACCAAAAAAAAATTCTACTATGATTTCTAACAGAAATAACGGATAAAAATTATATATTCTGCAATTTCTTTTCTTGTACCTTATTTAACATGCTCAAGAGAGCTGAGTATGTCACATGAATTGTAATACCAAAGGTATGCCGATTGTATACAATAAATATGTACGCCATTATTTTTAGAGGCATTGAGACTCTTTACAATGAGAGCAGTGAAAGCTGAACTCTGAGGAACATTTTTCCAGGTATTTTCTTTCCTAAAAATGATTGGTTGTCAAGCAGATTCCGTCTTGTTCCCTCCCAATTTCTTCGTACTCTGGTACCTTCTAAATAAAAAAATTCTTAGAATCTGATCACGTGACGGTGCTTATCTTCTTATTTCGACAGGAGGACGAGCAACAGGAAGTAAACAGTATGGTTCAAAGTGGAAATATTTTATAGACGGTAATCTGAAAAATACCAAATGAAACATTTTTTGTAAATCACACAAATATTAGGAAATGGGCTGTCAATTTTGAAAATAATAGAAATAAAAAAGCTTTTTATCAGTTAATGATACTTGATTTTATGAAAAATAATCACTATAAAGGGAATTATTCAATGTTTAATTTCTTTTACATTGAGTTTTCTGTTGCAAAATATGATATCAATATACAGGTATCTTTCATAATGTAAAATAAGAAAAAATTTCCTATTGAAATAATATTTATTTGATTTTATAACTCTTGATTTTATAATATTAGATTTTATTGATAAAGAGTGAAATCATCCATCACTCATACATAAAAACGAATTAGTCACGAATAAAATGTTTTCAATAAATATTTTTTACCGTTAAAAAGATTATCATGGAAAATATAACATCTCTCTATTCATGCAATCTAAAATTTATATAAAATTGCCTTTCACTTTCTTATGTAGATAGTATTTATTTAATTTTTTTAAACGAAGATTCATTTAAATTAAATTAAATTAAACGAACATTTATTTAAATCATAGGTTCCCAAAGTAGTCCAGGTGGACCCCCAGAGGTCCATAGGAGATCACACGGGGTTCCATGTAGACGTGAAAAGAAAACAGGGGTTCACAAGTTGTAAGTGGGGGTCCACGAAATATTTTCTGGTTTTCAGCATCATCATTCATGGCGCGCCAGCCCAGGATGGGCCAAGGCCTTCTGAACAAGTTTCTTCCAGCCACCTCTACTGGCAGCCAAACTCCTCCAATTTTTTGTTCCAAGGACCCTACAGTCTTCTTCGACTGCATCCACCCATCTCAGCTTTGATCTTCCTCTTCTTCTTACGCTGATGGGTTTTTCAAAAAAAATTTCCCTTTGTATTTTATTGCCCTTCATTCTAATAACATGTCCAACCCAATTGAGACGGCTTACTTTTATGTGATGTACAACGTCTGGCTCCTTGTAAATTCGATTGATTTCTGTATTGTATCTTCTGATCCAGACACCGTTTTCCTTCGTACCTCCAAAGATACTTCTTAAAATCCTGCGTTCAAATAGGCCCAACAGCCTCTCCTCTCTTACAGTCAAAGTCCAAGTTTCCGAGGCATAGGTCAAAACGGGATTGATAAGCGTTTGGTTTTCAGAATAAAGAACAAAAGTTTTGGCTTGGATTAACCTATAAACGTAGACAGGCAGGATCATTCACAAGGTAGGTACTCAAAAATATTCGAAACTGAATAGAATTGATTAGAACAATAGATTATAGTACAAGTATTATTTTAATAAATAATACTTGTAAATAATACTTGTACTATTAATAAATAATACTTGTACTATTATCTAATAAATAATACTTGTACTATTATCTATTATACTATTTTAGTATTATTTTAATAAATAATACACAAAAGAAAATGTGCCATTTTTTTCATCTTAACACCCCCAATTTAGGATAATATTTTTTATTAGTTGTGGGAATACAGTAGAAATGTAGCAGCAGGGGGTCTACCGAAAGTAGTAAAACTTTGAAAGTGATCACCGAGAAAAAAAAGTTTGGGAACCCATGATCTAAATGAAAAGATTTCAATTTGTGTTATTTTCCTAAACTTGATTCTTTAAAAAAAGTTAAGTATTTTCCTTTTGAGTATTTTCCAGCTTTTCTTCCTTGTGACCTTTGATGCCCACTTAAATCATTAAAAAACATTCATTGATGTACAAAATATATTCATGAACGCTTTAAACTGTTGGACATATTCACAATAATGTTATTATGTATGGGCAGATCCCATATAACAATTTTATATTATATATTATTCGTTGGAGTTTTAGTTAATTTTTTTACGTGCTTTCGGTAAAAGAGATTTATTAAATTATTTATTTAACTTTCAATATCACAATTATTAAATCATTCATAGCTTATTTACTCTATTGTGTACAGTGTCAATCATATTCATATATAAATCAAGTTAAAAATGAATTTTTGATTTGGATTATTAAAGCCATAATTAATCATTCTATATTTTGCTCCAGAATATTGATTCAATGTCTTATTATTTTAGAAATTAATATTTAAATGCTTAAGATACACTTTTTTTGTTATCTTTCTTAATATAATAAAAATTATTTGTACGAATTTTTCCAATTTTATTTTAATCTCTATGTTTATTTTATCAAGTTTATTATAATATAAAGCTATCTGAATTGTAAACATTTTTATCCTTAGCTATTTGCGGAGAAAAATAAAGGAGAAACTATATATTACTATTTTTTTCTTGAATTGTAAGACTATCAGTATAATATCATTGTTTTTGTATACATTGATTTTTCTTATTAGTAGCATTTCTGCATAATAAAAATCAAAGACTAGATGTATGTACAGTCATTTAAAATATTTATAGAACATTATTGTATATAGATTACAATATCAAAGTAAGAAGCATATCTTGTATTTAATTAAACGATGACTATCAATGATAATCATTCCTGTTACGAAATGTTATACACACTTAATATTTACCAGTGAAATAATTATTAACAATGAAGTTTGGTCATTATGCATGACTATTGAAACTTCAATTCTAAAGTATTTTATCTACATGGCCTTGCTACCATAAATGTAACACCTTGAGGAAAGCATGCAAATAAAATGAAATTTACAACATGCATTAGCGGAGGTGATATATGTAAATGATTAGAATTTCAGAGAGCCTGTAGCGAAACTTCAAAGCGCTATTTAAGGCTTGGAGATTTCGACGATTCCAAGTTCGGCAATTGTGTTTTTCTTGTGCTTTAACAGAAACGATCAATTATGCCTCCTAGAAAGCAGCGATCATTTTTTGATCAAGTATCCGAGTTCAACAGAAGAAGAATAGTGGCCTACAGAGATTGTGGATAATCTTTCAGGGAAATCAGTAGTCGTGTTGGACGAAACCAAACAATTGTAATGCGGATGTGTGGTCGTTAGAGGCATGAGGGTACGACGGACCGACGCGTGTTTGATCTCATCCACCTCAGTGCACCACTTCACGTGATGACAGGCAAATTGTGCGCATAACAGTGGCGGATCGCTCAGCCACAGCACATTCACTGTGTAACTCATTATCCAGTGTCTGCGCATACCATTTGACGATGTTTACAGCAGATTGATCTGCCCGCAAGACGTCCATTGCTTCGTATACCCTTGACGCAGAAATATAGACGTCTACGCCGTCAATGGTCGATGAAAGAAAGAAGTCGACGGCAGAATGGAATAAAATTGTCTTTACTGATGAGTCTCGCTTCTGTCTGCAACACCATGATAATTGCATTCAAGTCTGGAGGCACCATGGAGAAAGGATGCTGAACAGCTGCGTTATACACCGCCACACTAGTCCTGCATTGGTATTATGGTATAGGACGGTATTGGATATCACTCTCACACTCCTCTAGTACGCACAATGCTGGTACTTAAAACAGCCAGTGATGCATCTCCGAGGTATTGGAGCCAGTTGTCCTTCCTTGCTCTCAGGTCTTGCCCAAAGCCATATTTCAACAAGATAATGGGCAACCAGACATGACACACATTGTCCAAGTGTTTTTGGTCAATCGCCAGATTGAATTGCTTCCTAGCCGGTTCACATACCGGATTTTTCACCGATAGAAAACATGTGATCCATGGTTGCTTAACGATATACTCAGATTACATCCCCAGCTGCCACACCAGATCAACTTTGGTAACGTGTGGAAGCGTCATTGTAAATATTAATAAAGTTAAAATAATGATGTGATGAATAAATTTTGTTTTTCATATAAAAATTTAATTTAAAAACATTATTCTAAATGTGCAGTTTATTTTTATACATCATTTTATCTATTTATGAATATTATTGCAAATTTCGATAACCTATACACATGTCAATATTGATACAATCTATATTGCGCTATAAGCTGCCAAAATTACAATAATGGATTTTATGCATTTACTATACTATAATATTGCATATATATATATATATATATATATATATATATATATATATATATATATATATATATATATATATATATATATATATATATAATTCAACGTCCATATTATTAAAGGAAATATAAAAATTGGTTGCATTTTAATGCGACTTATAAAGGAACCAAATATTGAAACTCATTATGTTCTTTCACATATTGTGCTCTATTATAAAAAAGTTTTCTATGCTCTTTTTTTATTTTGGATTTACTTTTTCATTTATAAAAAAATTTGAAGACCACTCCTAATGCACGATGCCAACAACAAATAATAAATAAAAAAGTAGGGATTTTTTAAAGAAATGATTAAAAATTTTTAGTACAATTAAAAATTGCTTAAAAACTTTCATTCAGTTTTAGTAATTTCGTATATAAATAAACACACATTTGCAAAAATAATTCAACATTATGTGCTTATTTCTTGTAGTATTTTGCAACTCTTCTTTTTTTAAATTAATTTTTGTTTTGGATGTGTTGTTAAGTTTTTGATGTCAAGCACAAGGAATTATATATCACGCATATGTTACCGCTATCAGGATAGTTCTTTATGCATTTTCTGCTAATGTACATACATATCGATGCAGGGGATAAGGTTAACCATAAGGTTAATAAGTTTGGAATACTCAACCATCATCAAATGCTTCGTAATTTTGAACCACGGTCATTTGACGAGGTCACACCTGAGCCGGCACCTTCCTCTTCACATTTCTACTAAGGTACTGGAAGGGAAGATTTATTGAAAATTAAAAAGTTAATCGAAGAAATAAAGATATATTCAAGTGAAAACACCATATAATCAGTGTTGTCGCCCTCACTTTTGTGCCGCCCACGTTGTAGCCCCCCTTTGTCTCCAGAGGCGTAGTGACGGGGGGGCAAGGGGGGCTATCATGCCCCGGGCGCAGCTTGCAGAGGGGCACCAAATCATTTCATCGATAAACAAAATGTTTCAGAAAATTTCAATCTTAGTTTTATTTTAATATTTATTTCATTCGGTGAAATAAACTTTGCATTTTATAATTATAGTGTCATGTCCACGGAAAAATAAAGAAAGCTCCAGGAAAGAATCAAATTTGGAAAAAAAATGTTGTTGATAAAAAATATATGAGGAAGAGCTGCAGGAGCTTGCCATAAACGAAAATTTTACTCTTATATTTAAATTTTTTTGCATAACTTAGTTCCCTTTAAAACGTATGTTTATATAACCCTGCTTTTGAATTTTATTTCTTAATCAATTAGATTATCGGTTTTCATTCTTTTAATCCTTTCCTTTTTAAGTTTCATATTTTGCAAAATGTTTGTGATACTATTGTTCTGCACTACAAATCTTGTAAATGCGTAACTAACGAAAATATCTTAATTTTTCTTAGGAAATTTCTGGAATATTAGATTGGTCAGTTCCATTTTAATGCATATGAGCTGTTTTTATTTTTGCATAAAGTTATTTACCAAATTATTTGTGTATTAATGTTATATTATTTTTGGATCTATTAATTTAGGGAGATTACAGAAGAGTAAGCTCATGAAAGACACCTATTTAATTTTGTGAATACGCCAAGATTCTCAGTGCCATTTATGAGTTCTAATTGTTGTGTAGGTTATCTAAGTGAAGTTATATTACTAAAATAAATAAGAAAGTCATAATAATACTAACAAAACAAATAAGTTTGCTTTACTCAAAATACAAAAAGCGTTCAATGAATATTATTTCCTTTGGCCCCTTCTAGATGTTACAATTATTCAAAAATTAGAAATTTTTTGTCGAAATTTCAGTGTTTTGAAATATTATTTGACGTGCTATTTTTTTTCTCATAAGAGATTAAATCCTTTTATTTAACAAGCAGTGTTTCATTAATATTTTAAATTTTCTTTTATGATGAAAAATGTGAAAAATTTAATTTCATTTTGACTATAATAATATAATAGAAAATTATTCGCAGAAAAAGAAAATTTCATGTAACTGAAATATTATTAATGAAAACTTGTAGGAATTTAAAAGTGCTAATAGCATCAGGAAAATCAAATTTTACTTAAGTTATCAAGAAGCGATATAGAAAGATTAAATTCAGTTGTTATTGAGACTTTGGGAAATTATATTATCCATTGTCCCAAAATAAAAAAAAATTCTTGTGTATTTTTATCTTAGACAATATTGTAGCCTTTTAGCCTAGTGTCGCGTTATACTCGTGAGAAAATCCTGCTGAAACGTGTTTCTCATTAGCGGTCCCCTTTGTCCAAAATATTTTGTCGGGCAAAGAGGAAGGAACCTCCCTCCATGGTGTCCGGCACAAGGCTGACCTTCAAAGAAAGGGGGGAAACTTTTCACAGTATGCCGCGCAGGGAATTCTCTTCCTGGAATCGAAATAGAGGGGATCGAGAACTAATACCTCCAAATTCTAGAAAAACTTTCCTTTTTATAATTCACACGGTTAGCATTTCGTTTCTTCCCAAACATAGCTTCATTGGAAACAAAAATGTAAACTTTTGAAAACCTAGAATTTTGACATTTAAAATATTATTGCCGTAAGTTGTGTGTATTTTATGTCTACTATGTATTCTTTCGATTTCAATGTTTATTTCATATTTTAGCTAGTATAAATATTTACTAACATCAGCTTACAGAGCTTTGAAAATTAAATATTAAATTACTTATTAGTTAAAACTATTCATTTAAAAGTAATTTACTTAATGTTTAAATGTTTTATTTGGGGAAATAATTTTTATTTGACTCGTAATTCTCTTGGCTTTACATTAGCATTTTATATTAAAAAATTCTTTTTTCAAATGGCATAAATTAAAAAGCTACGAATGTTTTCCTTTTTAAATGTTTTTTTTTTCTTTTCTGTATGCTTAAACAAACAGAATCTTCTTTAATAGCGTAACGATTTATTACATGTCTTAGCTGCCTTTACAGCACGCTTTAAATATACAGAATATATTTCTTAATTAATTAGTTTAATTTATACAAATTTAAATAAATCTTTTAACTTGAAAAATTCGTTCAAGAAATTTATAAAGAAATCGTACTCATTTTACATTGTTTCTCATTTTACATTGTCAAGAATTTCTCATTTTACATTGAAAAATTATAAAAATAAGATCGTCTTTAAATGATATAAATTTATTGAAAAAGAAAAAAAAGCTCCTGCCATTGCATGAGCAGCACTATAAAAATGATTCTAAATAGAAATAAATTTTAACTTCATAAAAATTACCCCTTATTTTAATAATAAAATATATTTTAATATCTTTAAAAAAAACAGTTTTATTAAATGCCTTAAAAATACGAAGAAAATTTTCACTACTACGATAACTGAAAAAATTTCTTTAAATAAAATTTAGTGATGTAACAGTTAAAATATATTTTTTATCTCAGTACTTGTAATTCTTGATAATAATTCTAATCAATGAAAAACTTGAAAGAACAATATTGAGTGCATCAGTTTGGAGAAAAATATAATTTTTAATAACATAATATATATTGTTTGGTTGAAAATTTCTGATTATATTAAATATACATAATTTTACTTGAATTTGGGTGTATTGATTTTTGATTTAAGAAATTTTTTGCAAAATAGTTTTATTGTCTATATTAGCGTTTCCTTGCTTATCTGAAATTTGCATTGATAATGCTATGGCAGGATTTAGTTATCTAAATTGAAATTAGATGAAAACTTAACAAAGATCTTCTAATTTTGGAATAAAAAAATTGGTTTTATGGTATAAAAATGAAATATTATAAATTATCACTATTACGTTTTGTGATTTAAATTTTTTACATTAAAAATAATTTTGGTTTACATTAATGGTCTGAATGATATAATTTAAAAAGCTATTTTAAATGCGAAATTTCCTATAAAGTTGCTGTTTTTCACTGGAATTTTTTTGAAATAAAAAAAATGAAATAAAAGTCAAAGTTTCAGTTTAAGCTGTGGTAAATGAAATGTTTAAAAAAATATCATTGTGAAAAATCAGGTGAGTTGATCCTAAATTTGGGGTGTAATGTCTTACTCAATTATTATTTTGCAATAAATAGCTAAAGTTTGTGAAGTTAGTAATATTACAGAATTTTTGAAAATTTGTTAGGATATGTTATAGCATATGTTCAACACGTAATGATCAACTATTCGTAGAGTCTTTCATAACTAAGATAATGCACAATTAATAGGGAATAAAAATGTTTAATTGCTTCATTTGGTTAACAAGCTAGAAAAAATAAATTTAAAATTTTTAAGACATTGTTATGGAAATGTTAAATCATTAAAATCAATTTTCTTAAAAGTTAAAAATTAATTTATAAATAAATATCCCGACTTCAAAATTATAATATCCGGATCAAGGCCTATAGTGCCCATATTCGTTTTCCTAAATGAGGGCACTGATATATATCCCGAATATTGTTTTCTAACGAGGGCGAAGCATATATCCCGTTTTGGTAGTCACCCCAAAGCGAAATCCCCGGTGATTAGCTCCCAAGGATGATTGGTCTTCAGTCAATCGAGACCCACTGAAAGGATGAAAGGTTG
Organism: Latrodectus hesperus; assembly: GCA_037975125.1. Lineage (NCBI taxonomy): Eukaryota > Metazoa > Arthropoda > Arachnida > Araneae > Theridiidae > Latrodectus > Latrodectus hesperus. The sequence continues at coordinate 24,408,365 of CM075856.1, forward strand.
AGTGGACCTAGCTTGAGAATCGAACTTATGACCTCTGACTTGGGATCGCTGAGTCACCGTGTTTAACAAATGTAAAAGTTTGGAGTAAAATTTATCATACAGATTTCCATGGAACAGAAGTCTATAGAGAAATGTGGTACTGAATGATGTTACTCAGCATTAGAAAAGAAATTAAACTTAAAACTCCATTAGAACTTCCAACATGCTTTACCTCATACGGTGAAGATAGAGAGAAGAAGAGGTTGCCACACATTCAAATATTTTTAACTATTTCTGCATCAGTTGCAAGCTGTGAACTTTCATTGAGCAACAATTAATTTTGACTTATTTATGATCCACCATGAGTCAAAACCGTCTAATTTTTATCTTAAGTATAGAAGATTTAACAATCTTTAATATAGAAAAAGAAAAATTTTTGAAATGATCAACTTTGATAACGTAATTGATCAATTCGCTTCAGCAAAGACAAGAAAAATGTGAATAGTGTATTATATATTAGATTGCAAATAATTACACATCTGCTTATACGCAATGAATTATTTCATGTTTAAAAAATTTTATGTTTTTTAAAATAATTGTATTAGTATATAAAATCAATAATACCTTTTTATAATTGATTCTAAAACACATAAGTCCGATTATTCTAATGACACTTTTCCGAATCCAAGTGTTTTTTTGTAAATTAGAATTGAATTTTGTTTAAATTTAAAGCTTTGTTTGAGACTTTAATATATTTTCGATTATTTTATAGTAGGTACAATATTTTTACTGTATTCTTTATTACAATTTTACTCCATTTAGTATAATGTATTATATATCGTGATATTATTATACATCTCTTGTTACTGAATACATTTTATTTCCATATTTATATTGTATTACTATTTTTTTTAACGGGGCGCTAAAAAAGGTATAGTACCCGGGCGCCGATTTTGCTCACTACTCTACTGTTTGTCCCTCACGTTAAATTACTTTGTTTGTGATGATTCGGAATCAACGTAAATTATATACTTAAGCCGAATTAAGTCACGTTGGGAAAAATTGATGCTGATAAACAAAGCAATTCTCAATTGAGAAATTTTACTTTTTGTGACTCTTATTATCTTTATGTATTTGATATGGTGCATGAACGATAATTTTTTTTCTTAATTTGACAATCATCGTTCTAAAAAATTTCTATATTATAATAAATACTTTTTTATCTTTACTTAATAATCCATTAATAAAGAAAATGTGAATATACCTTCGCAAAAATATTTGTCATCAAAGAATTTTTTTTTCTATTTATGAAAAACTTTTAAATACCTAATAATGATATATATATATCTGATCGGATTTATTCCTATTTTTTTCTTGGCATAGTTTTCGATTTTGGGCATCTAATGAGATATATTAAAAATTTTCTTCCTATTTATGAATTATTAAATTATTTATGAAAATTAAGTTCAAAAATATTATTTCTATAAATTAAAAAATTACATTTCTTTGAATTTACATTTTCCATTCAAATTATTTAAATAATGAAAAAATTATAAGAGAGAGAGAGAAAGAAATTGAACTTCAAAAAAAAAACAAACATTATATTTAATAAAAAAAATATTGAAAACTGTACTTTTCCTAGAAACCAATAAAATTTCCTAATAATTCATTAAATTTCTGCAATATACTATGATGCATATATAATATATAAATATAAAGGGCGGTGAGAAGGATTTTTTCCCCTTTTCAGCACAACAAGGGGCAGAAGCGATGTCATTAAACAGGGGGGGGGGACACAATGGGTGTGCCTTAAGTGAGTTCCGAAAGTGAGTGGGTCTTCGTAATTTAGAAGCAGGGACCAAAATAAGACCCCCAGGCTTTCCCTGCCACTTTTAGAGATATCATTTCACATGGAAGACATTGAAACCAAGACATATTTAACATGCCCCAGCTATCATTAGCGAACACGAAGGGTCTTTTGCTGGGTCGAAATTCGTAATCAGTAACTTCCGATAACAAGAACGAACGCTGTAATTAACCAAGTTACCGAGGCCGATATCATGATACAACACGTTTATTTAAAGATTACAATCACATTTTGTTCCAAGTTTATACTTAAATTGTTTTAAATTATAGTAAAATAAAAAATTTTACTATAATTTTTATTTGTTAATTTTACTATTTTTTAAGTTAAAATTTATTTTGTAAGAATGCATATTTTTGTTTTTCTGTACATAATAATCATGGCTACTCTGTATACATTATTAAATATAAAGTATTCTTCCTTGAAATTATTTTTTTTATCATTATTGTTTTCGAATTAAGTTTCTATTTATATATTACACTTAAATTTTTCGTGTGTATCGATTACATTTCATTGAAAATATCTGAATAAATAATGTAAATTATCTTTATTAAAAACTCCAAATCCATTTCTGGTTGTGTAAATTTTGTTTTTAAGTACATTATGAATACTTCAATTAGTCTAAAGATAATTCGTAAATCTTTTTATTTTACTCCTTAATTCAACAATAAATTGAGCAGCGTATTAACAGAGTCAAAAATTAATTAAATTCATATGAATAAGCATTCTTATCGAAAGTTAATGCTTTTATGTTATCGACATTTATAGAAAGTAAGAAAGAACATAAGTATGAAATTCCTTAAAAATTGTTATTTCCTTTGAAAATTAACTATGTAATATAATCCAGCTTTAATGTCTTGAAAGAAGTTACTTATAGTTAACAAACAGAAGCATTTAGATTTTTTTCCTTACTTGGCTAGATGAGACTATATTGTTTGAAACATCTGGTGTGTATGACTTTTTGTTTTTTAATCCAAACGAAGCTTCCGTTGTTTAATCGATTTTCCCTTGTTCTATTTTTGTAAATGTAAAAATTTCGGACCCATTTTATTGAATAAAACATGAAATTTTTGCTTTTTTAAGCTATTATTTTTGTTTCTGAAGACTTTATAAGCTAATTCAATTCAATTAAATTTTTTGTTTCCTTTTTTGTGCGCATGTTGCTAAATTTTCAATATATTTCGGGTTTGAGTCCTTCGGACTATCACATGCTATATTTTATTTATAACTCTTGTCTATATATAAATGAACTTGTCAATTAAATAATTTCAAAATAATCTAATTATATGTTCAGAATAGTGTCGATGGGCAAAATATATTTTTTTTCTTATTCTAATAATTTGTTAAAATGTTAGCCTAATTATTAGTTACTATGTTTTTGTTATTAATTTTTAAAATATTAGATATGGTTTCGATGATAATCATAAGGCGATTAGATTATCCTTTTGAGAAGTAATTTTCCAATTCTTTTTCATGTGAAAAATACTATTATTTAAGGAAAAAGAATAATTAATAAAAAATAGAGAGTATTATTTTTTTAAAGATGTACCTTTGCATTTATAAATTATTTAGTAAGTTTCTATTACTTTTTCACACACTTATAACTTGATTTTTTTCTAACTGTCTTTAGTCATAAGAAAAAGTTTTTCTGAGAGGTATGTCCTGGATTCATTCCTATCCATTGTTGAACAACGGTAGATGGATATTGCGTTTTTACTTTTTGCATGCATGTCAAAATTTTCGAAATTTCTGTTATTCTATTTTAATTTTCTTAAGCAATAGCTATCGATCCTAAAATATTCTACTGTTGTTGATAATTGAAATTGAAAAAGTGGAACACATCATATATGTTATTTCTAAATCATTATAATGTAAATGCGAGCTCAGAATCAAAACGGAAAAATGTTTTTCAATTAATTCCTTTATTGTTCCTTATTTTAATAAAGAAAACAAACTATTATCTCACTCATTCTCATAGGGGGACTCCTAAAAGATTTTTTAAGAACGTTTTTGTATTTTTGCTTTAGTTTCGAAATATATCAGCTACTTTGATAATAGCTCTCTTAATGCCTCCTTTTATAAAAATTTTTTTAAGAAAAATGAATTAAAAAATTTTTTAAAAATTAGTTAAACATTTTATCGTTATTAGCAATAAAAGAAAAAGGCATCCAGGAGTTCAAAATTCAGTTTTGTAAAATCTTAACAGATATGTTCATTCTATGACAAAAATAATGAGCAATAAAATCAATTTTAAATTGAAGCTTTGAAGGAAAATGTTTACAATACCATTTAATGTTATGCGAAAGATTCTGAAGAGCTAAGAATTAGACAATTTCTAAATATTTAAAATTTTATTATGAATTCTTAAGTTTTTTAAAAATACTTTTAAAAAATAATTTGACTAAAAATATATTATTGATAAGGATTACTAAGATTTCTATATAATATTGTGTAGATTCGACTATATCCATGCATGAAAATAGACTATTAAAAAGCCATATTTGTGTATTCTATTACTTAATTACTACCACAGAATTTCTGTTGAGTCTATTTGAAGAGGTTCTTAAGAACAATTTGAAAAAGAAAATCACACGTGACGTAGCAATTAAAATTACTCTAGAGCAGCATATACTTTAAAGTACTATTACGATGTGGTTACTGTGTCTCGCGGTCTTAGTTTGGCAACATTTTAATGGAAATTTCGTTTTAAAATACATAAATATGCCACTACATTTTATTTAATGAAAATAATTTCTATTAAACGTATTCTTTTGCGGAGATTCCACTTCGTAGATATTTAAAAGTAAGATTTTTTTTCATGTATATTTTACTTACATTTTTTACAATGTAATTCTGTTTCATTTTATAACATTAAAACCACATTAAAACTGTCCTGATTATGAATATAAAAGAACAAGTCTCTTTTTAATTATTTTTTTATTACATAAAACTTCCAGCTGCTCTGTTCCTTCAAACCTTCGCGAAAAACGTAACATATTTATCTTGAATAATAAAAAAAATTTAGGAATTGTTTTTAATTGAATTTGAACTGGTTTATATTAAATTAAAGGAACAAGTATGCTTTAAACCTTAAAATTTTTCATGACGTTATTTATCCATCGATGATTTAAAAATGGAATTGTTACATTGTTATTTTTTTAAAAATTAAATGCACATTTTTTATACCGATTTATGTAATAAATTTCAAAAAACAATTGGTATCAAAAAGATTTTTTTTCATCTGAAATCCTGAAGTTTTAATACATTTTCATTGATCAAACTGTTTATTTTTAAAATTATAACAAATTATTTATGATTAAAACAAATATTTTTCCTTTTTCTTTAAAAAAATAATTTATTTTTTGCGTGTAACAAAAACTAAAATTGCATTCGGGAAATTAAATAAATGAATAATCAAATAGTATAAAATTTAAATTCAATGAAATAGAGGGTAAGCATGGATATAACTCGTTTGTTGAAAAAACAAAGCGAAGAAAATAAATTTTCTTAGAAACTCTTAACTATTGCTGGCATCAATAAATTATTTGTTCATAAGCTAGTCTAGACTGACTCTACTCTGAAAAGTTGAATTTTATTTTTCAATCCCGTCAACTGGCCGAAAAACCCGCCACTTGGTATGCCCCTTCAACTCTTTGAAACCATCGCTGGGTCACTGACGCTGTGTGTTGGAAAAGATTTGGCGAGATGTCTCATCGATTTTCAAGGTCTTGGCGGGTGAAATCCCGAAATTCTGGCTTCTTTTTTAATTTTTCTCCCTTCTCTCTACTGCCGTTCTATCGATCGTTTTCACTCTCTGCAACGAAGCCGGAACTAAATGAAACCTGGTCCGGTGAGTCATAATGATTTATCCATAATTTATTTCATTTTTGCGTTAATATTCATAAAATTACATTTAGCATTTTTTAAGAAATGTGAACGATTCTGTTATGCGTGAATTATTTGCACTACTCACCGAGAATCTCACAAATCGCTATCAGTGGGGTTGCTGGGACACATTTTTGCCGTCCTATCACAAACCCGGATCTCTGCTTATATCATTTTTGTGTAGTATATTAGATTGCTAATAAGATTCAAGTAATATTTTCATTTATGCTTGAGACTTCATAATGCTAAATATACATTACGAATACATGCCAACTTTAACATTTGCATTCATAAATATTTAATTTTTATTTATTGGAATGTAAAATTTATATTAAATACAGTTTTTCAGTAAGAAATTCAGAAATAATCTATTTTATATACAAATGACAAAAATATTCATAAATTTTTACTAAGCTCTAAAAAACTATAAGTTTTTTTCCACTAAAATTAATAAAAAGATTTTATTATTATTAGATATTACCTTACACATTTCTTAAAAAATTAAAATAGAAACGAACATTCAATTTATTATTTTTGAAATTAGAAAAAAGATATTTAACAATATTTAAAACTTGATTTTTTTCCTCAGTTTAAATATTAATTTGTAAGTAATTTTTTGATTTAGAAAATTTTTTTTCATCGTCTATGGATAAATTTATAATCGATTTTGAAATCATAAATAAAAACTGTAAAAGATTTTTTCCAAAATTTATGAACTTTTTTTTTGTAATTTTGATACAAAAATTAATTAGAAATAGTAAGGAATTAAAAATAGGAATTTAAATACTTTTTTGTACTTCTTTTTTTGTTTTATCAAGATTTATAAATGTCAATACTTTTAACTATGCATTATTTTTAACGATGCATAATTTTTCGATAATATCAGATACTATGGCACAAACAAAATTTTTTAACTACTAAGCATTATTAATTCTTATTAGATTTAGTATAATTAATATTTAGTTTTTGTATATGAAATAATTATTATTGGAAAAAAGAAACAATTTTTTCAATAATAAAAAATAAATATTCATTTCAACATTTAAGATCAACATTAAGATTATTATTAAGAATTAAATATTAAACTTGTAGATTTTAACTGCATTTGTAAATACGATGCAAATATTATTTGCGTGAATTTACAAGCATTAAATTCAATAAAGTACTCTGTGAATCTGGCTTCGTATGAGAAAAAATATTTAATCGCGATTAAGTAATTTAAAGTGTCGTTTAATAAAAGTCTATATAAATATTTAAAGCAATGAATTTAATCGGAAGCATTTTTATTTTTATTTAATCAGTTTACAAAACTTGCTGTCTTAGAGAACTATTGTAGATACTGGTGGTACATTATTGTAATTTTATGTTCTTATTAATTTTATGAAAATCATGAAATTCCAATCAAAAACTTGATAACTAATTTATAATAACGGAAAACCCATGATGTAATTTAATATTTACTAATTAGCAATGAGTTTTATAATAAAAAGTTTAAAAATCATGCTTCTTTATTTAAAATAATACAGTTTAGTTACCAACTGCATAACGAAATATATGTGGTAATAATTAAATATAGTTTATTGAAATATTAATATGATTGAATTTATTCAATTTTTCATTTCAGGTGGTCAGCCTACCTGCTCGAAGGTGAGTTTAATACTACTTTTGTGATCTTCTTCTTCTTCTTAGAATTGGGTTTGTATGTCATTGGGCACCTCTGCTTTTATCAGCATTTGGTACCATTAACTCCAAACCCAATGTTTCCTAGTTCCAGTTGCTCGGGTCACCCACTTTATTAATAAAATCCGATAACCCTTTAATGGAGTCTAGGTGTAACTCTCTAGTATGGATGATGCCTAAAGAAGTTAAATCTAGGGAGGGCAAGAGCCTCGCATTCGTAAATGATATGCTCTGCCGTTTCCTCTTGCGTATGACATTTCCAGCAGATAGGGTCTTGCTGAAACAGTCCCATCTGGTCAGAGAGTCAGTCAGACTAGCGATAGCTTCCTGACTTTCACCAGAAGAATATGGTTTGGAGGTCACTTCTACCTCCTGTGAAGGATTCATTGCTGCCTCTTCACTAGATTGCTTCTGAGTTCCCTTGTCTTTTTCAGCAAGGTCTACTTCAGAGGCTTCACCTGCAAATGCAGAAAGATTTGTTGTTTCTTGTGTCTTTTCAGCCACAAGATAACAATTAATAAGCTCAGGTAATATAAGTCCACCCAGCATTGCCTGAGTTACTGGGCAAGGCAAATTACTCTAGAAGTTCGCCAGGCAACTAGAGGCTCCGTTAAGACACCATTACCGCTGTGCCAAATAACCCTAGGCATGGGTCGCATAACACCAGGGTTTACGGGAGCTGGTTCACGGCCTCTGATTCTATATTCAAGGCTATCCTGTCATTCCTACAGGACATACATTCGGCTATCCACCACCTGCCGACGCGCCTGGTGGCTGCTCAAGCCCCAGGAAGGTACGCGTACCTCCTAGTTCCAGGACTTTTGTGATTATTATGCACTTTTTTTTACTTGTAATATTTTCATGGTGGCTCAATTTTGATGAAATCTTTTAAACAATTATTACTTTGAATTTGATTATATATCAATTATTTTAAATATATATTTCCTTAATAAATATAATATATCAAAAGAACTCAAAACTTTTATAACATTTTGATTTAATTATTGTATTGTTTAACTTCTTTTCTTGGTAATATATGGTAATATATTCACTATTGAATTTATTGTAATTACGATTGAATTTATTGGAATGTATAGTAAGATTTTTTTTTTAGTTTGAAAAAAAAAATTATTATATATTTTACACAATTTCTCTCTTTCAATAAGGAAATAACATAAATACTAAATTTTCTTTATTTAGTAATTGTTATCGAAAAAAAAATTAATCCTCTTAACTAATGAAAACAGATTGGCGGACTACCTCAAGAGATTCTCTACAGCCTCCAGGCCCCATAACTGGCGGCCCTCATACAGAAAACTTTCGGCACTATCTAGGACTCGACAACAACAATGAAAACAGATTTCTTTTTTATTTTTGAAGTAAAATTAAATGCAGAACAAAATCTGACGTTTACTTTAAATATTTAAAAAACTATAAGGTTAAATACGGAAATTCAATTAATATTAAATATTTCTTTGATTTAATATTAAATTTGATGTAAAAATATTGACGATATATCATTTAACTATTTCATATAACTTAGATAATTTTCTGGATACTTTTTTAAAAATTATTTGAAAGTCAGCTTTAACACACTCCAATCACACTAAATAGAAACAATTTTCTCACTTGGAAAAATTAATAACTTTATACTAATAAAGGCGAACCTACGGTATGCGATTTATAAAGGGCAAGCCTGAAAATTTTATTGGGAAATGAAGATTTACAATAACTATTATTTTGTTCTTAAACAATTTTTTTCAGTATGTGTGAATTTTTTTTCCTAGAAATTATTATAAACTCAAATTGTTTCACTTTTTACTTGCAATAAATAAAATATATAATTCAAATTAAATTTTTTTTGAATGTGTATTAAGAAGAAAAGTCATTTTTTATTTTATTAAATTAATAATTAAAGTTATTAATTTAATTATTATTTATAATTATTACTCGATTTCAATTAATATTTAAAGTTGAATAATAAAACAAAGCGCACAAGAGAAGCTAGGAAATAAAAATTTATAAACTTTTTTTATATAAAAATGTTTCTGTGAAAGTTATGATAAGCAAGATCCACGTCAATTGCTCAATTTAAATCTTAAATTTGTGACTGTAAATACAGCTTTAGTCATAAAATATTGATTCAATGTTTGTATACGCTACGCTGTTTATACATGCGACAGTTTTTAGTTCATTGTATTTTCAAATAACCACCGATAGTTTATTTTTCTCAGGAACTTCCGGAGAAAATGTTAACGTAAAAAGTTGGTATCGTTACTTCTGTATACATAAAATAGATTTTTTGTTTCAAATATTTGATCTTAGATATTTTAGGACTAAACTTCTTTTTTTATATGATTGTCAGTATTTATGATTTTTCAAAAATGGCAAGTTTAATTTTTTTCCTTTAAATTCTGTGAGAGAATTAATCTGACTAACAAAGCATATTTATAATTTGATATTTTCATATAATTTCGTCTGATATTTTTCAAGATTTTGATCAGAATTATTTAGGAATTTCCAGAATTACAAGATGTTAAACCCTTTTTTCAAATTTTAGAAGATTAATCTAGTTATTAAAATAATAATAAATAAGTTTTTTTTTTTAGAATTTTGAATAAACTTTTTTTTCCTTTAAAATCCTGACTTTTTTGAAAAATCTCTGATTAGGTCTCAGAGAAAAAAAAATTAATAATTTAAAATAATTTCCAAAGTTCAACAAATTATGAATTTACAGCACACCTTCTTTATATTTTTTTCTTCATTTTTTTAAATGTAGTAAAATTATTGTCTCCCTTGTTCACATTAGTTCTAAAAATAAATATCTAAATTAACTATTGTTGTTATTAGTAATTGAAGTAGTTGCACCTTTAATTATTATAGATGGAATTATTAGTATATTAAAGAGAATTATGTATACATTTATGTTCTCTCTCTAAAATATTTTTAATGTTTTAAATTAATTATAAGCAATTTTATGAATTAATCAAAATAAAATATTCATGCATTTATTCATGTTTTCCCAAAAAATCTATGTTTAACATATTTTTTTATATTCATCATTTTATTTATTTATTTTTTAAAAAAAGAAATTATCTTTTCTTTTATTTAGCAAAACATTTCACATTACAAGTAAAAAGATGATTTATACACAAATTTAAATTAATTTTTTTAATAATTAATTTTGCCTTAGAATATAATAAATGTCTCTTTATAGTAGAGTATAATTAATATTTAAATATTAAAAACTTTCAATCCCATCATAATTTAAGCAAATTGATAAGGAAAGGGAATTATTTAGCTTGGCATTAATTACATTAAAATGTTTTTATTTATGCATATTATGCAATGATTTAAATATTTGTCTTCATCACATCTGAAAAACATTAGCATAAATTTGATTAATATTTTGTAAATATTCTGGTAAAATAATTGCTTGCCTATCATTTGCAGCCCATTGTCTCCAATGGAAAATGTATACAAAGCTTTCGAGAAAAACTAGGATTTGGAAAAGTAATAATATTTATTATTTTTAATGATATTTACTTAGCTTTGTTTCAAAGGCTGTTATTTACCGCAAAATGAAGTTTCTCTAATTAATAACCTAAGAAAAAATCTTATGAAGTGTGGAAAGAGCTTGTAAATTCCCTTTAGTAATGAAGTTATAAAATATTAAAGTCGGGATTACCTTCATCCACATTTTCCAATGCATTTCCTATCCGCAGCGTTATGAAAGAAGTGTTTTTCAACTGTTAAAAACAAAACCATTTTTAAAAATAAAAAAGTTAAAATGTTTTAATTACTTACTTTATGAGAATGTAGACCACTAGTCCAATGCCATATTTTTAGCGGAGTTAATCATAAAAATGACAAAAAAAGATTTTTAAGAAGAGGAACTATACTCGCTGCTACCAAATTTTTAGTGAGAAAACGATTTCTTTTCTTATCCACGACTTTTAGATTAAAAATAATTTCTTCGTTCTAAATGGAAACGAATATTTATTTGTATTTGTTATATAATCTAAATTAATTTAGTGAATTTTTCTGTTACATTTATCAGATGTTTAAAGCATTTTTTTTAACTCTTTCCAAAGATTTCTTATACATTTTCTGAACGAGTTGTATAATTTGAGGTATACATATTTGAAAATTATTTGCATTCAAAATCATTGATTTTCCTCAATTTTATATTTTGGACTTTTCTTTTTTTCAATAAAACGCAGTAAAAATTTTGGGGGTAAAATTGAGTTCATAAATTATATAATGCTAGTGGTTCCGAAGCCAATGTGGGAAGAATCCAATTTTGATGTATTTTTTGATTTGATAAATTTTATAATAATAATATAAATAATATTCTTAATTATTTAAAAAATATACCGGTTGCTCCGCTTTTTTTCCAAGTCAGGCAATATCTTACATCTATATAGCTTCTGTATACATAGTATAGTAATTTCAAATGCCATTTTGGAAATTACACATTTCATCATAACATATAAGCATATTTTACTAAATTTTTTTATATGAATTTCTAAATAAAAATTAAATTATTTTTCTAATTATGATATTTTTTGTAACATAGAAAAACAACAAATTGAATAACTGAAATCTTTCCTTTTCGTCCATTTAAAATTGCTCGAAATACAGATTATAAAATATACATCAATTTTTAAGCTTTCTTTTAATTTAAAATCGTTAACAAGATTTAAACAAAAAAATGCAAAATTTTAATATTATAAATAATAATTTTTTTAAGTAAAAGTTTTTTTAAGAAAACTTTGACTTTTTAGAGTGGTTCTCAATAAGATTAATGATAATCTTATATAAATTTCTTATAATTTTCACTTGCCGAAAGATGTGTTAATTTTAAAGTTTTTAAAACGTTGCTATTTTCATAATAAGAGCTTGGATATTTATTTATACGTCCTATATATATGTATATATATATCTTATTTTGTTTCACAACATATTATTAAAAATATTTTAATATTTTTCAACTTTTCTAATCAGATTATTAAATCAAAAAATTTAAAATTTAGAATATGATTGTATTTGCATTGTATATTCCAAACATTGTATTCAAAAATAGAGATTTTTCTCAATGTTTGAATTTTGGACTAACAGCAATGATCTGAGCAAGATCTGAGAAACTTACTTGATGCAATGCACATCAACAAATAATAATAAAAATACCTTGAAATCTTAATTGAACAGTAGTTTCAATTTATTGAGTTGAGTTGTTGAACAAAATTTTGAAAATTTTTATTGGGTCTCTTCATGGCATTTATTTTTCCGAAAAAGATGCATTATTAATATTTTTAGGTAATTCAAAATGTATTATTATTTTTCTACGAAGATAAACATATTACTTGTGTGTAATCTGAAATAGTTCTTAATTTCAATCTATTCTATATTTTACACTGAACTTCGCATTGGTGGTATCCAGTTAATATCCAAAAACATCTTATGAACCAATGAAAACCATTTATATGTGAAATTACATTTGATATTTTGAATAGAGTAAAACTTAAACAGTTACCTTATTTCTTAGTATGGTTCGAGAAAATCTTTTAAAATTTAAATTTTCCATGGCTTATTTAAATGAATTAACAGAGCTTTAATTTATCCTTAAAATAATTTCGACATATTAATTTTACTGTTAAAAGAAAAAATCCAGCTTTGCTTTTAATTTGAAATTATTATACTGAACACGTTTGAGTAAATTATTCACGAGTATATATTGAGTTTTTAAGAAATCAATCAGTAATTTCTGACACATTATTTATTTATCATAGTAAAAGTTTAGTAGAGCACTGATTTATTATAATTTTATATTCTGCATTTGTGGTATTATATAGATATATTGATCTATGTTACTTTTTTAATCTAATTTTTTTAAGTAATATGCGATAACAATCTGTTATCTCAATAAATAAATTAATTAATATGAATTTAGTATATTATAACCATTTTCTTTGAGATTATAAATAGTTGTTCTTCAAACTGAGAAAGTTAGAACATATTTGATATAACAAATCAATAAAAAAATGCTATTTTTTTTCAAACTGAATAGCAAAGCAGTTGGTTTAAAATTGAATCCATATGCTTATAAATAAAGAAATCGCTTTTTTAAGAAATTTCAGAAATGCTTTAAATTCGCAGAAATATGTATTTTCTTAAAAAGTTTAAATTTTACTTAATTAATTTTAACCGTGCAAATTCATTTTTTGTTTGCTTCCGCTCTTTAGTATTTTGAAACTTTGATCACAACATAGAGAATTTTGGGAAAAAAAGTTTTTTTATTTATTTGATTTTATATTACAAATCAATGAATATTTTTAATCGAGTTGCTAGGTTGAGTGATATACAAAACATAGCTTATGTTTATCAGAAATCTATAAAATTATATTTGGATTATATTACTTTTCTTTTCAGAGCCTCTGCTTGGGTGACGCCTGTCAAACAAAGTGCTAATATGGGGCTGACTGAAGTGGAAGCAGTCGGCTGCAGAGAAATACTTAATTACTTGAACGAACATAAAGTATTGAGAATCTTTGCCTGGAAATTTGGCCTTGAAGATCCAGCCAGTATTGTCGCTTGTCTGGAGCGGCAACGGCTTCTGAAAGGGTATGGTGACAGCAGCCACATGACCACGAGGCAAAAAGCAATCGACTATATTGTCCGAGATGCTAGCAATCCGTTGGAAATCCTAAGCAGGCAAGACGTTCGCAAAGAGCACATGAAAAAGTACCTTGAATCTCGCATGATGGGAAAAGAAGCTAAGGGAAATAAGGCCGCTCGGTTGAAGAACATCATCCTCAGTACATGGCTCTCAGCTTACAGAGTACCCGATGAAGCACTGGACAATGGTAAAGCTGTACTCTTGCACTTTCTGTCGACCCTAAATGGTGAGTCAGGTACTGAACCGTTGCCGCTTCGAGAAACTTGTGAATTTTCCTCGCTGGACTTCATTTCGAAACGTCAATCAGGATTCGCTGGAAGATCTGGGTTTTACCATGGTGTGTCAGAGATCGCCAAGAAGAACAATACTTTTAGGAACGATATTCGATTCTTCCATTTTGATGATTCTGATATGAATATTAAAGTTCGAGGTGCTGGTCAGGTAAGAGAAACAGGACTCTATTTTTACGTCATATTGATCATCATTCGTGATCAATCAAGAAACCTGACTCTTGAAAAAGCACAGATTGTAACTAGCATAGACAGTGAAAATTTACTCATTAATCTGCTGCACAGCCCGCAGTTTTGAGCAATACTTAGTAATCAAGCACATTTGTTTTTATTAGGGTAAACAAAAATTTTAATCTTTAAAGGAAACAGTGTATTATTTTCAAAATTCGGAAGAAAAAATTTTCTAAGCAATGTGTTTATTTAAATATTTATGTAACAAAAAATTTTATCAAAATCAGAAATTATCATTTTTTCCCATCTTGTTTTAACAATTTTCTTGCCGATAGAATATTTGTAAATATTTTAATTTAATTTACTTTTAATTATAATATACTTACATTTCACTAGAAAAAATAATTAAATTAATTTATTAATCATTTTTATAATTTTAAGCAGTGAGTAGAAATTAAAAAGCCGTGTTACTTTTTTCGCAGGAGTACCATCGAAGATATTTTTAAAACTATGTAAACAACGAAATTGTTTTATTTTGCTTTTTTATAATAGTACTTATACTAGAATTTATTATAAATTCTATGTCATTAAAAAAATGAATGCTAAAATCTGAAAAAATCAAGTGACATGATGTTAAAATTGTTATTTATTATTTTCTAAAGTATTGTTAATTATTTATATAAAACTAAGTAATTAATATAAATTAGTTATTGATGAAAAAATTTTGTTATATAGTTTAAAAATTTATTACTTTTCTTACTGAATTCTGAAAGTGACGAAATGTTAAGAAACACGGGTTTGTTACATAAGATAAAAACGCACAAATTTCAGGTGAAGCAGCTCTTACTTAATTTTTTTTAATTGCTGATTTAATAAAACATTCATATAAAATAAGATAAATTTTTACAAATATGGAATGCAAATGGAACGCCAAAATTTTTCTTTGCTATAATTTAAATAAGCTACTTCAGTATTTTACAACAGCTAATTAATTAAGGATTTTCATGTAATTATTTTATCAAATTAATTAATTGATTATCAGAATAAGATAGTCAAAAAAATTCATTTTATATTTACTAACATATTGGAATCATTACTTATATTTTTCAAAAAATAAAAATGTCTAACTAATAGTTCTGACCATCAATGAAATATCTTGAATAATTTATTAATTAAGTTCTGCTATTTCTATTCAGCTGTAAAAGTTAAAAAGTACATTAAAAACTTTAAATTATAAGTTATGTTTATCATGATAATTTTTAAAAACTTTAAATTATAAGTTTTTAGTACCTAATAATCAATAAACTTTATCGGCAGAAATAGTAGCAGAAAATCTGCTTTTAATTTTATTCTACGAATACCTTACATTAACTGAATAGCATTCAAATGTGTTGGTTACATTAGAGTGTTTCTTACCTGATATAAATCACTATTTTCACGAATAAATAATTTAGTTATTCTGCTTCCCCATAAAGCGAAAATAATTTTTCATATATAACACTATTTATCTACATGTTTATCATGATAATCTTTAAACATGGAGTAAAATCAAAAACACCTTATTCAGAAACGTATTAAACTTTCGCATATTTTTGATATCGACGGTTTCGATTTCACCATTCCATTAAACTCATTATTAAGGATTCAAAGCAGTCTGAAAATTTTGGATATTGCAGCCAAGCTAAATGAAGAAATAATTAGTTTAGGCATATATTCAATACTTAACGTTCATAATAATGTACTAAATTTCTTTACCAGTTTTTTATTAAATTTATTTATTTATTTATCTAAAATTTCCTTTTATGAATGATTTCGAAGTATTATTTTTTTAAATACAATTTAACTTGTTTTGTAATTTTTTTAAAAAATATTTTGAAAGATTACCGAGACTGCTGCTGTCTTTGCTGCTCACATAAGCTGATCAATCTCTGATATGAATGGATTTATTACAGTTTCACATTGAATACAGTATTTCTTACTGAATTCTACTATATGCTTTCAAGTGAAAAATGTAACTGTTTCTTACAACTGAATAGGAACTGAATAGGATACTTTTTATTTAATAATATAATACATTAATATGTTTGTTTCTTCATTTTAATGAGAATATATATTGATTAAAATTAATGAAAGAATGGAATCGATTAATATCAGTCTTTTTAAAGATAATTTTAAATAGCATTTAATTTTGTATTCAGTGTGCTAATTCACCGATGCGGGTTAGTAACGGAATTTTTATACTACTACATTATAATCTAATCACTGAGATTAAAAAATAATTAAATCAGTACATTTTCAAATATCGAGTGCATACTCAAATAGGAAAGATGCATATATCTGGCCATATATCATAAAGATGTAATACATGCAGTACTTTATATATTACAAATTTTACAGCTAAATTTAACTGTCAAATTTGTACTTTATAATATAAGAAAAACTTGATTCAAGATTATCAATTAAGAAAAATTTGTTGCAAAAGTTTCTCATGTCCATAGTTTTGCTATAATTTATCTGTATAATTTAATTGCTATTACTGGTGTTCCATTTGCACATCAAACATGTATCATTTCATGAGTAGATACTATAGAAAGTTTCATTGAGTGTATTAAAATGTAGAGTTAATTGAGAATGGGGATAAAACTTAATAATATGTATATATGTAGTGATCATAATGTGTGCATAATAAGTCTTGGCTATCATAGACTCATACATTATATAGTGACTAGCTTCATGCTGCTCTATAGTAAAGCTCTTTTTGTATGCTACAAAGTATGCTTTCTCTGTTACATACATTTTGTTAAGGTGCTTCATCCTTTTATGTATTTGTGCCAAATTAAAATGTTTATAAAAAACAATAAATGGTTATTGCTGATATTTTGTTTCATTTCAATGTAATTTTATGCAAGTATTTACAAATAAATTATTAGGAGATTAATTTATATTAATGTTTACTCCTTCAGTTTTTAATTAATTTTTTAATGATGCATGAAAATGTAATTGTTTTTAGGTTTTATGGAGATGGTGTAACTTAGCTACGTTATCTTGGATTAGAAATGACAACAACAACAAATTTTAATTCTTTTCAGTATTTTAACGATTTTAGTTAATGTTAGGAATAAATCGAGTTTCTCAAATAATAATAATATTTTTATCGTGTGTTTGAGATTTATACTAAGTTTTTTACCACAGGAAGTGGTTTAAATTCAAAGGTTAAAATCCCTGATGATGGAAAGTAATTCTATTATATTGATTATAATTTTTACCGATTATCAATTATTTAGAGTTCACTTAGAGTGAACTGAGAATTGTAAATATCAGAATTCGGAAAAAAAGGAAAAGAGAAATAAAATATTCAAAAATAAGCATGAGTATTACAAAATTAATAATTATAATTATTACGAGTATAAGCATAATTATTTCTCATGGTTTTTAATTAAAATAACAAATTATTGCTCTACAACTCATTATAATACAACGAAAATATTAAACATTGTTAATAGCTAAGCCGTTTTAACTACTTTAAAACTTTTTTAATTAATTTGTTTTATTGAAAAATCAAGTATGCATTTTTCAAGTAATTATTATTAGTTATGAAGGCCGGTGTCTTAGTGGTAGCGCTTGGCACGGGTACGGGATTCGATCCTAGAGTAGAGTCAGCCTTTCAACCCTAAAGTGGGTCGATAAGCTGAGTATCAAGCATGCTTGGAAAATAAACACTGGTAGTTTCATGTTAGATTGATCACCTATCCGGGATTTTTCACCCCAGGTCCCTTGGACAGGAAAACTGATATCGGCGCTGCATGTCCTGGACCACAGGGGTTGTCGCATGCCACAGGTTTTGTTTATTATTACTTATATGTTAATAAGTTTTAGCCAATAATACTTAGAATGTATGCAATGAAAAAAATCCAAAATAAATGGCTTAAGTTTTTTTCAAATTCTCAACTTAATATCGTATTTATAAACTCAAATTCTTTAATTTGTATAATCAAAGATTATTAACCCTACTCATAGCCTTTAATTACATCATGAAAAATACTTACCAAATAATTTCGTTATCAAAATTTAAAGTTTAAGATATTTTTTTCCACAGTAAAATATGTTTTAAAATGTTGTTAAAATAATTTAAAAAATATATTGAGATGAAAAATAAAAAAATATTTTTGGTGATCTATTTTGAATTTATTGAACAATTATATTATTTGAATTTTAGTTATACCATTTTTATTTGATTTAAAAACATAGAAAACAATTTAAATAATTTTAAAATGCACTTATACGAGAACATAGTGTATTATAAAATTTAGACGAATTAACATGTAAAATCTAAGTAAAACTATGTATATGATTTGAATTGCTCTTTATGTATATTAATTAGCAAAATTATTTTTTATATAAAAGGATGTTATAGGAAAAACTAATACCATGTATTACTTAATAATGAAATATATAAAAATGATTCGGCTGATTAAAATATAAAGTTTGCATTATAGAGCTCTTGTAAGAATATTTTATTCATTTGCAAAACAAAATAAATAAAAAGAAATTTAAGTAAAGTAAAATGAACTTGTTTGGAAAGCTTACAACATACATTACAATTTTATGCAAGCGTGTAACGTAATATAAATGTAATATAGGTAGATATTTAAGGCCATTTACCTGACCTAATAAGTTACACTGTATTTCATATTTTGAAAATTCATATAATAAAATGTTCAATAGTGTTATATCTGATTGTGCTTAAGTCACATAAATATTCCTGTAAATGTTAAAGAAAAGAAACTATAAAAAAAGGAAAAGGAAGAAGAGCTTAATTTCAAGAATTCAAAATAAGATCTTTTTATTAGGCTATGAAGTCATTGTGAGGTTGAAATTTCTTCGACTTCAGAAATTGAAATTCAAAGTTCAGCATTATAAGAAAAAGATCCCCGTTATCCACGCCACAAACTGAAAGTATAAATGTATATAATTAGAAATTTATTGAAAAGCCAGGTTTTCTGACAAAAAAGTAGCGGAATGCTTAAAGGCTCGAGGCTATTGTGAAGAACCACATGTTTATACAAATATGATCGAATCAAAAAATAACTACGTAAATGACGGTAAAAAAATATTATTTCGTGAATATAAGTGACTAACGCTTAGGGTAAAGTATTGTAACGTATATGTTTAGAGTGTTTTGTTTAATATATAACTTTCTATTACTTTCAAAAACACAAATGATAAAACACGGATTCGCAGCAGGTTGATTTATAGTAAAACGCAATACAAAATGTTGATAAAAGCAGAGGTGCCCAATGACATACAAACCCAACTCTAAGAAGAAAAAGTAGAAGAAAACGCAAAACTCCATATTCCGGTTTTGTTACATTTCCAAAAAGAGAGGAAATAACTAATATGCACGATTTCTAAGTAGTTGTAATAACTATGAACTCAATCAATTTCCTGTAAAAATTTCAACTGTAATTTTCGGTAATGAACATTCCATTAGTCACTTTAATGCGTTCATTGCTTAAATAACTTATTAAAACGACTAAATCTAACTATCGATGAATAGGAAAAAAATTTATATAAATAAGGGAATAAAGAAATAAAATTATCGAAAGTGAAGCTCATCATATAAAATTAAGGATATTATAAAAGCAACCATGTACCATTATATCCAAAATGATTGTACTTCTAATACTTCTCACAACAAATAAATTTCAATCATTATCGTACATCTAAATTTTGAAAATAAAAAATTAATAAAAAAGATATCAGATATAAATTAGTTATTTAGAGGATTTACTGAAGTAATCACAATGTGACTGGAAAAGGACTACTATTCTATTAGAAAGATTATATAAAGTTTAATTTAAATATTAGGAATTGTAGAGAAAACAGACATACAACAACCATAGCAACATGAAAGAAAAAATATATAAGTTTATAATCTAGAATAATTGTTCTAACCTTTTATGCAATTTATTGCACTGTCTATCATATTTTTTAATTTAGAGAGCCATTCCCACAGCAAATATTATAAAAATGTTTTCTGATATTGCAACGTTTACAGTCCTTATTTTCTGAATCTACAAAACGATTGAAAGTTCCAAGAAAACATTTAAGCATGAACCATTATGCGACACTTGTTAGGAAGAGAAAATCGATTATGTTAATTTGAGCACACATGACTTGAAGTAACTTGTAATTCTGCAGAAATGTTTATTGATGTAAGTAATGACAATAGAGAAATACCTATAACACTAAGTGTCTATTGGATTCAATACAAGAACTGTCATTTTTATTTAATAGTATGGTTTTCAGTATTATTCAGAATTAACACTGTCAATAAACTATTTTAACCAAAAATAGTTATTCTTAACTTAGCTTTTAATTTATCCAATAAAATTGCAACTAAAAACCAATATTTTTGAATAAAACTTAACACATTTTTAGTTGAAGCAAAAATATTAACTTATGATTTAAAAATTTCAGTAAATTTTCCTTAAGAACTAATTTAAAAAAGAAAAGAATATTTCAAAATAACAGGAGATAAAGTTACAGAAAACCTGCTTGAGGAATTCAATATTGTAAATAAAAAAAATTTTGCACAAATTCAAAATAGATAAAAAGTATACTAAATTTTATATTTTTTATTTCCAATTTTTATTGATATGAAATTTTAGAGAAATATAAATCAGAAAAATATTACGATGTTTTATAGCAAAGATATAGATGAAAACCTAATCTAGGAAACTGGTTAGGTACGGGGTTTTATTTTAAAATGAAAGGGAATATTAATAAAGTTTAAACATATAGCATTAAATAATTATTATAATGAAATGCATTACTAGTGTTAAATCTTTCTTTAAAATTCCAGTTACAATATTAATTCAACTTTTCAGCATTCACTTAATTATTATAATTATTAAACTTTTTCAGCAAATTGAAGTTAAGAATTACAATATGTGCAAAACTCTAAAAATCAAAACCACACATGTAAAATAAACAAGCATCAATAATAACTGATTGCATGTATATATATATATATATATATATATATATATATATATATATATATATATATATATATATATATATATATATATATATATATATATATATATATATATATATATATATATATATATATATATATATATATATTACAAAGCATTTATTTGCATCCAGCTCCCTTTATTGAGAAAACCGGCTCTGACTGTTGTGTAACGAGTTCAATATTACTTTCAGTAATATTGATAAGATAATTACTTTCAGTAAATTTGATTAACCACACGGCTACTGCTATAAGACAAAACCTCACAGCTATGGTTAATCAGTTAATCACACGAGTCAAGCTCTAATTGTGTTAATTTGTAAAATGAATTAAATTTCAAACTCCTAATTATTAATAAAAAAGTACAGTTTTTACTAGATTTTAGTCATTTTTACATAAAATAAAGCTTTTAATGTCTGCATTCAATATCAAGATAAATACAAGCCATGTGAAGAGAATATGGAAACCAATCTCGCATATATGCAGCAAATCTGTGCATCGCGTTGCTTGTGGATGTTGTTTCATTGGTGTCTGTTTTGTGGATCCCTCTGGTGTCTGGTATACCAGCCAAACACGAAACAAACACGTCATCAACAACGTCACTCCACATATTAACCAATAAAAGTTATTGAAACCCCTCACACCAATTTGACTCTTTCTCATCGTAATCCCAATCACTGCTCTGTCTTCAGAAGTGAATTGATTGCAATAGACCTGGGACTAGAAGCTATTCTTTCTGAAGAGGATTATGGTGACCTATGGATCTTGTCTGACAGCCGTAGTTCTCTCCACCATCTTAGTAATTGGCTTCTTGTAGGCGACAAGATCAGCAACTCTATCCTGCTTAAATTAAAACTCATTTCACTTAATCATGATGTTCACTTGCAATGGATACCTTCACATGTGAATCTCCACGGGAATGAAATGGCCGATAATCTTGCTAAGGAGGGTTGCAGGATTTCAAATACTCCCTCTTCCACACTTACTTTTCTGGAGTTATACTCCTGGGAAAAATCAAAAATCTCGGAGGAGTGGAAAACACCCCCCACCCATAATTGGTACAAGGGATCAAAACCGGGTTTGTCTCTTGATTTCCCGTGTGACAGACGTACCCGAACTGTTCTCTCAAGACTTGCTAGGGGTCATATTAAGTGCCTCACTTTCAACGAGGGCAGGAAAACTTTCGTCACCTGCACCAAGTGCCAAAATCATCAGGCTTCTCCTGAGCATCTTTTGGATTGCATGGGTCTCTCTAGGGAGGATCTCTTTAGCAATCCTCTTTTAGTCTTCGACTTCCTTACAGTCAACGAACTCGTGGATCTAGTCTGACTCCGTCAGACATGGAGGATAAGCAACAACAACAACACCAATAAAAGTTTATTTATTGTTTAACATGCATTATTATTGTGTTGTATATTTTTTAAGATTTTCATATTTGAAAACATAATCATGCCCAAAACGCGAAGAAATATTGAATGTAATACTTTGATTTAAATATCAGCAGCAAATATTATTGCTGAAGTATGTTTGGAAGAGAAAAAAAAGGGGAGAACAAAATTTAAATAACATAAAACTTATTTCAATCGCTCATGCAACTTATTTAAAATGAAGTTAACAATATTTCTTTGAAATGAATTTTTATAAACTATAAATAAAATTTAATTGAAAAATCATTTTATAAAAAATGTTTTTGCTACAAATACTTATGCATTTGCATTATATTAAAAATCCTAATTTAAAAAATAATTGTATTTTATTTCAAAGTCTATTTCATAATATTTAAATAATTTTTTTCATCATATTAAAGTTCATGTATTTAATGCATTCTAAAAGTAATAAATAAATAAATATTATTTAATTAGTTTTTCTGCTGTGTTTTAATTGTAGTTTAAATTAAAAACGCTTTCTTCAGTTAATTTTTATTAAAAACTAAAAACACTCAAAGCATTTTTTTAATTTTAAAAAGTAATTTCAATAAGGAAGATTTAAATATAAGGAAAATAGTTTTTAAAAATCTTGTGAAATTTTACCAGAGAATTTTTTTTGAAATTATTATTAATTATTCAAATGAGATCTTTATTTAGTTGATTTTTTTAACATTTTTATTAAAATAATTATCATCACGTAGGTTTTACAAGAACTTGTTATCTATTAAAAATATATAATCGAATAAATAAGTATATATTATAAAACAAAAGACTGAAATTTTAAAACAAATTGACCAATTAAATTTAACTTGTTTTTAAAATATTCAATGATAAATTCTTCAATGTCTATAGAAAATTTGAATTCCATGCTCTTATATAAACAGCGCCAATCAAGTAAATATACACTTGTCTCTCGGTTGAGGATGAAAAAAACTAAACATGCTTTATATTTCGTTTGGTGGAAAGCTCCGCCTCAATTTGGTCATACGTGACGTCATTTCGTGGATGGCTGGTGAATGGTTGGTGGATGGCTTGTGGACAGCTGGTAGTCATCCACCGTGTTCGGTTGACGGTGACCAGGTTTGCTGCCTTCCTAACTGGCGCTAACTGTTGCAAGAATAAGAAATCAAACTGATTATCGTTATTACTATTATACATAAGTTTGAAATAATTTAAAGTAAAATATTTTAAATAGCAAACATTGACAGAGTAAAAAAAAAATCATAAAATAACCGCTAATATATTTTTTAATCTCTTTATGATTTCAATTTAGGTTTAAAATATTCAGTTCAATTTAAATAATTTCCACATTTTGCGTTCACTGCAATGGCGTTGTATATACGCCGCGTTGGCTTTGTGAATCACAATTTAAATATTCACGCCACCACATTGGTGGATTCAATAGATGTTCTGAAACTTTATCATTTTGATGTTTCTTGATAAATTCAGACATATATCGATATAAATGTTGTTAACAAAACATTATATAAATGTTTACACTTTATTTAAGCTTAAATTAATTTAATGAGATCAAGTAACACAAAAGCTCTGAACACAGTGGACATTTTTTAAAAGTTTATTTCAGAGAATTATTAGAATTTACTGATGGCAACAGTTTTTATCCGTTTCTTACTATTATTGGCTATTGTGCATGTTTGAGACTTAAAAAAATTTGTTGTTTTTATTTGAAATTTCAAGTATTTTTAAATTAAACTTCACACATTGATTTCATAAGAAAGTAGTGTAATTAAATAATTCATTATATTGCACATTAATTGAATTGTGCAAGCATCTTTATGTCTGTAGCTCGTAGCGTCCGACTGATATCAAACAAGAAGCGCAAAAAATTTATTATCGTGGCGGGACTAATCCGAATCAACTGTTTGTAATTCATTTGAAATTACGTACAATTATTTTTTCATGAATCTGAGTGTCATGTTTGCTTCTGAAAACAAGTTTTCACTTTGATCTTTACGAAGTCAGTTTATTTATCAGTTCATGTTTATTGAATATTATATTAAATAAGACATAATGGCTTTATATATACATCAGACTTATGGACCTCAAGGAGTTGATGTTACTTATCAAGATTTGGGAAATCGAAGCATACAGCAACATCAAATGTATGCAGAACCTGTCATTCAGCAGCATCAAATCTACAGAGACGGTGGTGTTCAGCAACAGATATATGCCGAACATATTATACCTCAGCATACCCAGGTTTTTAGAGAAGAAGATTTGCAAAGGCATGCTCAAATCTATCGAGTCGATGATTTGCAACATACTCAAATATATCATGAAGTTCCTCAAGAACCACAACCGCCCCCTCCACAACCAGCACCTGCACATGTATGTGACATATGCAATAAAACATGCAAATCTAAAAGTGAATTACAATCCCATTATGCTGGGCATACTGGTGAGAAAGCTCATATTTGTGATGTTTGTCATAAAGGCTTTACTCAGAGAAGTAGCCTTCAAACTCATTACTTAATCCATACTGGAGATAAACCTCATGTTTGTGATGTGTGTAACAGGGGTTTCACGGATAAAAGTACATTACGTAAGCATAGTTTAATTCATACTGGACAAAAGCCACATGTTTGTGATATTTGCCAGAGAGGATTTGTACAAAAGATCACTCTTCGGAAACATTATCTCACCCATACAGGTGAAAAGAATCATATTTGTGAAATTTGTAATAAAGGATTTGCTCAAAAAAGTACCCTTAGAACTCATTATCTTGTGCATTCAGCAGACAGAGAAGGTAAGAGACGAAGTCGTAAGTCAAAAGGTAAAAAGAATGAAGAAACTAAAGAAGAAGCAGCATTGCCTTCACAAGAGACTGAAGCTGTTGTTCAACAAGAACAAGTGGTGCAAGAACAGGGTGCTGAACAAGTTGAAGTTGTGACAGAGCAGCAAGCAGCTCAAATGGAACAAGTACAAGTGGCACAGGTTCAAATAGTTCAGGCAGAACCAGAACATTGTGATATAACGTTTGCTGATAACAGTGGATCACATGATCAGGCTCTTTTACATGCTGAACAGCAAGTATTTCTTGAAAATGCACAAGCATTTGCTACAATCGATCAACCATTAACACATATGGTTCACCAAGCCTTAAATATTGGCCCTCATAGTATTCAACCTCTTATGACTGTTGATCAACAAGGTATTGCACATTTAGGCCAACAAGCTTTAACTCAAATTGGCCATCAAACATTAGCTCAAATTGGACACCAAACATTTGCTATAATTGGTCAACAGCCTTATACTACAATTGACCAACAACCATTAAGTCATATAGTACATCAAACTATGGCTCCCATTGTTGCCGACCAAAATGTGCCACCAGGGTATCCACAACAAGTATTTCCTTGTGATCAGTGTCAAAAACAATTTAAACGAAAAGGTGATCTTCAGAAACATTATTTTGTTCATACGGGTGAAAAATCATTTTTCTGTGAAACTTGCAATAAAGGTTTCATGACAAAAAATGCTTTACAAAAACACATTTTTGTGCATACAGGAGAAAAGCCACATGCTTGTAGTATTTGTAGCAAAGCCTTTACAAAAAAGAGTAGCCTTGCAACACATTATTTGATACACACTGGGGAGAAACCTCATAACTGCAGTTACTGTGACCGTCGATTCAAAGATAAAAGCACACTTCGAAAGCATTTGCAGATTCACACTGGTCAGAAAAACCATGTTTGTGATATTTGTTCGAAAGCATTTGTGCAAAAGAGTACCCTTCGTAAACATCAAGTAACCCATACGAAAGAAAAACATTTCCAGTGTGAAACTTGCCAAAAGCGATTCACTCAAAAATATAGTCTTCATGTTCACTATCAAATTCATAAGCGGCCCAGGCCATTTAGATGTGATCAATGTGAGGAAGCTTTTACAAATAAATTGGAGCTAGAAAAACATTATCGAATTCATACTGGTGAAAAACCACATACTTGTCAGATATGTAAAGAAGGATTTGATGAAAAGGCACGCTTGAATCGTCACATGCTGGGACACACGGGTGAAAAGCCTTTTGTGTGTAACATATGTCAGCGTGGTTTTAAAGATAAGTGTAACATGCAGAGGCATTATTTAACGCATACTGGTGAGAAGCCATTTGCCTGTGATCTCTGTGAAAGAAGATTTAGAGAAAAGGCTAAACTTCTTAAACATAAAGCCCGTCGTCATAAGAATAAACCCAAATCCAATATAGCAAGGGCGCCTCAGCCTATTCGCAAAGTTATTATCATAAAAACACTTTCAACAGATTATTACTATAATAGAAAATATTATTGATTCTTAGGCTTTTGAAAAAACAACTCCATATTTTCTATTAAAAGCTGTTCTATGTATTGTGCTTTATGATGTACATAATATTTCTTACATGCATTAAAATGTTTATCACTATTTTTTAAACAAATCGTCCATGAATTTGTATCTTGAATGTATTTTGTTTCTGTACTGTTATGAAGTATAACGTAAATCCATGTTTTATATTGGCAGTTACATTTTGTGTGTGAATCATTAATTTTTTTTTTCATCATTTGTGGAGTGACTTTGCATGTAATTTCTGATATCTGTTTTTTCTACAGTCTTATGTAGCATATTTGCTTTATGTTTGAAAATTATTTTTTAAAGATTTCATGAGGAAATATTTTATTGTATGAAGCTAAAAGTATGTAAAATAATTTATATTTTTCTGTATGTTATTGTTAAACACATTGTGTTTCTCTTTTAGAGTGGCCTTGTGAAACTTTTAACTGATGTAATTCAAACTTTATAAAAGATTATGCATTGATTATATTATCTTCCATAAAAAATGAATGAAAAAGTAAGGAAATTGGATCTAGTTTTTTTTCCCCCATCAGTATAGTTTTCTATATGAACAAGTGAAATTATTTTTGTTTTGAAGTTATAGTTATAGATACTAAAAATCAATACTCATATGCTAAAACTATATTTTCTTTTCATTTTGTCAGTTTGTATGAATTATGTGTTTTTTAGTTAAGAGAATGTATATAGACTATGCATGTATACTATTTTGGCCTGAAATAAAAAAAATCACAAAAATAATTTTTCAATTTGTTTAGAAATTCTGCATTTATGAATCTTGAAATAAAAAATTCGTATTCATTAAACTAATTTAATGAAATCATCATTTTAAGTCAGTGGTGACATTTCTTATTTCATATTACTTATCCGCTTTAATTTTAAATTTCCAATTAATTTAGTCTTAGTTAATATTTTCCTTTGAGTTGCTAACCTATTGGTAATCAATAAAAATAAACACTGTATAGTAATATAATCGAAATTCTTTATTTGTTGATAATATTTTCGAAAAAAAAAAAACCTATATATTTAAAATCTGCATATAAAAATCGTTTTTTATTTCAAAAAGATATTAAATGAGCATCTTGGTGTTTTCATGAAATACTTAATGAGTTAAATCAGTCTTTAAAATAAAATAATTATAAACTATTTTTTCAGCAGTATTGCTTTGCCTTATGCATCTCAAGTGCTGATTGTGACCATAAACTAAAGAATAAAGTTGCCAACTAATTTGTATCAAAGAATACATATTAAAATCAAAATATTTGCATGAATTTCCTCAATATTTTCATATGTATTAAATTATTTTTTCTTCTTTGGGGTGCTACATTCAAATAAAATGTGAAACTATATACATAAATTTATCTATTTCACTTTGGCTATTAACTTATGAAAAAAGTATTTTTGTATATATTTCATTTCTAATATTGGAGGAGAATTAAACTAAAAATGCAGTTATAATAATAGGAGTTTTCAGCAGAAAAATAGGTTCTGTAACTATTTGGATAATTACATATTCTGTCTTAATTTTGGAAAAAAAAAATCTAAATTTTAATCATATTTTCAAAACATGATTAGGAAAGACAGGATAGTTAACATATATTTTCATTGAAATATAAAATTTTATTTTTAAATCATACTTGCGTAGTTACAAAATATTTAAAACTTGAGTTCACTAAAAGTAAGTATAAATTATGAGTCTGATATTAGAGCCTGTTCAGTCACTAAATTGCGACATTTATATTAACTGCAATATTTGTATACAATTTACTCTGCAGAAATGATCATCAAGATAGTATGTAAATGTGACAGTCCTGTACTTTTTTTAATGCATTTCATCATATATTAAATGTTTTTTTTTTTGTAATTTGCAATTTAATATGATTTTCTATAGTTTCTCTCATGTCATATTTTAAATTATAATCATTGATTAATGCAAAATCTTTAAAATTCTGTATAAAATACCTTCATGTAAGGAGATGTCTGCCTCCTTGAATTCATATTTAGTTTTCAATAAAAATCATCAAAACTGCTGATTTTTTTAATGACTTGTTAATTCTATTTTCCCAAAACTTTCATGTATAACTAAATGATGGACATATAAATTTTTTATTTGCTCAGATAATTGTTAGTAGGAATATTAGTGGATTAAATTTTAGAGAACTTTTTTATCCAAGACCTTCTGACAGGTCTGTTTTATTTTGACACATCTGATAAAAAGAAAATCAGAAAAAAATTGCTAGATTTGGCAGGTGTCTTCATGTTAATTTTCTTTGATCTTTGAAATTGTATGAAATTGAGATCTTAGAGAATAACAATTTAATTATGAATATGTTGATGTTAATCACTGTTAAATGTATAAGAAATAGTGAGTGATAGTTAAACCTGACATTGTGTTCATAATAACAGTAATTATTCCTAACTTGAATTCACAACATAATTATTAAATACGAGGTGAAAGTAATGGAGAAATTATCATTGCTTTTTTAATTACTGTTACCTGAATTGTTAACTTTCAAGCACTTAAACTACTTTATTAAAATCTACAGCAAAAAATGTCAGATTAATTTACAAATATGCAATTAATAAAAAGATGAATATATTTTTATGATAAATTACTTAACTACATTTTTTTATTGTAAATAATTTGCCTTGAACTTAATTCATAAAAGGCTAATAACCCAGTAAAAATATGAATGGAATGGATTTATATTAAAATTAATTTTAGTTGTCTCTGTTTATAAGAAATGTAATGGTACTTTTCATTTGTATTAATTTATTCATTCAATAAAATTCAGCCCATCATTAGTTCTTGTTCATTTTGTAGATAAGTTTGTATAATTATTTATAATAGTACTAAAAGTCAGTTATATATATTATTGTAGCTTATACGTAATTCATGATAGTTTAAGTAAAACTTTTTTTTATTTGGTTTTAAAAGTATTCTCTTATTTTGGTGAAACCTTTTTGATTTATTTCAATGATCTCGTTTAATAATGGGAGGGGGGCTATTTACATAATTATTAACCAGAATTTTACAAGTAGATTTGCAAAAAATAATGAACTGAAGTTGAGCAAATTTGCACTATCCAATTGACTTACTTTTATTAAAAATAATATACATAATGAGAGCATTAAGTTAAGCTCTAATTTTAGAATGGATGATTCAGTGTGTGAAGTAATTTGAGACAGCATAAAGCTTATTTCTTGTGATCAATTTGTTGTCTTTTTTAAAATGACCGTAGAGTTCTTCAAAATTGTTTATTATTTTATGCATAAAAAGAACAAAAAAAATGTCATTCAATTGTTTGTAAATAAATTATCAATTTTTTCCTAACTTTAAGAACTATTTTATTCTCCAATAAACATAAAAACTGTTTAGTAAATATTGGGATTTTATTTGAATTACATTAATGGAAGTCTTAAATAGATTATACACACAGAAAAATTCCTTTTTCTCATAAAATTCATAGATGTTAGTTTTGAATTGATTCTTTTAGTTTCTATTAATCTTTGCAAGTAAATATAAAAATATATTTTTATGGTAATATATAAAGCACTACCTCTTATATTTATAAGGTTTTTTTTTTATCTTATCAATTATGTTTATTTGATAAATTATTTGTTATGAATTTTTTCCTCAAAATCATTTGCATAATGAAGCTATAAAACATCAGAATGAATATTTACATACCATTGCTATTTTTTATATCATGTTGAATGTAAAATCAGTAGCTTAGTATTTTTATCATATAAAAATATTAATTAAAACCTTTAAATAATAAAAACATTTTTCTAATATATATTACTTGTAAAAAGTATATTTAATAACATGAAAATATCATGAATAACTTGACTGTTAAACTTTTGTACAGTAGTACATCTATGAATATGGTAAATTAATTTTGACCCTGATAACACATACTCTCAAATTCCCATTTATCAGGTTTTTTTTTTTAAATAAAATTTTCTTTTTACTTTGGGAAGCAATTTTTGTGTGAAAATTCAAAATTAAAACATGATTCTAAAATAGGCTTAATAATTCAAACATTATTTATAGCTGCTTTAAAAATACAAAGGAATTATTTTCAAAATTTCAAGACAAAGGAAACAAATGCTGAATTTTTTATGTTCGTAATATCTAATCATGCTTTTTTCTTCCAAATAAGTGATAGAGATATTAGTTTCTCACACTTTGAAAATTAATGGAAACTAAATTTGTCACAAGCAACTGGAAAAAGACAAGTATCAAGAAACTTATATTTAAACTTTTGCTGATATGCTAATGTATGAAAAATGCATGTTTATTGCAAGTATTAAAGTATTATGTTAGCTTCAACTGTAAAATAATTTTTTACATTAAAAATAATCCACTTGTATTATTCCCCAGTTTTCTACAATTTCATTATCGCTAAAAATGAAAGTTTTGGTGGTTGAAACATTTAAAAATAAATGGTCACTCGAATGCTAAATATCAATTTTGTGAAATATTAAATGTTATAAAACAATATGCATAATATAGGATACTTTCATTGAACATTATTTTTTTAAAAAAGATTAATTTGCAAGATTACATTACAACTGAAGGAATGAAAGAACAGTAAATTTCATACATAAAGTGAAATTTATTATAATCATAATTTGTTGGATAACTTTTTGTATGTTTTCATTGTGTATCGAATTTGATAATGAAAATATGGAAACTATATTGTGACGATACGTCAATTGTATCGTCGACTAATATGAGAGGTTAAGAAATATTTTAATAGCTCTTTAAAAAAAATTGTAACAGGTTTTTTTAATACATTTACACTTATATTTAAGGGATTTTTCATAGTTTATAGGCATCATGAAACAGTGGATTAGAATGTTATGAATCCACATGTGCAAGTATATGAAGACTGTTACTGAAGTTTACTGTGTATCGCATTTGATAAATTTTATTATTATAAAATTAGAATTCATTTTAAATAATATACTAATGTGCATGCATAATCTTTGAAATTAAATAACATGTTTTAAGCTATACAAAATAAAATTATCTTCTAATTAAGAATGTAAACTATTGTGATTATTTTCAAAAATTTAATTATGTTTATTAAAGGAAAATGTTTACATATATATTTACAATTTGATGGTAAAAGATATTTTCATTAAAAATTGTGCATAAATATAAATTATCTGTATTCTTTCAAAAATGTATGTGCAAGATTTAAAAGAAAAAAAAATTGATAGTGATTATTTAAATTGGAAAAAATGTGCAGTATAAGTTGATAATGTGTTTTATTAATAAAACACTATTACATTAGCATTTAAGTTTAAACTGTGACATGATAGCCAAAATCTGATTGAAGGCCTACAATGCACACATCTGTTTTCCTGGATGCAAATCTTGTCCCAGTTAAATTGTCAGCCTGACACCAAACCCCTAGTGTTTATTCCCAAGCATGCTTAGTATATTGACTCACTGTAGGGATTAATCAACCTTGCCCAGCACAAAGATCAAACCAGTGCCTTGGGAGCACAAATCAGTACAACTAAGCTACAGGACTTCAGTATTTAAGTTTTTTTCATATTAACGAATGTCACCTGGGATGGGTCGCTATCACAATTTACTACATTTGAAATGATACCTCTGGGGGGTTAAATTATGAACTCCCCCACTTTTGAGTCATAATGACAAGCTT
The DNA here is from genome assembly GCA_037975125.1 of Latrodectus hesperus. Taxonomy (NCBI): domain Eukaryota; kingdom Metazoa; phylum Arthropoda; class Arachnida; order Araneae; family Theridiidae; genus Latrodectus; species Latrodectus hesperus. The sequence continues at coordinate 24,441,410 of CM075856.1, forward strand.
ATTGTATAAAAGTGCAACGACTTCTGCCCCTTGTAATGTTGAATGGTAAAATGCCTAGTTGCCAAGCATTGGAGAAAAAAGGTTTTCATCTTATCAACACTATACAATCATTGGATAAGCAACTGACTTAATCTGTTTAATTTTAACAGCACTCACATTACAAGAATTATCACTAATAACAGGCTATTTTCTTTGCTGCATTATCTAAAAGCTTTAGAAGTATATCACGATTGTGAAGCTTTTTTCATTTTTAAATTTCATTATATTTTTAACAGAAGGGATCATTTTGACTCTTTTTTCTCGAAAACTGGTTTGTCTGAATCTTTCTTTTCCAGTTCTGTTGATTTTTTCATGTACAGTAAACTTTGCACGAGATTTCTAAGCATAATTTCTTCAATAACTAGAGTGAAAGTAGCTCTTTCCACATATTCATATGATAAGTTCAGAAACACACTGTACTGTTATATAATTCTAATAAGATTTTTTTTTAGTCACTGCAGAATTTTTAAGCGTAAACTTTTATCCAGTTATACTAATGTTTGATGAAGGCACACAATCATGCTTTAATAACTTTTAAAAAGAAAGTAGTTGGATATATTTAAAACAACTCTTAGCACCTTTCATGCTGTAAACAGGATTCCAATATTTGCATTTTCAATTATCATACACATTTACAAAACCATATTTTCAGACAGAGAATCCAAATTCCTTTTATTTTATTATTAAAAAAGAATCCATCAATTTTATTACGAAAATATTATACTAAAATAAATGATTTGAGAGGCTAAATTTTGCTTTTCATTTAAAGTATTGTCTACACTACTAACCAACAGACATTTCAAAGTTTTGAAAAGAAAATTTTTAAATTTCAGTATTACCACAAAATAAAACGTAGAAATTATTTACCAAGTTTAGATAAATTCATTGATTAAAAAAAACGTCATGATAAACAAATTTTAATTCATAATTTAATCAATGCAATTAGTGAACCTCATAAAAAAATAGATTAAATTTTTGAAGCCTTTTTGATCCCATATTAAGTGCATAAAACACATAGAGAAGTGTTTGCTTAGAGATGAAACACATAATAAATTGTTTTTAGCAATTAAAATCTGTGATAAACACAAAGTAAAAAGTTTCTAAACAGAAAGTAATCAAAACGCTCAGTGACAAAAATGAAAGAAAGCAAATAGGGAAAAATTACTTGTATTTATTCAAGAAACCACTTTCTATGGATGAAGAGAATTATTTTCATAATACATTTAGATATATCAGAAAACTTTTGAATATTTATTAAATTAGTAATTTTTAATTTAATCACTGGAAATTTTTTTTTAGAGAATTTGAAATTATAGCATAATTTTTTTCCAATTGCTTTTTGTTAACAAATTTTCATAAGAGTTGCAAAATTAACTCAAGCAATCAGTATATTACTATTGATAAATATTCGTTTTTTTATTAATAACTAATTTCTTACTTCAATAAAATTGCTTGAAAATTATCAATTTTTCTTATCAGAATACATAAAAATTATGAACTTTACAAGTGTGCTTTTATTAGTAAAATACATATAATTAAATGGATAAATGTAAACATTTGGATTTTTTTCCCTTATCATTGTTACACAATTGTACTTATAAATGAAATTTCTATATAATAATCATGCATCAATTCTAAATATTTTCACTAACATTAAATTTAAAAACTTTTTATAAGGCGATATTTTCTACATAACGAAATTTTAAGAATATAGATATAAGCTGTTTCCAGAATATGAAGAGAAAACTAAGAATTTTTATAATTAGTCCAATAAAGCATATGTTTGAAACAAATTTCACTGTTTCTTTCAGGTGTCAATATTTTGGTCTTAATACATATAAAAGTAAAACTAAAGAAAGATTAAAAGTACTTTTATTTTGGTAGAAGTTTTAAAATTTATATCAATATAAAATTAATAACATATTTACAAGATACAACGTAAAATATTACACAGAATGTCGAGTTTAAATTTTGAATATTAGCAATTTAATTAGCTCTTTAAAGTGAGACTTGCATAACAAAATATTTCCTTTTGATCTATTTGAATATTATATCTGAATGCTAATGTTACTTTTTAAGCCAATTTGAACCACTATAATTTATACAGGAACTTTCTTATTAAGACAAAGAGGGAAAATTACTTCATGAATATGATCATGCACAGAAGCATTTTGAGATAAAACTATGCTATTTGATATAACACAAGTGGTACATAAAATTATCTGTACAAGCAGAAAAAAAAGTGCAATAGCAAAAACTGATGAAGTAAGATAAAAAAATATACTTAACAGGAAGATTAGTTTGTCACTATTTTTTCACCCACAAGAGACCTTATTAACCACTTAGGTTTTCCCCCAGAAAAAACTGGTAAAAAATGAGTTTGACAAAAAACTGATACATATGTATTAAAATTTTATTTGTGGGTAAGTGCTTATTCTTATATTTACATAATAATAATTTATATATTACATTTTCCACTAGAAACTGCTTTATAACAAAGAATATTTAACAAACTTATAGCTAATCCTCAAAATGAGCAACCTAATTTACACAAGGAAAATATTGCATAGTGGTATTATTTATGTTAGACACTTTTACTAGAACCGGTCTAAGAGTGGCATTAGAAATAAAATAACGCGAGATACAAGACTGCTGTGTGACACTGGTATGTTCGAATTTGATGGTAACTTTCGTCCACATCAGACACAGGCAAATGCATTAAGGAGTTAAACTTGGACCCACTATTTAAAAGGGATTTCAAACCATTACAGACTTACAACTAAGATGGATTTCAAGCAAACAAACTTTTGAATGTAACGTAATAGTGCTGACCAGTCAGCTCTGAAAGAAAAAGAACGAATAATGCCTTAAGAAAATTGAACGGTAGGATTTAATCAATTTAAGTGCATAAAAAATAGCAAGAATATTTATTTCTATTAAACATTGTAAGAAAACACATGATTATTTAAAAAAAAAATTCAATGGATCACTCAATGAGAGATACCTTTACAACTCCACATAATAGAATGTACATATTGTGTTTCAGGAAAAAAGAAATAAAATTTATTATTTTTTCCCAGAGAACAAACAAGATAGAAAAGTAGTCTAGTAGTTTACCAAGAGTGTAACTGACAGCATTTCTAACAACTATACAAAATAGGGAATCTACTGCACCTCAAACAACAATCATCTCAACCATCAAAATCAAAATGCTCTTCCAACAGATTTCAGCTCAAACCATATGCAGAGAACTAGAATTCAGCTAGGTGCCCATGAGGAAACCACTCACTTCTACTGAAAATGCAAACAATTGTTTGAAGTGGCGATGGGAAAAGCACTGGGCATTTGAGGTTTGAAAATGGAGAATGCAGTTAGATGAATAACATTATACCTTATTTTGCATTGCCGGAAGATTCAAGTACACATTGTGCAAGAAGTCTTCTAAATTGATTGCTTGAAGATCAGACAAATATCCAATATTTTTCCAGGCCAAGACAGTTAATATTTTATCTTGGAAATGTCTTCCATTAAGATTAAAATGCCACAAAGTTAAGGCATATGTTCTGGACCTAAAAACACCTCAAAAACAGATTATACCCAAGCAAGAATTGCTTGAAAAAGGTGACTCAACAAAATTATGATTTTTGATTTCTAATTCATTTAAAAGTGTATATACTAGATGACTTTGTATCAAAATGTACAAATAAATGAGAAAGGATTATGTACCTTTTATATTTTATAAAATGGCTGCTTAAAACAATTTAAATAATCTAAAATGTAAGAAATTTTTTCAACAAATTTTACGTTTATAACTTAGAATGTTATAGTTTAGAACCCCTTATCATTTTTTCTGCTATAATTCATTGATAAACAACTTTAATCACAAAATAAATTAAGCACTTTCTTATCCACACCCATTTTCACTGAAGAAAATAAAACCATGATGGGTAAAAAAGATCTTAACAATCAACATATGCAAGACTTACTGATAATGCAATAAGAAAATTTTTGTTTTTTAGTAAGAAATTAGTAAATATTTTTTACAATACATGAAGATGATATTTACTGCCTTGGATAATTGTTTTTATTATTTTATAATTATGAAAAATTAATATTTAGTGATGAAAAAATAAAGGCATTAATGCTGGATAATTGCAATTATGTTGACAATTGCTTACTATACTCTCACAAGAAATAAAAAGTTTTCATTAAATGCAAAAATACAATGTTAATACTTTTAAGTATAAAATAAATGTTACAAATCTTAAAAATCAGAACATAAAGAACAAAATTGATATTTTTGTAGTTAATATGTTTGTTAGCTTCTCTTTAAATACAAAACAGCCAGACTTCAATTAAATTGCAATATTGAAGGTTGTTACACTAAAGCAAATCAAGATTTTTCAAATGTTTTAAATTTTTTTTTATGATTTTAATATCCATGGTTAAAATTTAATCATCTAGACTTAAAATTTGAATTACTTATTTTTGCGTAAAAATATACAAAATGGCTTTATTATACTGTAGAAAAATTAAAAAGCAGTAAGAAATAAACAAACACCAACATATTGAGATAATTATTTTATTCATTTAAATCTTCATTCCTGAAAAATAAAAAAAATATAAGACATTAGATTTGAAAGAAGTAAACAAATATACTCATAAAACATTTTATTCAATTTAATAAATAATAACATTTCATATATTAAAAATATATACACAATGAGCTTCAAGAATTTTTGTAAAAAGTATTTTTGTATTAGGAAAATAGTACTAAACATAAAAATTGTCAATTAATTGCAAAAGGAACAGACATGATGGTGAAAGGATTTTCAGCGAGTGATGAAAGTGACGAAGATTCTGAATTAATATATTTGTAAGCAAAATATTAGGCAAAAATAGAGCAGTTTGAAATATATACAACCAAATTAAAAAATCTTAAGATTTAACCATTCATGAAACACACACAAAAAAAAATACACCAGAAATTATTCAGTTTAACTACACAACAAAAAGGAGGTGTATGTACAGTAAATGAAATGTATCATATTCTACACATTAATAAAAACAAATGACTGACAATTTTTTATTATTCATTGAGTACCAAAGAAATAAACCCCAGATATGCTTTAATGTTAATAAAGAATTCTTTAGAGGAATATGGAAATAAAGGCTTAGTATATAAGGAATTTTCTTTATCTCTTATTCAAACCATATAACATGTCATGAACTATGCAAATGCTTTCTAGAGAACTGTTAAAAAATCTATGAAGTCAATTCAAGTGAAACAAAATATTCAATGTACAACAGAAAGTCCAAAATTAGACAAAAACTGAAGTATTGCATGTTAAAAATAATAAAATCACAATTTCTAGCACAAAATGGAAAAAAAAATTTTTTTTTTTGCAAAACCAATTTTTGTGTTTGCAGTGTATGTCAATTATATTTATAACATATACATAATTCTGTTTTCTGTAATATAAAACATTTCATGAGAATTATTATGAAATAATTTTGTGTATAATTTATAACTCAATTTTCAATAAAATTGGGGTAAACAAGTCACCACACCTGATTTCTAGTATCAGCATACCTGCCAACCATGGAGGAAAAAAAAGCAGTAGATTCTACTGATTTTGAGGGAAAAATCAGGAAACACTTAAATAGCGTACTCTTTAAGTAAATAGGCACTTGGTGTTTGCTCTGAATGTTGATTATATGACTGCCAACTAATAGGAGTCTTGACAGACTAGTGGTTACAGCATCATCCTCCCTCGGCGGTCTCGAAACTCAGAGGAACATATTTAAATATAATAATATATATATTAGTGTGTTCTGTTGACAATCTAAGGTCCTAAAACAACTAAATAGACTTTTTTCTTCACAAAATTTCAGCTGCTTTAAATTTTTCAATGAAATTGATAAAAATCAGGAGTTTCCTGATAAAATCAGTAGCTGGCAGCTATGTACCTGTATAAGGAGTATGCCTTCTGCTGTGTTAATTCAAAATATAATTGGTTGACTTTTATAATTATAAACTAAAGAATACACACCTCTGGAACCTCTAGTTCACCATTATTTATTTGCTTAATTAAATCTTGTGGATGACTGCCATCTATCGTGCAGCCAACTGATTGACTGGTTCCCAAAATTTCTTTGACAGTACCAGAAAGTTGTCTTGCCATGGATCGTGGCCTCATTGTTCTAGCAATGGTGATTACATCCTCAAAAGTGATGTTTCCATTATGTTTAACTGCAAAAGGATTACAATAAGTAAAATAAAAATATATGAACACATTTTGATTTAACAAAATTTTCAACAATTAAAATTTACATTTCAGAACTTAACACATTGGTTAGCATTTGAAAATACTTGTAGGAATGTGAAAATGACAAGAACTAAAAAGATTTTAGAAGTTAATCATTATGGCTTATGTTTTGTTCGAAAAACAGTAGCAAGAATATTCAAAGCATAATCAGGGTAAAATTAATAATACAATAATTTCTTTTTACCTATTAAATATTCATATTATAGAGAAGATAAATCAATATTTCTATTTGTTGAAGGTATTAAAACTAAGAACACTAAAAAAATTTCTAACAACTGTACAAGAAAACAATTGTCTTGCACAATTTGCAATGCATAATTTATATAAACCAAGCGTTTTCTACACTTAATTTAAATTTTACACACACATTACAACCTTTATCTGTGATATCAAATGCAAATTCAATAAAAATTGAATAAGGTTAAAAATGTTAATTTGCTAACTAGAATTTTCTTTTCAACAGGTTTAACACTTCTCTAACACCATTTAAAAAAATTTAAATGAATAGAGTGATTCTTTCTTTTTTTTTCTTCCTAATCATGAATTAGAGCTGTACAGAGGGTAAAATGCGCCGAGCATGCGATAAAGTGAGCCAAACTGGCTTAATGGTTCGAAATGAGTTTTCATGACGAGATTCTCACTTTATGACTTAAGTGATTGTATGACATTAGTGAAATTCGTTTTGAGCGCAACCTTGAGTTTAATGAGTAATTTTATTTGTTTACAATTAAAGAATATGCTACGTTAATGTTGCATGTTTACATAAGTAAATACATCTTTGAGTAAACTTTATTAAGTGTTTAATATTACTGTCAAATTATGCTGTACTGAATTTCTTTAAGATGGGCGCCATTGCTTGATATATTAGAAATCGAGTTTAAATAAACAATGAAATTTGTTATTGTTAGAAATTTAGCTTTATTGTCCAGTTGTCACTGTAGTAGGTATAGCAATACCGAAGTTTTTTTTTGGTGAGTGCATTTGCATGGTATATTAAATTTTCGAGTTTTAAGAATTTTATTTCTAGTTATTATAATATACATATTTATAATAAAATATTCAAAATTATGATGCATGGAATTCGAAAAAACCTGCGATTTCTAAGTCTAAGTTCGAACACTAACAATATTGATAGCCAGATATTGCATGTAGTGATGTAATTTAGGTTGGCGACATAGCTGTACACCGCTTGGCGCAAAAATTTTAAATTATGCCAAACCTGTACAGCTTTGTAAACTTTTACCAAAAATTTCATGTTAAAGCAAATGGAATCTTGGAAGAATATAAAATCCATTTTAGCAGTATTGTATCAACAAAATTTTAATAGCAATAGAAATAATTAGCAATTTAGTTGAATTAAAAATAAATAACTAAATAAAAGCCAACATAAGAAAAACAATCATTGTAATCTACACAAATAATATCATCACATATTTGGTAAATGTGAGTTTTAATTCTTTGTGTGATGTTATTCTAGCTACTTTTACTACCCTTGACGAAATAATTTTGCCAAGAGTGAAAAGAGTAGCAAACTACAAACATAACAAATGATTGAAACATTTAAATTAAAAATTATTTATTACAATGGAAATTTTTATTAACATATCAAAATTTTTTTTCAACCTTGAATAATTTATTTATAGGATGTATCTACCAAAAATTTAAAACATTGTGTCAATGTAAATAAAACTACACTAATAAAGTTATTATAAAACATTTCATTACATATGCTAAATTTATTTGTAAGAATTTCACAAGTAGGAAAATAAATGCCTGTATAATCTGACAAAACAATGACAATGTGCTAGTTCTATTGAATGTTATAACTGAAGAAAACACTAGTTAAGAATTTTTAAATCAAGACATAATGTTGAAATTTTTTAATACATTAAAATTTTTTTTAATTATTGGAAAATTTTAATATAAAATATTAAAAAAATATATACCATGTTTCACTTTTTTTCTGTCCCTGGGTGGTTCTTTAAGAGCTTTGATTAAAAGAGATGCTGCACTAGGTACAACTTCTATTTGAGCCTGCCTGTTCTGAATCACTAACTTTACTGTGATTTTCAAGCCTTTCCAGTCAGATGTTGCTTTAGCTATGTCATCTCCCACTTTTTTTGGAGACTAAATTACAAAAGAAATTACATTAAAAACATTAACAAATATAATAATCCCTGTATAACTAATTAATACAATTAAAAAAAAGTAAAATTAGCTAAAATTTAAGCAGTATTTTTCATATTAAGATTTTTTGAAGCATACGATTTCATAAGTAATATAACATTAAATTTCCCATTTTTGCTTTCAATTGTTCAGTCACAACTTTTGTGCACAATGATTTTTTTAATATTCTGAAAATATTTATTCCTTACAAATCACAATATTCTTTAAAATATTTAATTTGCAGTATATATTCAATGATAAGTGTAACAAATTTGTTTCATAAATTGTAATAGATTGAAAAGTTTTATGTACATATATTATCAGAATATTTTTTGTTTATTTGTCTTTAGTCCTATTAGACATTCTACTTGTTTTGTAGGTCATTCCACATTTTCTTCTTCCATTCTTATACTTTATATTACCTTATTCTTATCATCCTATAGTTATTTGGTACACCTTACACCTGAGTCCATATTGAAAAAGGAAGGAGATTTCAGGCGAAAAAGGGATTCTTTGCTGGTGTTCACACATGAATAAACCATCTTTATTCAAGTTTTCACAGAATTGACTTTTTTCACCTTTTATAAAGCCTCTCAATATTTTCTTTTCTTGAACATCATTTCAAGTATTCATAAATCAACTCCTAACACACCACTTTAGCAGGAGTACCTGATGGTATTTAAGCTGACACTGTTAATTATGCCCTGATCCATGTGGTGTAAAATAAAAGTTAAATTAGATGAGAGCAATTAGACATGGATCACTAAAAAAATCTATGTCTTTAAGCCAATTTTAATACATCATCCAAATTTAAATGTTAGCATGGTATGTAGTGGGTAATTTTTTAAGCATCTAGGTTTTAAATACTATGCTCTAAAGTCAGCAGAAAATTTCTTGAAAAATCAAACCATGTTTGGTTTTAGGATCAATGGAATGTTCATTCCTATAAGCCAAGCATGCAAAACAGTTTTAGTACATTTTGCTTACCTAAAACCGATTTTTAAAATTGTTGAGTAGCTGTACATTTATATTTCATGTCAACTTCTATTTTATTTAAAAAAAATTTTATCTACTCATACAACTCTTTTTTTCACTGCAAATGATAAACAAGCTTGTTTCTTCAAAAGCAATAGAACTAAAATTCTTCAATGGAACCAGCCTTATCTTCCTCTTTATAGACAAAACTTCATAGTTTTGGGATGACAAATAAACTACTTTACAGAGCTAATTTTTATAGAATGATTTCTTCCTTTTAATATTATACATGATGCACTAATATATTTCTTGGTAGCTAACTAAGAATTGGGCTCCACCAAATAAGTGGAAGCAGATGGGTAAAAGTTTAACTTAGAAACAGGGACTAAGCATAAAAGGGAGAAGAATGACTGACTACAGGTGAGGAGATTAATCAAACCTGACTTCAGTTTTGCCCCCCATGTCTAATATGCAATATCTTCAATAAAGGGACTGTAGTTTCTGTAACACCTGGAGCATCAGTATGTGTAAGCTATTCAAAAATCCAAATGTGTCACCAAATATATCGTTGGAATGTCTCGTCGCCGCACCTCCTGGAAACGCTAGCCATTTTTATTTTGGATTTTTTTTATCGGATGTAAAGTGCGGTAATTTAAATCTTGTTTTTTATATATATATTTTACTTCGGATGTAGCGCGGAATATAAATATTGTCTTTTATATTGGTAAAACTGAGTATTTACGTTCCGCGCTACATCCGAAGTAAAATAAAATATAAAAAACAAGATTTAAATTACTGCGCTTTACATCCGATAAAAAAAATCCAAAATAAAAATGACTAACGTTTCCAGGATGTGCGGCGACGAGACATTCCAACAATATATTTGGTGACGAGAAATAATCGCCAAATTGTAACAGATTTGGCGACTTTCTGCGCTTTAGAGGTGAGACCGTAATACTCAGTTTAGCCAAAAAGACACTAGTTTTTTTTTCAAATGTGTATCGTTACATAAGTAAATTCACCTTCAAGTAAGTACTGTCTGGTTAATTAAAATTTTGAGTTTTAACAAAAAGTGCAATTTCTTTCAACTCTAGAAATTTAGCCTTATTGAATGGTTGTCACTGAACTAGGTAGTGCTACACTGAAGTTTTTTTAAGATGGGTGCCTCTGCTAGGTTAATTAATATTCTAGTTTAAATAAAAAATTTATTTCTAGTCATTAGAATTATTTATATATATAATACTTTTATAGTACTTAATTATAATGAAACATTCCAAATTTTGATATTTGGAATTTGAAAAAGGACACAACTCCAAAGTTGAAATTTGAATGCGATCTGTATTTGGCTGCCACACATCGCACATTGTGAAGTAATTTAGGTTGGTGACATAGTTATGGAGCACCTGATGTGAAAATTAGAAACCGCCCCAAACCTGTACAGCTTTTGTTGTCCTTTACCAAAAAAGAAATCAAATAAAAGGTTTAAAAAACTTAAAATATATAAAAATTAAAACTATTAGTCAGCAACAAATATTCACAGAATAAAAATTTTCATAATTTATAAGTTAGTAAATGGAAATTAAATTATTATTATTGTGAATTTGTCACGCTATGAACTCAGATATTTTGTAAAAACAAATAATACTATAAAAATACAAAATTACTGATTTTTATGAATTATCCTGTCTATCTTTTCAACGTTAAAAATATTGGCTAAAGTGAAGAGATCCTTACAGAGGGTAAAATGCGCCAAGCAGGCGATAAAGTGGTGCGATAAGTTCGTCAAACTGGTTTAACGGTTCGGATTACGTATGTATGACGTGTTTTCGCTTTATTGGGTAACATAATCGCAGTGACAAGCGCGTTTTGTATGTAACCCTTGAAACTATTATAGAATAATATTTAATAATTTAGTTTCGATATTCGAATTTTGGAGTTTGTGTGTTGCTAGCGAAAATTAACTACGGATGAGAATGTATTGAACATACGCTTTTTTTATTTAGAGCGTGATGGTCGAAAGAAAGTAAGTATATGAATTTTTAAGTTGTGTGTATTGCATGTTAGTGTTAGAATGCGCCGCGTACTGAAATTTCTTTAATGTGGGTGACACTGCTCGGTATATTAAAATTCGAGTTTAAACAAGAAGTTAAATTTGTTAACGTTCGAAATTTAGTTTTATTGCCCGGTTGGCACTGCAGTAGGTAGCGCTACACTGATGTTTTTTAAGGTGGGCGCCATTGCTCGGTATATTAAAACTCGAGTTTAAACAAAAATTGAAATTTGTTAATGTTCGAAATTTAGTTTTATTGCCCGGTTGGCACTGCAGTAGGTAGCGCTACACTGATGTTTTTTTAAGGTGGGTGCCATTGCTCGGTATATTTAAAACCAACTTTTAAAAATTTCGTACCTATTTATTATTATTTTAAAACTTCTACAGTACTTAATTATAATGAAATATTCAACTTTTTAATATTTGATATTCTAAAAATTGCGCAATTTCAAAGTTGAAGTTCAAACGCGATCGTTATTGGTTGACATCTATCGCGCGCAGTGACGTAATTTAGGTTGGCGACAGAGCTGTAGAGCGCTTGGTCCCAAAAGTTGAAATCGCGCCAATTGCGTACAGGTCTGGTAACTTTTACCAAAATATTTAATCACATTTTGCTAATTTTATTTCAAAATGTGAATGAAAACCACTATATTTTACTAATATTAAATTTTTATCTATATTTACAATACAGACAAAAATTTTATTTGTAATTTATATAGTGCAAAATCTAAATATTAAACATAAATTCTTTCGCAGATATGGTTGAAAGCATAATACGTAAATAGCAACTGTTTTTATTCATTAAATTTTGAAAACAAGATATATATAATTTATCACAATATTAAAATATAAATCACAATTTGTTTTGAAATGAATTACAATGTCTCTTGGTGATCTCTCCACCAGTGTAGAGCTGTCAAATAAGCATGATACAGTGATTGCAGACTTTATAAGACCAAATTTGGAAAACAAGAGGTTTAATGCGACACATTTTATCCTATTATTTTCTTAACACATTAGAAAGTTTTTAAAGCCTACTTTAAAAACAGTCATAACTTTAAAAATGTTGTATTGATTGTGATCTATCAGATATCTGTTGATATGTGATCTATCTAATCAGATAATGCAAGTATTTCTTAGTAAATTAAGTCTTGTTCTTAAAGGTATTCAGTTTGAGGAGCACAAAACATTTTTTCAGGTGTTCTTGCACGTAATTTATGTGTGACAGCTTATATATTGAAGCTTTAATTATACTGTTTGATGCATACACAAATGCTTATTTGCAATGATTTATAGATTATTGTGAAACTAATTTATTCTACACGAAATTACTTACCAAACCAAGGGGACCAACTTTAGGAGCTAGAGAAGATGTGGCACCTACTTCTCCTCCAACAACCCTCAAATAAACTAAAACAAAACATTCGAAATGAAGGATATAAAATAGTTAAAAATCAAAAGCATTTATTAATTGAAATTAAGGATGTAAAATCCTACGTTAAAAATGCATATGTATAATTTTTTTCCTTCACATTGCAAATAACAATTCAAAAATCTTTAAAATTTTTCAATACATTAGATTTAAACCCTGAATAATCAATATGTATACATATGTACACCTATGTAATATAAATGCAATGTAATATATAATTTAAATTTATATATATAATTAAGAAACTAAACTTTTAAAAGTAACATTATGGTTTCCGATAAACATTTAAAAATAATCAGAATTTAAAAGTACATAGGCCTACCTGTCTTAATTTCAGATGGATCAAATTTGGGGGGCATATTTATTTATATTTTACCTTGAATATCAAGGAAATTAAAAGTAGCCTCCAAGATTATTTAAGATTGAAAATAATTCACGGGAGATGACGTGAATGTCCGATTATTTACAGTCGGAAAAATGGGAATGGTTAAAATGTGCGGTCACAGTGAAATAAGAATCTTCGAATGGAAAGAAAATATTATTTCAAAAAATCAGTACAATATATATATCTAATATCAATAAGAATAATTATTATAAGAGCAATATTTAAAAATTACTCAAAAAATTAAAAATAAACATATGATAAATGCATTTTAAGTCTTTTAAAAATTAATTTCTCAAATCAACAAGAAACGCATTTTTTAACGGATATAATTTTTCTCACTAAATGGCGGATAGTTCTAAATTGTGAAATACGTAAATTTTGAACTCAGATTATTTTGCCTTTATTTAATGTTTTCTTTGACACTTTTTCTCCTTTTTCGTCTTGAAATTATCGTCTGACTTTGGCTTAGTGTTTGTTTGACTACGATTGAGTATTTTTAAGCTTTTATTTTTATTAATTAAATTTTTAATTTATTCCTTTTCTTTTCTTTTTTATTTTATGTTGCTTATTTTTTATTGTGGATTACAAATGACTGAAGCAGAGACTAAAATGATTTATAAGAATTGCGATTTGCGCATTCCAAAAATAAACACTCGAAGATTTTTGACTTTCTAAGATTCTATTCCATAACTAATCCAGTTAGCTGCGGAAAATGGTATCACTAAGTTCTCCATTTTCCTGTTTCCCACTGATGATACTGCATCCATTCTAAAATCCCTTACAATTTAAAGCAAGAAATAATGCAATTTGTAAAGAATCACAAGAAAATAATACAAATCAACTTACCCGTCAAGGTAAGCTTCTATTCGAAACAAATTGCCCAGATACTGCTAAAGAGATAAGCAAGATAAACAATATTCTTGAAGTACATGTTTCAATCTGAATACATTCTTCAAGATTTCTTATAAAAGAAATATGGCTGCATGGCATTGTTTCCCACAAACTACCACATGGAGATCTGGTAGAAAGTGCAAGGTTTTTAATGTACATACTTGCAGAGAGAAAGTTTTGTCTTACAAAAAGAGGTGAGACCCCTGCTTCTTTCAGAAGAGGTGGAATTGGTGTCCAGCGTGGAAGACTTGTAGCAATTCTAAGAACTGAGTGATGTATCAAATCCAAGATTTTTCGATCTGATAAGCTAGCAGATATAAATACATGGTATCCAGGCTACTTGTAATGAAGGACTGAACAATTTGAAGTAAGTGATTAGTTTTTACTTCCCATCTGTCACCTGCAATAGCTTTTAAAACATTAATTTTCATATGGATAGAATTTTTTCATTTGAAAATTATACTTGAAAGTTAAATTATTAGTAAAATAGAGACCCAGAATTTTTATTTGCTTAGACCAAGAGATAGGTAATTGGTTGATAGTTAGTTCAAAATTTGCAAAAGATTTTTTGGAGGAGAAATCAGTAACTGAAAATTTTGAGGAATCAATTTTTAGTTTCCATTCTTTACACCATAGTTCAAGTTTTATGATTGCAGTCTGAATTTTTCCCTGAAGGCTTTCTTGTGATGAATGAGCAGCCAAAAGGATTATGTCATCAGCATGAATAAAACACTTAATGTGTCAGGAGAGAGAAATTCGTAAATATCTGACGTATGAAAAGAAAGCGAGAAAGAACACTGCCTTGAGGAAGAACCTCAACGGTCATCTTGCCTATTTAATCGAATTATTATTTTATTACAAATTTGAAATAAATCGGAACTTTTAAGAAACGTTTTTTATATTGCTAGGACATCGGAAGATTGAAAATACGGAAGTTTTACATACGGGCGGCGCTTAGATAGAATGGTTCTTGCTTTCCAAGAAAATAAATATTAAATTGAATATTAAACAAAGCAAAAAACCTGAACAGTTACTAAAAATCAAAAAATGCGCTCGTAGTTAAAGAATTTTTTTAAAAAAATTATGAATGTTTTTTACGCCTTCTTCCTGGCTCAATTCTTTTTTCAATGTTAGGCTCTGCATATTTTATATTTGGTTGAGGAAACTTCATAATAGGTTGTTCGGGAGATATAATTTGCTGATTCCCAGAATTGTTGGACTTATCTTTCTTGACTGGATAGATCTTGCACGACTCTTTCTTGGAGGAGATCTAGAAACTGATCTAGCTTGATTCGAACATGCTCACATCCATTCTTTCATGAATGAGAACATTTGTTGAACCATTTGATCCTGTCTAGCCTGTATCACAAGTAATTTTGATTAAAATATAGAAGCCATCTCAGTCATGGTTTTATAACAGTATCAGTTATTTCAATTTGATTCGGCAAGAAAGAAATATAACTTTTCGTTACACTGGGGGGAGTAATTGGTTTTTAAGGATTTATTATAACGTCTTCTTGCCTCAATAAATAGAAGGTGGTTCATACTTTTAAAATGTAAGAATTTTTTTTCTTCAAGCCTCGTAGAGCAGGAAATGTCATAAGCTTCATGATTTCCCTGACAGTTTATACATTTAGATGCTTTATTGACACAGGGAGAGTCTTTATGGAATGTTCCTCAGTTTTTACATAGGAAGACGTCTTGTTTGCCTTTATTCGAATGGTGAGTGTATTTGTAGCATTTTCCGCATTGACAAACGTTATCAATAAAGGGAGATATTGCAATGATGGAACAGAATAAGTTAATAGTTTGAGGTAGATGATGTCTAATGACGCTCACTAAAATATTTCTGCTCAGTTCTTCAGAATTATTTTTTGTAAATATTCGTAAGCTTATTATCGCTAAGCTATTTTGCGTAATATCTTCAGCAACCAGATATAAAGGTAGTTCTACATTTTTAATTTACAATATAATTCATGCATTGATTTGGTTTCGTGAGCTTTATGGTCACTTTCTGCTCACTTGGGATAATAGGGCCAGGATTTACAATCTTAAATAGATTTAGAACTGCTACAAAAATCCCCACCTCTGATAAGAATTAGATACTTTCACTTCGAGAAGAAGACAACTGCGGAAGGAAAACGTGGTCGTTGTTTATGTTTCCTATACGTTCGAGCTGACATTTTTAGAATCACGAAAATTGAATGCATAAATAGAAATATTTTTATGCGTCTATACTCATATGCACCTCTAATTTCTTTATCTTTTTATTTCAGTATGCAAACGATTAATACTAATTCAACAAGAATTACTGCGTACATTTCAGAAGTTGAATAATAATTCATATTTATTTTCCATTTCCCTTTAGAAAGCTAGCAGACCATTTCGTCTATGAGGATCCAATGACGTCATATGCAAGAATCTGATTGAATCCATGAAAAGTTCAGTAACCAGCTTGCTACTCTCCGAGGAAAACAAACATATTTCGTAATTTCTGGTAATCTGAACAAATATAGAACATAAAAGACATGATCACAGACCATTAGTTAATAAGACCTCCAACTCCCAATCAAAAAACGGCTCTATTTTCGAATTCAAGTGCCGCGAATTTTCTACACTATGCAACGACAGCCTCACTAAATGAAAAACCCTAAGTACTACACCAAAAGGCATCATTGCTTTTTCAAATAAAAGAAAATTTCATTTCATTCAATAAAATGTTTTTATAATTTGATAATTTTATAATTAATTTGAAAAGAACTTTTACACCAGATGCAAATGCACAATCTTTTTAAACTGAAAACTGCTGATCCTCAAGCGTTATATTCATGTGAAACATAGAATATTTGTATAAAATATTTTTATATTTCTGTAAAAAGAAAAGAAACATCGTTACCAAATAAATACAAAATGCTCAATAAAAATTGGACAAATATCTCATCAATTCTAATATTTTATTTAAAGTGCAATCTTATTTCCTTATAAGTTTTTAATTATAATTTTAAAATAACACATTTTATAATTTAAAAAATAGCTGATTCATTTTTATTATTTAACAGAAACTTATATAAATCTAAAAATGGAAATTCATTATAACCAAAAAATAAAGAGCAATGTAATCCAATTAAAATTTAGATTAACATAACTCTTTACCATTTAGTTTTATTTACACACACATAAAATAAGTAAAAGAAATTATTTACAAAAACATACATACAAAAATAGTAATCAAGAAAAAAATAAGCATAGTTATTTTTAAAAAAATATAACTATAAAATCATCTAAAATTAAAAAAAAAATTGAATGATAATAAATAAGAAACAAGCATTTTTAATAAAATAAATTATTAAATTATTTATAGTTCTGTACTATTATGTAACAAATAAAAGGTTGGAAATATTACGTGGATATAATTCCTCACATTTATAATAACTTTAGTCACTTAATCAAAAATAATAATAAATAAGAGTTTCCTCAAAGTGCGCTCAATATTTTAAGAATCTTTTTAAATAATTAGCCATTGCACTTCATGCACATGAAAAGGATAAAAATATCATTAATAACGTGTGGATAAACATTTAACAAATCATTACAATCGAAGCTTTCAGAAAAATTTTAAAGTAAATAAAATTATATTTTACACATTAATAGCATATTAAATCATTATTATAAGCAACTCATGAAGAAAATGGTTATATTCCATAACTAAATTTATATTTATGAAAGAGAAAATGTAAAATTTGAATACATACTTTGTGTGCTATAAAAAGTGTTTCCATTTTACAACCTTTCTTTTTTCATTCTTTTCTGTTGTATATTGATCCAGTTGAATTTTTGAATGCAGCAAATTGTAAGCATTTTAATCAAATAAATACAAAATTTGTAAAAAATTTTAATTTTATTTTCACAAGCAAAAATTCTGCGTCACACTTAAAACACCAAAACTTTTTTCGAAAATGTTCTAAGCACAAACAAGTAAATATTCCACTAGAGGAAGCTGTGTACCAAGCATACTTTTACCCCACCAATTTTTTAAAAAAATACTGCCATTTTTTCTACTCCTCGTCTATGTTAGAGATCTTATTCATTTTTGGTCACTGGAAAATGATATAAGTGATAAAATAAATATAAAATATTTTAAGTAAAATAGTTTGCTTGGTTTCGGATTAATTTTAAAATTCAAATATTGTAACAATTTTAAAATATACTATTCAGAATTGATTTTACAGTTAGGTGAAATCCATTCTGCATTTATTAAAATTTTCATGTGAACAATTTTAATGTTTCAATTATTCAGCGGCGGCGCATTTCGGGATTTCATAAGGAAATACGAGTTTTGGATTGGAATTTGATCACAATGAGGAATGAATTCACTGCTTGCAAGCATGACACCGTGTTTGTTTGTTAGTGAAAAAAGATTTCAAAAGTGAAAAGGATAGCAACACAATTTAATTAATTTAGTGATTTCTAAAACAAAAAATTACCAATTTGAAAATTAGTATTGCAGGAAAAATGGCGAGACGGGATTGTAATTTCCCGGAAGTTGTTCATATTCATGATGGTTTAACATCACAAAAACAAAGTTTTTTTTTTTTTGAATTAAGTATAGATTTATTACCATGTACAGGAGTATTAAAAGTCAGACTGTGAAAGAAAAAAATGAAGAGTTTAATACAATATAATCTCTTCCAATTGCTAAGACAGCTGAGATGACTCAAGTATTCTCAAATCATACTTAGAAGATAAGTTTTAATCTTCTTAGACAAGAAAAAGTTAGTTCAAAGATGGCTGAAATCATTGGCACAGACCATTTAAACTGTAATATTATTAGAGAATATATATATTAAAAAAATTTTCTCTAAAAAAAATTCAAGCTGATATTAAAACTAAATTTTTTATTTATTTATTTTTTTACAAAGTATATTATTATAGCTATAGTTCACATAGCAGAGATATTCTTTCTACAAATTATAGAAAATGCTTATAGTTGAAATCTTCTGTTATATTTGTGTAAGCCTGCTGACATAGACAATACAGCATTAAGAGAGAGAACAATCAAAATAGATAGATCATTCTCTTTCAATCTTGTTTAATTTCAATAGATACTGACTCAACCATTTCATTTGGAATTGTAAATTTATTTTAAAATTATTGAATTCTTGCCTTGCAATCACATTTCCTGCATTTTTCTTCAGCGTTTTAAGACCTGAATGTTAAAAAAAATAATTTTATTCTTTAAACTGAATAAGAGTAATATTTTACTAATAGATAAATTTCGTTGTAACGAGCAAGTATTTTTTAATTGAAAATAAATTTGTCTCTCGAAAAGTAATTCTCTTACATTTTTATCATATCTTAAAAGCTTTTTAATGGCGCACTTTTGTAAGAGGATATTGATTTCTAGATTGATTCTCTTATAGGAATATTTAATTAGATATATATATATATATATATATATATATATATATGTATATATATATATATATAATATATATGTTGTTAAATAGGAGTAGTGAATCTTTAAAATTTATTAAATATATTTCCGCTTCCTTTGTTATTATTTATTACACGCTAACACGCTACGTAATAAATATAAAAAAAAAATTGCTCGATATATCTTTCAAGACTTGAGACTGAAGCAAACCAAATAGGAACCTAACATAAAATTTCTTTGCAGCAAGCATTAAGCGCAAGGATTGTGTTTTGTAAACAATTTCCTAGTGATTTCTTCCTTTAACCTATCATTTAATTTCTCAAGTGAACAGTTTTTTAATGTTAAAAATAATGTGTATGTTATACAGGGAGCATAAGAATTTTAGAAAACATTAGGTGGGGCGTGGTACAAAAAAGGTTGGAAAACACTGATTTAGAAGCTAATACAGATTATTGTACTACAGCTCTGCCTGCATATTTCTGTCGGCTTAAGTCACCGAATAAAGGCTATTGGCTTGTAATTTTGATAAATGGTTCAAACAAGTGATGGCCATCTGAACTAGAACCTTTCTTTTCAAGCTTCCATACTATTTATTAAATGACGCTACTTCAAATGATTAACTTGTGTAGATCTTCTCAGCATGATAACATTCTTCCTTGTTGCAAACTATTGGACATGAGGAACATGTGTTTCCTAAGCAGACTACCACAGGGCTTCACCTCAAAAGGGAGGTGATGTGATAAATGGATGCATATTTTTGTAAGTTCTTTTGAAGATACTCCAATTTGTCAAGGAAGTGCGGATTTTGGATAAATTAAAAATAAATTCATAAATTGTTGATTTTATTTTTAAATGGATTAGAAATATTTATGCTTTTGTTAATATAGCTAGGATATTTCATAAAACTAATTTTCTCTGTATATTAAATCAACACAAAATATTAATTAAATTGGATATCATGTTTAAAAGAATGGTAACCAAACCAATATTTCACATAAATTTGCACCTCTCATGATAAAGTTTTCTTTTGATCATGGAAATATATTGAAAAATATTAATATCAAATTATCAAAATGTTCCATTCAATAAAAATGCAAATAATAATAGAAATAAAACAATGATTTTAAATTTTTAATGAGAACAAGCACTAAGTTATCACTTAGTGCTTGTTGAATTTTTTTTTGATATGAATTTTTTTTAACTTTCATCATAAATTTTGTTATATAATAAAAGTTAATTAAATTGATTATTGTTATTTTTATTATTGGTTTGCAAAACTTAATCGCAATGTAAATAGATAGCTTTGCAAATCCACTGTAATTCTTTCAATCAGAACAATGAATACGCAATTTAATAGAAAGGTTATGCATATGCAAATGTCAGGAGCAAAACCTTAAAAGTGGCGTGAACGTATACAAAACGAGTGCTATGGGTGCGAGTAGCTCAAGATTACAAAAAAAGAAAAAACAGAAAAGGAATTAATTAAATTTACTGCAAGTTTAAGTTAGTTATTTTGAGAAATATGGGTAGAAGAAATTACCCAGATTACTTCACAAGTGAAAGAATGATCAGAAAGCTGCAGTAAGAATGTATTGTGACCTGTACTGCTGAAAAGTTCTGAGTTAACAAAAGTGTTGTTTCGTCCACTTGGAATGCCTTCTAAGCCATTTAAACAGCTATTAGAAAGATTGTCAGTGGCTTCTGCAGAAAAACGATTGCGGTGAACAACTCATATATCTTTCTGCAGGCGAAAAGAGCCAGAAACTAGTCATCAATTGTGTCTCACAAAGATATGAAAATTGACGTGGGGTACTGTGTCCCGCCGTCTTTACAAAGGTGGCCTATTCATCTACCACCAACGTTGCATACTTTTGAATGTTAACAATCCGCTTAAAGTGGTGCAAGGAGCACAGAGGCTAGACATCTCATCCATAGAATCGTGTCCTCTTTATGGATGAGAGTCATTTTAGTCCCAAAAGTGATTCTCAACGCCAGTTGATTTCAGAGCGGTGAGGAAATGGTTTCATCCCAGTAGTATCATGGAAATAAACGTAAAAGTGGTGATAGAGTTGTTGTTTGGGGAAGCATTAGGATTAACTGATGGACTGAGCTCCACGTTTTTGTTAGAGAATCTATAGCTGAAAATCACTATTATAAGAAGCCGAGTTTGTTTTTATGGGTGACAATACATGGCCACACCAGACATTCAGCTGCTGTTCAGCAACTACTAGAATAGGAGGATATCGACCAACCGAATTGACCAGAATATTTCCCTGATTTAAATCCCATAGAGCATGTGTGGTTTCCATGGGTATATAAAACAAAGTACCAAGCCTGGTTTGTGACTAAATACTGAGCATTTCGAGTTAGGCTGGTTTCATAACGGGGACGTGCTTTCCAGCCAAGGGCCCAAGTCATGAAAACAAATATTAGCACTGAAGACCGTGGTCTCACACAGGGCTAGGGAAAACATCTCTTTTCCTAGCCCTGGGTCTCACAAGATCTGTCATGCCATTAAGTTTAATAGTGTAGAATATGTGGGATGCACTGGAGAAACGCCTATGGATACGATGGCATGTTTCGCGGAATACTTAACAATTGAAACAAACGCTGATTTAGGAATATACACTCTTACTTCATGAATTGAAGTATAATCTAGTGCTGAATAAGGATGGTTATATATATATATATATATGTATATGTCTGTCCATATGTGGATATGTATACATACATATATGAAGTTGCTTCTTAGTATGGGATATGATCTTCCTTTATTGCAATAGTTGATTCACACCATCCTAATTCAGCATTATATATATATATATATATATATATATATATATATATTTGAAATATGCAGACATTATATCACATGGAGTTTCATATTTAATTTGAGTGCTTAACTATCTTAGAACAAGAACTTCGAATAAGTATATCGAAATATAATTATAAGAATATAGTTTAAAACTGGAAATTATATGCTCTCAACGTATTTCCAAATTGATCGAGGGTCATAATAATCCAACTTGATATTGATAATCGATCTTGATGACAGAAGCAAGAAATGAGGATAAAAACGGTGGTTTGAACGTTAATTTTACTTTTTTAGCAACAAGCAAGAAGTCATATTGAATAATTGACATGGCATTAGGGGGACCATTACCCTCTTGATGCTAAGATCTATCGATGTTAATCTATTCTTGTTGACATCATCAAACTATCTCATTACCGAATAATTGTTTGATTCGTCTAAATAGTTTCTTTTACTTCATAATTACAAACTCTGACAAATGTAAATAACGAAAGTTGATCTTCCAGTGCAACAATGCGCAGTTTAAATTTAATAGAAATTTTATTCACAAGATTCGAAATCACATTACATACATTAACGAATATGCAATTATGATATGATGTTTCTTTTACTATTCTATCATAGGATTTCAAATTTTAATCATTTGTTCGCTTGATGACATGTTTTGCATTTATTATTTCGTCACAATCAAAACAATTTCTTGATACTGTAGTTTCATATTCTATTATGTAGAGTATACGACATATTCCTAGTATAATTTAAAGTCAATGGTTAACAATTATAATTCCTTGAAAAAGTAAATGTTTGAATGTAATTAAAGATACTCCAAAAAAAATATTTTATAATATTTTTTTCCAATGTCCGGATGATTTTAGGATTAATCCATTCACCACTACAAGGGGCGAAGATGATGACAATTTGTACAGTGGTACACCCTGTGATACGCCATATATTATAATATAAAAATTGCATTTTTGACTTGATTTAAATTTATTGTTGATAAATGTACCTCACTTGTGAGCAATTTTTAAAAATATTGAAAAATAAGAATTATATGTTATTTAGATTTGAATCAACGTATAAAAGTTCCAATACTGGAATTTTGTATCTGTTTTAAAAGAAATCAAAAGAGTCGCTTATAAATAATAAAAATATGTACCACAAGCTAAGAAACCAATTAAAAATCTCAAATGAGAATTTAAAGAATAAAATTTGGGGTTCATGATTCTCTCCACTATCACTTACTCTAAAAGTGAGCTCATTCAGTGATCGTCCACAGCTTAAAATAGACTCTGAATCCCTATATGCATCTATAATCTGAGGTACAAATCGAATTAATGAAGTGTTCAACAAGTACCGATATAACCTAATTGGGGCCAGTAGCAAAAATTCCTTTGAGGGCCCTTTTCTGCTTCACAAGAATAAGATAATTAAGCAAAGTGAAAATCAATTTAGATTTATTTTACAATTTTTATTTTTAATAGGTAAATAAGTTTATCGACTTAAATTTCTTAACCATTTACTTAAGTGAAATATTAATAACGGCGTGAGATGACTTTTTAATTCATTCATTTGAGATTTAAGAAATACCTTTGACACTGAAGACCATAAGAAATTTTTTAAAAAAGAATATCATTAAAATCAGTAACTTAGATTTTCAAAAGGTATTTTTTACTTAAATTACATGGAATAATAATTTTTTATGAACAATTCTTTTTTAAACAAATATAAATAGTAAAATCAATTTTATTCTTTATATCAAACTTTTTCTGATGCAACAAAAACAAATTCACAAAGATTTGCTCTTTTTTTATTATTGTATGAAAGTATTGAGACAGAGAAGATTAAATTCACTTTTGGAAATGTAATAATTTATATATATAAATATTTAACCTTACTAGATAAGTCTTATAAACACTTGTGATGCACAAATTTAAAAAATATTTTATACATTTCAAGATGATTTAACAATTTATTAAATATTCGATAAAATAAGAATAAGCAAGCTTTATCTTTTTTCAAACTCTTAAGTGAAATTTTTATACTTGATTATCTAAAAGAAGAAATCTTTTCATTTTATATCAGAAACCTTTAAATATGACGCGAATTCAATTCTCAACAATTTCTCATATCATTTTACAACTGATAAATGTATCACGGGAAACTATTAACCAGAATAGGTATTAGCAAAACGCGGATTTTCAGGAATAAAATCTGAATTCTTCTTTAACCGTTTCCGTATAAATAACTATAATAATTGACATTTAGGAGTGATATCCATCGCATATTTTATGCATAAAAATGGGGGCAAATGGTGATATTTTCAAGTTTGCACAAAAAAAGTATCATAATCATTTAAATAATTGCTAAAAATGAAAGCTAAAATTTCAAATAATTTCAATTACTTTCAAATAATAATTAAAAAATTTCAAATAAATAAGTTAATAATTCTTTCGAGGATATTTAAAAGTAATGGATGTAATGAAATAAAACGTGCTACCGCAAAATAAAATTTATTTAAATATTCTGAGCAGCTATGATAAAAAAGTACATTAAAATAAAGAAATCATTCTGTACTTATAAATATTTTGTGCAGCGAGCAACCCTTTTATACTCTGAAAACTTCTGTTTACTTTTCCTTATTAAAATCATTAATTGCAAACTTTTTGATCCAGCATATAACATACTGGACCAAAAAGGGAAAACAAAAGACACTATAGAAAGTTAAAATTAGTGTAACAGACTGGAGAACAGAAAATGTCGCACTACCTCTTCATCCCATCTCCAACATATAAATTTTAAGAAGTAACACTACGAACCTTGGAAAATGATACTAACTAGCTGGCAGACAAATAATTAAATCTCTGGCCTTTCAGTTTAAGAGTTTGTAGATTCGATCCCTACCTCTATCTCGGGTGTTCGTATTGGCTCGAAGTCCACGATTAACTGCAGGTACCGGTCCTATTAGCTTTCATTTGCAAAAAAAAAGTGACTATAGATGGTCAAACAAACCAAACCAGAGACGACACAAAATCACTCCTTTTACAGATCAGAGACACATTGACAACCCCGTGTCTTAGTCGAATACGATACACTTAGTAGACAAAAAGATACTTTTGTTTATAAATATCTTGTAAGGCAGTTAAGCTTAGTCATTCATCAAAAAGCTACAAAAACATGCTATCTAGGGTAATGGAGCCAATGACATTCCTTAATAGACTATCTAATACCTTGAAGCTATAATACATCATTTTAATAACAACCCGACATAAATTGTCTTCAATAAGTGACCATTTCATTGATAGTGGGTCACATTTGTGTCGCTAGGGCGGAAACATAAAAACTCCTTAGTCACCCACTCCAATAGACGCGCACGTAGAAACATAAGTTTAACACCCATTTCCTGTTATTCAAAAGGAGCTGGAATCGGATCTGCACTCTTTAAATTGGAATCCTTTCAAGATTTTTTCAATTCACCATATTATCTAAACTAAAATTCTTAATACCTTTGCACGTTCTTAACATAAAATTCTGAAATTCCTTAACTAAACAAGTTCTTAATATCTTAAAATCTAAACTAAAATACTTAATACGCTTAATATCTTAATTTTTAATATCTTAGAAATAGTTTTCTATATCTCGCTCAATTGTAACGTGAAAAAGTGGTACTAAATTCTGCAAGATCCTAGTTTTTTTTTTACTAAATAATAGACAATTTCATTTCGGTATATTCTTTGATAATCTGGAATCCAATGGAAAAGGACATCTTTATCCAAAATTAACAATAAACTTAAATTTGTAAAACTATCTTTAACTACCTGAGTCTAATTTCGATGGCATGCTTGCCTAATACCATTGTATTGAGAAAGAATATATAAATGTATGTAGGAAAATATCAATTCACAGGAATCGGCCTTACCATTCGAGCTTGGTACACATAAATTTACGAGGTGGTTTATTGTGCTTTTCACCTTCATTTGCAAGAAATAGACAACCAAATACGTATGCAATTTCAAACTAAAAGTTTTATTACTAGAAAATCGAAAGTTTATTTTCCTTAATACGGATACACAAATAATACTTTAAGAATGAATATGTTTAATCTTTTTGACTATATTATTTAGAATAGAGCAATCAAATTTCCTACTATTTTCATTTTCATTATGATAAGTAAAAATATAATTTTATTATTCCCAAGAAAAAATGTTCAATATCTAGGGAAAAAAAAACCCTTTTGAAACCAATTAAAAACAAATTTGACTAAAATAATGGAAAACAACGTGGTTTGAATTTAAAAAAATACAGTAAAAAATGAAATTACACGTGTTTCTTTATTGTGATATTTTTGTGTGTATATTTAGAAATATGAAATTCTCAAAACACCATTTGAATTTTTTCTTAAAAACTTCTGTTGTACTTCGTTTTATGAAAAGTTATTTCATCTCATTATATTAGCTTTTTCATATTAAAACACTTAAAGAAAATTTTGTTATTCTTTTAATAAAAAAGTTAATATTCTTAAAAAAAATAATTTTGTTAAATACAGTTAAAATTGATAATAATAATTGTTATCAATTATTATCAATTTATGAAATAATACAATTAGCAAATTGATATCTTTTTATACTATTATAATCCGAAGGTGGTTATTTAATGGAATAATTGAATACTAAGGTTGAATAACAGAAAATTTCATTTATTTACATTGGAACAGTGCAACATGCATCACAGTATCATTAAGAAATTCCAAAAAAGTAGAAAACTTCAAAAATATGCAATAATAAATATATTTGATGTGAAGAAATTAGAAGCACACATGTTATGTCTTTCAATTAAATATACATCCAAACGAGCCTAAGAGCCTAATAAACAATTTGTGTAAATTAATATAAATGAATTTTATGAAATATATATATATATATATATATATATATATATATATATATATATATATATATATATATATATATATATATATATATATATATATATATATATTAAATCTGAACTTTCTTTAAGATGCATAAAATGGTTATTAATTCTTTTATTGTACACGTATCAAAATTATAAAGCAATATTTTGAGCTAAAAAAAGTAGACAAAAACAATTTATTAATTACAAGCTGAATGTAATGGTTTTGCTGCATTTCGCTTAAATCATTTTACATCTAGATCCATAAATTTATTATCGATTTCTAACTTACCACACATGATTACTTATTTTAAATTTTACCAAGAGAAACCTAAATTTCGAGCACCCCACCTTGTCATAAAAAGACTGCCGAAATAATGCATTGAAAACAGAAGCAGAAAATATTTTTGTTATTGCATATCAAAATAAGCAAAAAGTCAACATTTTTAAAGAAAATGACTTTTGACTGATTTTCGACTTCAGGCGTAAAAACATAAAATGTTTCAGTTTAATTCATAAAAATGTATACAGGTTGATTCTAAATTGTTTTTAAAATTAAAAGGAATGCTAGTGCCCATATAGATGATCAATAATTGCAAAGAAACATGAAGTCGCATTCCATTCTGAAAAGCAGAAAAAAAAAAGAACATTAGAGTTCCAGCCTGAACTTACAACAATGTTGGGAAAGCTAATAAAAGATTCCGAAAGTTATACAACCAGGTTTACTGTTCTGTGAAAAACTCACAGCAAATGTATAAAATGCCGATCACACATGTCTTTCAACTGTTGATACCGGCGAAGAAACGGCTGAATTTATCTCTCGAAGATTCCTAGTGTCGTTTTAATTTTGTCTGTGGTAACAATGATTCTCATTACAATATCTTCTACTGAATTCACAGCTGTCTCGTAGACTAATATTTCATGGGCCCCCAGAATAAAAAAGCCGGTGGATTGAAGTCCGGTGAGTCAGGAGACTAACTCACAGGTCCGTCCCGTTCGATCTATCTTGCGGATGTGTAGAATTCAAGAGTTTAAGGACCATGATGGAAAAATATGCAGGGGCCTTATCGTGAAAACCACGTGTCTCTCTTGAATCGGGAATGGAACAGTCAGCAATTAACTGGGAAGCACTACCAAAAATATTCATTGTGTTTTGTCGTACAAACCATCTGGCGTGATGCAAAGATTTACGAGATAATAACCAAGGATACCTGCTCAGATGTCATGGAAACTTTTTGCTGATGTTTACGAATGATTAGACAGTAATTATTGCTGTTAGGCCAAACATATCAATTGCGCATGTTGAAAAAGCCTTCTCTTTTGAATATTGCTTTTTCACTAAATAATAGTAATACAGAAAATTGTGCAGCATTATTTTTCATCTCTAACCTCCACTGTACAAAGTCTAATAGGTAAGAATAATCATCTGTGTGCAAAGATTACACTTTTTGCACGTGGTAAGGATGCCTCGTGTAAAATGTACCATAGCATTGTCTGAAAAACATCCATAATTCCAACGCTGACTTAATTTTGGATTGAGCTGATTCAAATGAATCAAAACTCGTTTTTACATTTCTGACATTCATGCATATCGAGAGCAATTTGCCGTTCTGTTTGAAATGCAAACAAACTGATTTCTCGCAGTCGTGGATCAACAGTGGAAAGGGTAGGATGACGTGGAATACGAAGAATTGGTAACCGCTATTCATAATTTATTCGTACTTTACATCCATTTCCTTTTATTTACGGTATGTTAGGCGTGTATCCACCAATTATTCGTAAACGTCTTTCAACATAGATAATACTTGAAGCAATGATGTTTTTAAAAGACAACGTTTGTTCTTATTATCTTTCTCCGGTACCAACAAAGAAAAAAATGCTGCTTTTTATCAGTGGAAATTTGCATATTGTAAGTTCTTGATAGTTTTAGGAGATATGTTCATAAGCAGGTTAGAAAATTATATCTGGGGCGAAGACTTGCTTGATCACGCAAGATCCTGTTATAATCGCTGACAACACATACATACATGGTAGTGTAGGCAAGCTTTGAATTGTACTTAAGGTTAACGTGTTTGGAACACTCCCCTATCACCGAGCACCAAGTAATTTTGAACCACAATCAAGGGACGAGGTTAGGCCTACGCTGGCGCCCTCCTCATCATACGAATGGAAGGACTTTGGAAGACACAAATTAACATGGAAACGTCTTCAGCCCATAGAACTCCAGCAACTCAGTTAGGGAGAATGTGGTCACTCTTCCAATCATTGCTCTAGGCAAATAATGCTTCATTTTGCTGATGTTAGTCATCTCTGGTGCTTCCCTTGACAACACAACAAGATACTGACAAGCATAACAGTTAATTTCCTGGGTACCCATTCTTCTTCTCTTCATCTATCGAACACTTCTCCTCATGAAAAGCGGAGGAAGCGCGTGAAATTTGCCTTTGCCATATAAGGACCTTTTTCTTGCTTGTTGCATTATATTTCCCTTTAATGCTTCTTAGAGTTGAATGAAACCCTATGTTCTATTGTAATTATATCTCACCTGGATGCGTACTATCATCCCATTTAATTTGTAAAATCAATTTAGAGTCACCCAGCACATTGAGAAAACGAAATGTATTTTAATAATATAACGAAATGTATTACAAAAGATAAAAAAATGTTTTAATAATTTCTCTGAACGATTATTTGCGTCATAATATGAATTCTCGATTATAGATTACCTAAAAACAATTCAAATGAGATGCATAATGCTTACAAATTTTCTTCAATCACGAAATTATGAAATCTTTAACATATAAGAAACCTCCTTAATCGATTTCTTTTATTTTATTGAGTTAGTGTTTTTAATAGTGAAACACAATATTGCATTAGCAATATTCTCAATCAATGATAATGGCAAAATATATATTATATAATACTTTAAAAAACTACTGTGGTAGTTTTTATTATAATAAATTTTTTAACAGATTTCTTTGATTTCAAATAAAAATATTCGTAACAATTGAAAGATGATATTAATACTTAGGCGATAAAAAATCATTAATAAAAATAAATATATATACCAGTAATAATTATTAAATAAGCTCAAATATGTTTTACGAAAACAATATTTTTATTCAAGATTTTATTAATAACATTGATTATTTAAACTATATAAATTATATCGATTTGCTTGAATATAAAATATTTTACCTCTAAAAACTCAGCTTAAATAGGTAAAGTAAAAATCAAATTTTTCAACTTTGATGGGAAAATTATGAAAATATGTTTCTTTATTTTGCCTATTCGTGATTAGTAAGGTAAAATGATAAGGTTTTGTTATGTAACAAAAAAATATTGAGAATATATCACCTGTTATAGGTGAATCTTTAAATATCTGTGGTAGCTGAAAGGCGTTTTTTTTAAATACATTTGTACTTTACAAATGTGCTTTATTATTCGCAAACACTTCCATGGGAGCAAATATATTGAACTAATATGGGAGCTTTACATATTTGTTCAGTGATCATATTGTGATGTTTTTTATTCTTGGATGTGCTACTTTGAATTAAAGATTATATTATGCTGATAATGATTTTTTAATAATATCAATCTTAAAATATTCAAAAGATTGCTCTTGAAAATTATGACGAATAATTTTTATTGATACTTAATGACTTACTGTATTCTAAAGAATATTGTTAATTACATTATAAGTTGCACAAATAATTCAAATTTTAATGGCAAATATCTACATTTTTTAATTTATATCTTTTAGACATTTTATTGTAAGAAGAATTAATTGGTGCATTATTTATTTCATTACGTGCTCTTCAGTAAAAATGAAATAATCGTACAATATTGTTAAGAAATCTTATTTCACAATAAAATATTTATTCATTATCATCATAAAAATGAATACAAAAATACAATCAAGAGCTATTTACATTTCACATTAATAATGATTAATTACAGAATAAAATATTACGCTTTATTTTGTACGGTACAGAATAAAAAATACATTATTGTCTACATTGTTTTCCCTAATTGTGTACTTATTTTAATGATTATGATTAGTTCATAATAAAACTTAATTATATTAGAAACGGAAGGTAATTACTACCAGGATTAAAAGGAATGCATGTTTTCAATACCACTAATAAATAGTTTTTTTTACATGTATTTAAGCAAAAGAAATAGTTTAAATACATGTAAGGCCAAATTTATATTTTATTTTAGTTTGAACTAAAAATTTAAAGTAGGAGTATGAGAATTTTATATTTATCTTAATTATAATATTAGCTCTATTTTTACATTATATTTTTTTTCTCTTAAAATTCTTATACAATTTATGTTACGCTTGAAGAAAAGCAATTATGCAAAAATATCTATCTCTAGTCTAAGTTTAATATGATTTTTTTACTGATTAAAGTGTATAGTTAAGCCAATAATAAGATAATTTCTTTCATGATCCCTTCTCAGCATTGAGATCATTAATTACTAAGTATGTTAATAGATCATACCAGTTTTGATTAAATGAAAAATACAATTAAAAATATTTTTATAAGAATATTTAAAGCTACTTTCAAGTATTTTTGACATGAAAATATATCTGTGTGCATATTTTCTTATATTTATCTCATCTTCTTCAAAATGCTATATACTAAAAATTTCTAATAATTAAAATCATAAAATAAAAATATATTACTTGTATTATCTTAAGAACTTTTTGTATATGATAAATAAGTAAATAAAACATTATCAGCATGATATTTTACCTTAATATGAGTAGGGAAACATGTAAAACAATTTCCAAAAACTGAATATTTTTGCATGGAAAGTAAAGGATATATAAACTACAACAAAAGCTATAAGAAAAAAAAATTTTTTTTTCCAATGGCGGGCACAAGAGGGTTGAACCCTATGCCACAACAAAGCCAGAGACTGCTACTCATTTGTCGTTACCCAGCGGGCACCTGTGAACCAAGTCACGGTGGCGAGTAGCGTTACCCGCGTCATACCACCACAAACCCGTTTCTAGTGTGGGCCACATTCATACATCATCACAGAAGAAAGAGCAGAGAAAGAAAGTAACATCCATGCTCGAACCGGGATTCGAGCCCGGGACCAACAGCATAGGAGTCAGGAACGCTAACCACTCAGCAAATCGGTCGGTATGAGGAAAATTTACTTATTTATATTTTATACATATCTATTACAACTTAAACTTAAGTGTAATAGATGTGTATAAAAAATACAATTTATTAATTGTTTTAATAAAAAATTATTAATTGTTTTGATAAAAAAAATACCTCATTTAAACTGATTTAATGAAATGTGTATTTTTTATAAAAACACCTTAGAATATTGGATAAAATTATTTTAATAAGAATACCTTAATACAGAATTCATCATATAATTATAAAAAAAGGAAAGTAATTTTAACAAAATAAGGCACAGGTGCCGTATAATCCAGGATGTCAAATTCTAAGGTTGGCGATATTTTGGCGAATTTTCTTATGTATCTAGCAACTTCGTTTTCATTACGTCATACATATGGAATCCATAAAAATTATGCAGAAAATTTAATTTTATTAACCTTAATATTTACGTCATCGCGTACGTCACGATACGTCATTTTGGCAACATTTCTTCATCGCCAAAAAAATTCAGAATTTGGAATCGGGAATTATACGGCACCTGTACCAAAATAAGCCTCAAAAACTTTTTAACAGGTTGTAAGAATGATGTATATCAACTACCCTTTTTCTATATTGAATAATTTTTTTTTTGTTTATTTATAATAATTAAAATGTACATAGAAACTGTATGATAACGTGCTGCCACTTGAAACATTTTTCATATCAATTGATTTCAATTTTGGCATTTTGGTTTGCTCACAATGGCTTATTGTTGTGATAGTGCTACTGGTAATTTACGGATCTTGGTTTCGATTTCAGTAAGTGTGTGTGTTGAAAAACTGGAGAAGGATATTTTCACTTTCTGTATGTACGGTTTTCGAATTGGGTGCTTCAAGATTTTGTTTTCTTCCTTTACAAGTGAACAAGATTTATTATCTATGAAAAATATTTGCCGAAGGTTATTAGTTGTGATATTATCAGCTCAGAATTGTCAGGACGTATTCAGAAGAAACGTTAATTTCAGCATATATGTTGATTATTCAATTCTAATTTATATGTATATATATATATAATTCTATATATAATTCTACGGCACCTGTGCCCAAAATAATTTGCAACTGAATCATAATTTACTTTCACCTGTCTAAGAACTGGATATTTCAAGTTTTGAATAAATTTATTAAAACTATTTCTGCAATTAGCAACAGTTACAATAATTTATAATGAAACTATTACTGGTAATTTCACAAACAGATTTTAATAAATTTGTGTAATTGCCAATTTTAAAATATAATTTAATGATCTGTTTTTATGTGATTATTATCAAAATGTGTGTGAAATGAACTTAAGTATGTACAGTGTAGACTTACTTTGTACTTTATAGTATGTACTTTATAGCAAAATTCCAAGAGGTATTCAATTCTATGTAATTTTATATCCATTCAATTCTATGAATGGATATAAAATTACATAGAATTGAATCCATCAATTCTATGTTATTAAATAGTATAGTGCCATCTATTGATAAGATTACGAAACATTTTGACCAGTTCACCTTGACCTAATGATGGAAAAAAACGCTCTGAAAAACCTTATCCCACCATTAGGCCACGATAAATAGATGACCTGATTTTGATTCCAACTCATTTTGAACAATGTGAAATTTTGATATATTTCTGTCTTATGCATGCACGACTGCTGTGTGAAGAGTTCGTGAGTGTTCCAGGTTTCCTCCCTTGCAACACATGAGTACAGCCCATTATCTTCGAAAACACCCCCGAAAAGCAAAAAGCCTTTCTAGAAGTTTTCCCGAAAAGTATAAAAGTTTCTAAGAGAAGACAAAAGCATATATTTGACTTCCAATAAGATTGGCTTAGTAGAACCGGAACTACGAGTTTCTGAGTACTACAAATTATTTTGCGATGGTATACAATATTTAATTTTATTATTAAATATAAGCATCTTTTTCGGTTATTCTTTAAAGGGCTTTCTTTTTATTATTGAACTATAAATCTTGATTTCTTCCTTTTTCATTAATTTTATCGCTTATTTAAATTATCATATTTAAATTCTGAATTTTTTCATTAAATTTTCCAAATACTGTATATGAATATTTTACAGTAAAATAAGCTAAAATATATTTCCAAGCTAAATTTTTTTAAAAAATTTTTTTATGTCGTAAGAAATTTCTGTTCACTGTCTGTAATTTTTTGGTTCTAATGTTGTAATCAGCAACCAAGTCATTTTTGGTTTCTTTTAATATATAATTAAATCGATTAGTTCCTAAAATTACGAATATCTTCTAAAGAACAAATAAACACAAATTCATAAAATAAGTTGATGTTAAATAGTTTGAATTAAAAATGTTTGTCATAAATAAAATTTCCTCATAATATTACACAGTACAAATATGATTTAAATCATTATACTTAATTATTAAAACTACAGAAAAAAATATTGTAAAATAAAAACAAAAGCAATTTTAATAACAAAATTGAATACTTTCTCTAGTAAAAACATTGTAAGCAAAAACTGCATGTAGTGAAAACAGAATGGCCAATGTAAATTAATACTATCTTTATTATTTGGTAATAAGCATATTGCACTGGCAGTCATAGAAGAATTTATGCAAAAAAGTTATGAAGCATATTAAATGAAGCATTTTTAGAAATTTGATTGTCATTGCTTGTTAAAATATAACAGAGTAATGAATTGGGATAAAAAAATTAGAATAAATATCGACGGAATTATAAGAATTTACAAATTTCAAATATTAATTAAATAAAACTTGTGTTAGTTTTTTGCAACTAAAATACTTTTTTGCTTCAATTTTTTAAATAATATAATTTCATCAAATTTTTAAAAATTATTAAGGTATCGTAAGTATAATTTTAATTTATGAAGCTTCTATCTTATATCTTTTACTTCTGTATTTGCTTTACATTTGAAGGGTTGTGAATATTAAAGGATTTGAAACAATTAAGTACTACAACAATTATAAGTTTAATAAATATAAATTAAATGACATGTTTGAAATAATTAAAAGTTATTTTCATTAAACAAATCAAGATTTTAACATTAGACATAGATTAGACAAACAGATTAAAAAATCAAGATAAAGATAAAAAAATCAAAATAAAATATACTTTATATGAGCATATCTAAATATTGAAGAAAAATATTTTATAGACATTTTTAAAAAGTCCCTTCAAATATTTTTCATACTAAATTATTTTTAATTCTCAGTATCTTTGTTTACAATAAAATACAATATTGGGATAACTTATAAAATATTTATATTATTACACTTGAAGTAGCCCCATTTTTTTTATTAAACTTCCAATAAGCATTCTTATTAACTAAAAAACATTTTGTATAAATTCTATGAATCCTTATATTTATATTTTCAATTAAATATATTTTATGCTTTCTTTCAAACACATGGTAATAACATAATAAAAAAAATATAAGAAGTATTTCCAAAATACTTCAGTTGCCAAAAATAATGTGTCATTTGATAAGCATTTTAAAAATTGAATCTTTTTTTAATATATTTTAGGCATATATATATATATATATTATATATATATATATATATATATATATATATATATATATATATATATATATATATATATATATATATATATATATATATATATATATATATATATATATATATATATATATATATATATATATATACATATATATATATATATATATATATATATATATATATATATATATATATATATATATCCACACATTATTCACTCATTGCACAAGAGAATCAACGTCACTATTAAGACATTTAATTTCACAATGTTAAAACAAGTTTAAGGCATTGTCTGAAATAAACAACGAAACAAATGCAATTGAAAATATACAGGAATATTTCTGTAAAACCAACTCAAAATAAAATTTAAGAGAAGAAATATAAATAGATGTTATTTATAAATATGATGAATAAAAAACGAGGATTATAACAATCAGAGAAAAAAATTGCTCCGTAGCAGAACAAGTAGTCTCCTAATAATAATAATGATAAAATAAACAATAATAATAAATTACTTGCAAACGTTTATTCAGAATGAAAAGGTTTATCACAAAACAAAAAGTCTCCATAGCTGTCAATTTTCTAAAAACTTAATTGAAAAAAATACAAAAAAACATTCAAAGACAGACAAAAATAAGAAAATATTTAGGAAAACGTATCGACTCTGAAATGATAATTTTAAAAGTTAATTCATCAACTAAAAATTAAATATGAATAAAATTATCGGGGAAAAAAATCTTTTTAACACATTTCTTTATAATAAAAAGAAAAAATCTAAATATATTTATATTTTAATCAATATTGGCACACACACACAATAGAAGCTCACATATATCACTTATGAAGTGGGAAATGAAATTTTTAATGAAGGCTTTACAATTGTAAACTCAACCCAACTAACCAAAAAAAAAAAAAAAAAAAAAAAGAAAGAAAGAAAGAAAGAAAGAAAAGAAAACACAGAAGGTAATATCACAATACTACCAATGTACATCGACGTGTTATCTAAATTTACAAATTTATCAAACGCAGATAATATTCCTAGCTATTTAATTCAATTGATCATTTAAAAAAACTACAGAGGTGGAAAAGATTAATTCAATATTATTAACACATCAAAGTTTCTACCAAACCATGCCATTTAGGATCATCATGATTTATTGACAGGGCATTGCTCTT
This sequence comes from Latrodectus hesperus, assembly GCA_037975125.1. Taxonomy (NCBI): domain Eukaryota; kingdom Metazoa; phylum Arthropoda; class Arachnida; order Araneae; family Theridiidae; genus Latrodectus; species Latrodectus hesperus. The sequence continues at coordinate 24,478,695 of CM075856.1, forward strand.
TGGAGCATAATATTATGAGTTCGATCCCTGGCGGTGCTGAACAACGAAAGATGGCAGGTGCACTCTTGCTTTTTGGGCGCACGTCTGACGCAATTAGTGCTTGGGAGTCTTCCATATTTCCTCTCTTACGATGCGTGAATACGGCTCATAATGAAAAGTCTATCCAGAGGACAATTTACGCGGTGAATTCAAATATGGCTTACAACGGATTTTGGCTTTTAGGTTTGCAAAACTTGGCCATTTAAAATATGCACAGATCTGTTCCCATTACACTACTAAATTAGTAAAATGTGCTCACATCATCATTACGTTAGAGTGTCAAAAACATGAAAGTACTCCTGTTAAATATGCTGTGTTGAAACTTCGAAGGCTGTGCATAAAATTCCTTAAAACAGAACATGTTAAAAAATTCCCAAACTGCTCTAATGACTGGCAAAATTGTCTCAATTCGAGATCTTAATTTAGCGCCTGATGATATTCTAACAATAAAAAAATCACAGGCAAATATGAGAAAATCGAAAAAAAAAGTAAAATTTAACTTTTATTGAACTTATGCAATCTCTCTTTAGTTTTATTAAACATTCAGGAATCATTAAAATTGTAAAATAATTAGATCTTTATAAATATCTCATAACAAGAAACCATTTATCCACAGCAATAATATTAATTAATATTTAAATACATTTTTACTATTTAATGATTGTCGCTTGGAATGTGAAGAGTATTTTTACAAAAGAATTTTTAAAATTAAGAAAATACACTGATTCGCGGTCCACAACAATCAGTTGTTAGCTGAGAGAACAATTTTTCATCCAAAATAACTAGTATTGAATACATACGAAAAAAATTTAATAAATTTTAGATTGGGGGATTAATTCATAAATTAATTTTTTAAATTTTCACTAATTATTCTAATTTACACGTACTTAACTAATAGATTATTTCGAATTCGGTATAGCGATACTTTATCAAAGGTTAAGATTACTTTTAGCAGGGAACTACAATGCAGCAAATTAATAATTTTGCTAATTTTACAGATAGATAAAATAGCATGATTACTATATAAAAAATCCAGTAGTTAACATATATAAGAAGTCCAGTACCAAAGTGGTAGTGTTTCACGCTTCCAAGGTACAGATCCGAGGTTCGATCCTCGGACCGCCAAAGGTCGACTCAGCCTTTCATCCGTTCAGTGAGTCGATAAAGTGAGTAACAAGTTTGCTTGGGAACTAAACACTGAGGGTTTCGCGTTAGTCTGACCACTTAATCGGGACATATGCTTCGCACCCCAGGGCCTCTCGGTCAAGAAAATGAGTTTTACTGAACACATCTCGATGTATGTAATATTAAATTGCCTTATATAACTATAGCTATTATCTAAACACTTTTTTCATTGATGATATGTCAACTCTTGCAGGTAAGAAAATTAAAAAAAAATTATGTGTATTGGTGTGTTAAATAAACAACTAAATAAGCTTAGTTTATGTTTCAACATGTGGAAAACAGAATTAAAAATGCAGAAAAAAACCAAAACAACTTAAAAAAAATTTAACTTTCAGGTAAAAACACAATAATCAAATGTGGAAATGAAGTAGGATATCTAGAATTAATATTTCATAAAAGAAATCTGACGCATAAATCCCATTTTTAATTAAATTTTTGCAAATTTTAAAAAAAGCTTATCTAAATTTTTATACTTTAGAACAAAATAAGTGTTAAAAATAAAATTCTTTCATGTAATTCGATATTGCGTTTAGTTGTTAGCAATGCTTGTAATTTTTTTAAGTTGCAACTAAGAATCATTTAAAAAACGGCCAATAATTCCCAATATGACGTCCAGGACTATTTTTGAGACACTATGGTACTAGAAACGGAGCTATCGCGTGTAATTTAATAAGTAATAACTTTAGTTTCTTGTTAAAGATTAGTCAAAAATTTTACTCTAAGTTTTCAGAAACAGATGCGAAGGAATCGCCATACTTCCATGAATGATATTTTTAATGCAAGGAATAGTTACAGTCCGATAATAGTCATAAGATGACGACAAGCTTTATGTAACACAAATAATGAAATTAACAAAAACATTAAGTCTTATGAAGATTTATTTTGATTAATATTTTTTGTTTTCTTTTCCTTTTAATCCATTTCAGGAATTAAAGAAATTCTGATAAAACTGATTCAATTTATTATTTGAGGATATTTAATCAGTTTCCATAATTTTCAGACAAATTAATTCTTAACGTAACAGAAATTCGTTCTGCAGCTTTAAATTAAAAATATTATTGTCGAGATAAGGGTATTATTGGAGGTCTTCATAAGATTAAAGAGTAAAAGTTTACTCGCTATATTACATAATTATTGCTCGTATAATGGAACTTGTCGTTTGTAATATATGTAATAAATAGGATTTTGAATGACTTATTATCTGCAATAATTATGAACATCACATTGTGTTTCTAAAAACTACAAAAAAAGTAATATTACATATTTTATGTTAATCAACAAAACACTTTTTGTGTTTGTTATCATGTGTCACATGACACAAACCTTTTATTTCTTGATTTGTATTTATATTTTTGGTTAAAAGTTTTGCAGTATATCACTTTATAGCAATATTTATTGTTTTTTTTATTTATTTCAATAAGATTTCAATTATTTACTAATGTAATATTAGTTTAAGAATGGTTTCCCTGGCAAACAACATCAGGTTGACAAAAAAATTCATTAATTTAAATAATGGATAAAAATTAATATCGAACTTCATTATTTATCATATGCAATCAATTCCATCATATGTCTTATTTATTTTAAGCAAAGACATATATTTTAAATAAATTTTAATTGAACATTTATATTTTTAAGTTTGAACTTCAGTTTAAATTCATGAACTATCATAACAAATTACATATAAATATATATTGAAAGGGTTAAGGTTATTTCAATTATGGCAAGAAATAATATTTTAATCCTAGAAAATGCAACAAAAAATTATATACAACCAAATAGTTATATAAAGTAAAATTAATTTTTAAAAATTGTATTTAAATATATAAATAGAGCAAAATATTATTTTCATTAGCATTTTTATTGCTTTCATATGTTAAAATTGAAATTAGCTTTAATAATAGTTTCAGATAATAATAGTTTCAGAATCATGTAGAATCTCTTAGCAATTTTGTAAAAGTGCAAGAGATTCTTATTTACATTAGCAAAAATTTTAGATAAAGTAAAAATCATTTAAATATTCTGTTTTTTTTTGTCTGTTTTAGTTTATAAATTATTATAACTACCGGCAATAGAATGTACCTATATGTAGAGAGAGAGATTGTTAGGTAAATCAAACGTAAGAAATAATTCCTGTTGTATCTGAATCAACTACATATATTTGTAAAAATATTACGCATTTCATATATTTTGTTAAAATATCATAAGAAATATTAATTACTCGATTGTTATATTATTGGTAGCTTTTCAAGAAAAGTTTCTATTTAAAAATTACTTTTATTTTCACTTATTTCTTTACTATTTGCATCAATTATAATATAGTTACAAAGTTTGTAAATATTTTTTTGTATTCGTCTTCAGATATCACAGACAGATCCGAGTTCAATTTCTGGGACAAAAATTGAGAAATACAGGCTTACGTTAAGAAGGACTTATCCAGTGATTTAGCGCCTTAAGAACCACTTGGCGAGATTCTTAGCAATTATTTGATGACGTGGCGAGATTATTGGCGTAAAAAGGATAGTTTTAGAAACTTCCGCTACCTAAGCTCTAGGGCCATTATTGAGCAAGATGACCTGGAAGCTTCCAGAACCTTGGAGAAAGACCTAGGCTTTCATGACAAGTAAGCTATAAATACCACCTTTCCATGAACCGAGTGAGTTTCTGAGTTTTCAGCGGCAGTGATAAGTTAGTGGATACGAGCTGTCTTTCTGGGGTATTTGAAGACCACTGGTTTTGGGAGCTGTTTACCGTTGAATTGGTACTGTATAATTGTGATTCGTAACTGCTAGGTTTTTCCGGTTTCTTGTAAAAAGTTCTACAAATAAAATTCCTGTGATTGTTCAGAGTTTATTTCATCGACTCTGAATCAACACAAACCCCCAAACTCGGTAAAATATTAGCTTTTTATAGCAGGATTAAAATATTAGAACATAAAAAGTAAAATTAAAATATTTGGATTGTATTCAGAAGTATAATCTTCAGAGGATTTGCATCTATATTAAAGTATCAATCATAGAGATATCAATAGGACCTTATATCGACATAAATAAATGTACATGAATATGTTAAATAAACAATTTTGAAAGGCTGAAGTTCGTGAGTCTTCCTTTTGTTAAACTTTTGAATACTTAATAATACATCAAATGTACAGTTAAATAAACATGAACTTCATTTCATCTAATTTAATTGTTTTTTTCTTTATTTTATTCAAAAATTGGAACAAGTTCAGTATCCCCATACACTCGGCAACGCGGCGAATTTTTTTGTCGCCAAGTCGCCAAGCTAGGCGCGCGTTTATTAAAACGGGAAATTTCCCTAAGTTCAATCGAAAAATATGCATTTCAGAAAATTTAAAAAGGGAAATAAATATAAATAATGGACTTACTTGATATGAAGTTAAGCTGACATGCCGATTTATTTCGACTTATTCGTTTGTCACCAGTGTCACATTTCAGTAAAAATAATTATCTAATTTTACAAAAAAAGCATGCAAAAATATTTTTCTAAATATATACACTTTATAAAATTTAAAAAAAAGCATGCAAAAACTTATTTTTCAAATATAGACATTTTTTAAATTTAAAAAAAAACATGAATAAAATATTTTTTAAATATATACACATTTTAAGTAAATAAAAATGAAACACGAATACAATAAAAAAATACATGTAAGCAATAGAATTTAAATAAAATAATTACACCTTCTCCAAATCCAATTTCCGTTAAAAATTAATTAATATTTGCGAATCCTAAATTAATTAATAATTTGGAATCCTGAGCAATAATCCATCATTATTATCTTTAATTTTTGCTAAAATAACTTGTTGATATTTTTCAACAACATTTTGAATATGAGACATTTTAAATTAAAACAAAAAATAAAGTAATTAAAACAATAAAATGATGATAATAAATTAAGAAAACGAAATAAGGAAAAAGAATATTTAACGGTTTTAAATACATAAAATAAAATATATCATTTAATAAATAAATATATATTAAAATTAAACCAAATAAAAATAATAATGAAAAAGAAATAGTAAAAAAGAAAAATTTACGATGTTTGGACACTGGCGACAACGAAACACAACAGCGGGAAATCCACCGATTCCAGCAGCAAAAGTGAACGAAATTAAAATGCCTAGCAATTAAAACGTAGAACAATTAGCAAAGAAAGTTCTCGAAGTGAAACTAAAAAAGTTATTGCCACTAAAAAAAAGCACATATATAACGTAAAAATTATTTAAAACACGAGAAAAACGGAATCTGGCAAGGAAAAAATAAAAATAGTAACAAAAACTAAATTTGGCAACACTATAATAAAAACAAAAGCTGAAATCGGCAACACTACATCGTAAACAACGGTTACCAGATTTGGCAAGAAATCAGTGTATGGGGATACTGAACTTGTTCCCAAAAATTTAATTTGTTACATAGCTCAAAAACAGTTTGTGAGTAAAGTATAAATAAAAACCTGATTTATATATATACATCAGCAATAGACAAATAAAACAAAATGGAAACAATTGGCTCCAAGTTGACATGCTGGAAAGTCAGTTGCCATATTTTTCTCTTTTCTGTTTTTGTTGAATTCTTCGTCTATCAATATTATGTAACATTTGTTTCTCAATTCTTAAAATTTCACTTCAAAATTTTGAACTATCTCCAATTTTGCATTTAAAATATTTCTATCATAGTTCTGAGAATCAATTTTCAGAATGCTCAGCTATTTCTTGAATTGAAATTTTATATTCATACTCTTTCAATTCAATATCTTCATCTTTTTGGTCAGTCGTATATTATCACTGCTATAATGTAAATAATCAAATTAAATGAATTGCAATGCAGAATTTCAAGTGAATAATACAATTCAATATATTTCTCTAGTAAAATTATTTCATTTATTAACAATAATATGCTATTAAAACCTTACTCCGATCACTCGGACTAATGATGTGTAGTAAGGATGTGCTATTCCATCAATACGTGGATTGTTTTACATTTTTAATCTTAACTTTATTAACAATAATTACAAATGTTCATGAAACTATAGTATATTATTAACAAAAAAATAGCGGAGCATTAGAACGTCAGCGTTCACTATAAATATCCAAGAGAAAACTATAAAACCAATCTTTTCAACATGCCAAACTAACGGAAACAAAAACGGTAAAAAAATAAATAAAGATAAGTCTGTGATGTTATAATGAGAAAATTGTTTCGTTTTTCCACCTGGTAGGTTAGATATCAAGATGATATATTATTCAGAACTAGTTTATGAATCTAGAATCATATTTATAAATATTAGATTTAGAGAATGGTTTCATCCAGAATGCCATCATAATTATATTTGGAACGCATGTAAAATAAAAAATGGAAAACTTTATATATTTTATTTATAGCAATAAAAGTATTATAACCTGACCCGGTTTACAATTTTCTGCTATTCAAAACTTTGTAGGTTCGATCTCTTCCTTGAGCCTGGAAATTTGTAATAGTTAGGTATTTATTTTAAAATAAAAGTCATCATTAAAATTCAACATCGTGAATAAAAAAATAACCGTATTGGGAAAAACCGAAACTAATTTTTGGGTTATTAGTTTCGGTTCTTACCGAACTCTTCCCACTCTAGTTTCTGTTTTGTTTGTCTAAAATAGTGTTAGCTCGTACATCTTAGATCTCATCTGCAATATTAAGAAAAATGAAATGCCATTGCATTTTTTTCGTCAATGGTCTCAATTTTGATTATACTTCTTTATGGTGTAATAATTTTATAATGAATTAAAGTGAGACACTAATACATAATTTTTAGATTTATTTATTTTAAAAATAATCTATTAATTACATAAAAATTATAATAAAATATTATATCTGAATATTTTGAGGTAATGTTTTCCATCTGTAGAATTTATGTGTTAAATAAACATTCGTCTTTCGACAATCGTTGAGGAATCTAAATTTTTTACCTTATGCACAAAATTAAGCTTCAAAAGACAATAATAAAAATATTTGATTAGACTATATTTGTTGTCGAAGACATTATATCTTTCAAAATTTAATATTTTTTCTATAAATGTCAAAATATTGAAATATCTTAAAATTTTTTTAAACTTTTTCTCTAATTTTCTTTTTTTAACTTTAAAATATTATTCATTTAGCAATTAATTTATTAAAATTTCATAATTAATTTTTTTGGAAACAAATGCCATATTTTTTAATTTTTTTTCTAATTAATAGTAGTAACATGTAGTCATCTGCATATAATTAATAGTAACATGTAGTCATCTGCATTAGAAAACCAAAATTCATTATTACAGTTAATACATGCACATAAAAAGCATCCTGTTAACCTTTAGCTTTGTCATTGATTACCTGTTATTTGCTTCTGTAATGACACCCATTCAGCTGAAGTGAAGTGAAACTATTTTCACGCGTAAAAGCTCTACAGTTGTCTGCTGTTCAGCCATATTTATATGAGTTATTATATTACAGTAAACAAAAATTAGCTTTATTGTTATTGATATGAATCTAAGTGATTTTAGCTTACAAGCTCTTAAGATCTGTTATGTTGTGTGCTGGGATCTTACAAAATATGATTAACTTTTTAATATTAAAAATTTGTGATTGTTTTTTGTGCAGTGAAATGTTTGATTTTACGCGCTCTGGAATTTTTTGCATTGAAACGGATTAAAAGATCTTTTCAAACTAAGAGCGCATTTTAAAATAGAAAATGAAGACAAATATTTAGTGAGTGATATGAGTTTTATATATTTCCAGAAGTAAAACTCTTAAATTTTTTACTATCATCTATATGTTAAATGTCATTCAAAATTTTAAAGTTACATTCTGCCTTAGGGTTAGATATTATTGATTATCTTATAAGTCATCTTGTCATAGGCGCAACTTTGACCCAATTTGAATTGAATCAATTTTTATTGTGCATATGTAGATGTTTGTGAACATTTTTTGTACATATTATTAATTTTGATTGTTACAAATAGTTTAAAATAGGGATATATATCTGTATTATTATTTAAAAAATATTTACGAATGATCCGTTTGGTAAACATCGGACGTCTCATACTTTGTTTATTATATGCATTTTGGTTCAGGAATTTACCAAAAATTATATTGATCGTTATTTTGTGTTAAAAAAAACTTTTTTCATTCATATTGTGTTTAAAAATAAAATTTTAAATCGTAAATAATGACTCCGCCTTTACGATTTCCCTTGTTTACATTTCATGTTTAATTTTAATTGCTTGGACAAATACTTTTACGGTGAAAATAAGTAATTTTTATGCAAAAAAGTCAATGAATTAATTTGCTATTTATGTAAAACATTGATTAGGAAACATTTGTGATGAAATATTTACATTTTAAAATATCTTTATTGCATGCATTGTTGAAAGGTACATAGTAAATCAAATTTTTAGAAAAAAGTGCTTAATAAGATATTGGTTATATTATTTATTGCCAAACAAGTTAAAAATTTTTAGATTAAATTTGATCTTTTTGGCATATTTTTTTACTTATATAAAAATTTCATAATTAATCATATACCTTTTGTTATTATTAATAAGAATATTTGTTAGAAGTTTTTCTGAAATGGATTATCTTTTGTATTTGAGTATTTTTTGTAATAACAATCATTGATGAGTGATCCTTCATTGACATATCAAAACTTTGTCAAAAAGCTAATAGTAATTTTTGATACAGCAAATTTCCTTTATGTTAATTATCGTAAGAATATATCTTTTAAAATATTACATTAATTAAATAATGTCTACATTGTTAATTAAATAAATGTGTAAAAAACTCAATAATTTTGAATGATTTTTTGTGCCATATTTTATTAAATTTTATAAAATTTAAGCCTTTTATTAAATTTTATAAAAAATATGCCTTTTATTTGTGTATTTTATTTGTATCTTTGATAATGCAGTGATATGCAAAAAGAATTTATATTCAGCAATTTTCCAAACATTTCTTGATTATATCATCGTGTATACATTTGGGAATTTTATATGAAATTTTTTTATTAATTTATAAGAATATTTTACTAGTCAAATCTTTAAATTTAATAAACTAATAATTATTTCATGTAAAATAAAAAGCTCTTATAAATTGTCTGGAGAGATAACCATCTGGATTTTTGTAATTACTTGTTAATTGTTATGGAGAATGAATTAAAATTAACAATAAAAATGAGAAAAATAAACAGTTTTCTATCCAGTAAAAAAAATTCTGTTTCACTATTGTGAATTTAAAAAATATATTTTTCAATAAATCAAAAGAATCAATCCTTTGCAGATGTTAGAAATAATAAAATTATGGAAAGATAACTACTTTGATTTAGTGATTTTTTTAATAAATACAAGGTGGAGCATGGTAAATTGCTTTTTTAGAATTCATGCTATGGTGGCAGTGTTGATTGAAGAGGGGAGAGTGGGCGTTGTTTAAAGTGATCGATGGGAGGTTTATATTTATCTAATGTTCTGTTATCATAATGCAGTGGATATGTGAGTAACACTCATTTTGTGTTGAAATCTGTTTTTCGAATTCCCACTCGATCATTGCTGTACAGTGTACTTTTTGTTTGTTATATGCAATTCTCTCATACAGATATTTTTCTGGATCGCAATCAATTGTAAATTTGGTAAATCAATTCAGCGCAACGAAAGGTGTTATATACATATAAAGAGAACTTGAGAGAAATTACAATATCACAAAATATCGAACAACTGTACTGCAATCTTCAAAATGCTCAGCTTACAAACAATCAATTGCTCTTGGCATTTTAAGACATTTTTGCCACTGTATTCTTCATGATAAATTAAATTTTCATCTGTATAAAATGTGCATGGTACAGCAATTGTCCATGCGGGATTATGTAACATGAAGAACATCTTGTAAAGAATGCTTGCAACCATATACCTGGAAGCAAATGTTCTTTTCTGATGAGGCACGTCAATGGTCATCACCTCAATGGGTGTTGAAAAAAACAGAATATGTGGTGGAGAGAAACGAATATTGGGAAAATTCACCTGCACTCAGATCTCTTCACTGTATGGAGCGCCATATCACAAGTAGGAATCATTGGCTCATAATTTTTCCAAGAAAATTGTTATTTTGTAACTGAATTTGATTGTTACTTAACGATACTGCAAGAGTTTTTTTTCAGCCAGCTTTTGAAGCAATGGAGTTACAGTATATCTTGTTTCAACTAGATGGTGCCATTGCCCACACAGTGGACATTCCAATGAATTTTTTGAGGCATACGTTTCCTAGAAGGCTTATTTCATCTTGGATGGGGGATTTCAATTGGTCCACATGCTCACCTGAATTAGCCTCGTGCAATTTTTTTTGTTTGAGATTACCTGAAGTTCAAGATATATTGCTACCATCCCAGTATCTTGGAAGACTTGATGAACATAAATTAGGCTGGAATTGCAAGAATATCAGAAGGCATGCTTGAAAGAATGTTTGAGAATTTCGGAAAATTACTGAAATAGTATATCGGTTAGGAAAATAGACGTTTGCTAGGTATGTTGTTTAAAATCATATAATTAGAAAGTTCTATTACTGTCCTATAAAATAAAAGTAGAAGTTTATAAGTGTTTATTATTTTTATTTTATTCTGAAATCAGCAAATTACTATGCTCCACCCTAAAATTTCTGTTAACTCTATTTTTTTTTCTAAATTTTATATTTTTAACTAACATTTTAAAGTAATTTTTCATTTCGGAAATTATAAAGCTAACTAATGAAACCATTAGAGAATTCTAAAAATTGCTGCAGTTCAAATTTAAAATTGTCAATTTATAACACTTTGCCAATCCTGCAGAATGTTTTTTGTGACTGAGTGCATTTTTGGAATTTTGTTTGTACATTTTTGATGTCGATTTTTGTTGCTTACCATTGCTTATTTATTTTTGTCATTTCTTGTTTTCATGGCATAACTTTTAATGCTTAAGAATTTTAAAAGCCTGCAGTAAGTTTATTTGAAACAAATGTTGAATATTTTATTTTATTGCATATACTTTTATTGTTGATTTGGATAAATTTTCATCATTGGCCCCATAACATGTAAAAGTACCTATTCTAATTTTACTGGGAATTTAATAATATTTAAGGCATTTGTTTTGTTCTTATAATTTTAATGGGTAAATTTAAATTTTGATTTTTAAAAACTAAAATGTTAGACAAGTGAAAATTTTGAATTCTTGTTAAAGTTGGTGATTTTTTGTGGATATTTTTTTCTTAATAAAATTCATTTCCTAAAATCTTGCTCTATAATAATACAGTTGATGCACATATTTACAAACTTCTAATTTACAAAGACTCATAATTTTACGTAGTAATTTTTCCATATAGGCTCCTTTTAATGCAATAATGAATTTAATTCCCATTTATAAAGTGAAATTTTGAAAACTAATTTTTTATGCATATTCTGCTTGAGATTAATTTTTATCAACTTTTTTATTTTATGATTGAGTAACTTAAATTAACGTTTTTATTGAAGAATCGTATTTGATTGATAACTAACTATATTGCTTAAGTTTGAATCCCATGTATTTTTAAGCTGTTTATATTAAATTTTCCCCACCTAATCTTATTTTCATCTTTCAGCCCATACATCAAATTATAATCAGTTGATTCAAGTCAAATAACGTAAGGTACTTTTGTGAGGGTTTATCATGGCAAGAAATTGCTTGTTAAAAAGCATTCTTGAACCTGTAAATTATCTTTTTAACATGCATGTTTTTTTATAAAACAACTGTAAATGAAAAAAGTCAAGAAAGTTTTCTTAGCGACTTGAATTATGATGACTTAAACTTTAACTAAGAAGCCCACTGTTGACCAAATTTTCATGTCGGGACTTTCTGCATGTGAATTCAGTTGATATGTACAGAAAATATATCAGATTGTTAAATTATTAAAATTGAAAAAATATGCTTTTAGAAATATATTTTTTAAACAAAAGAAAAATAAATAAGTGATTACCTTAGTTTTTATTGATACTATAGAAGTAATGATTTTCGGGTTCAGGGTAGAATTGGGTACCTCTTGGTTAGGCATAAAACTTGGTGATACATTTTTAATTATGGTTAGCCTATCTATATATAGCTTGTGTGTAGTGGCCATTTTATCAGTTTCATCTTGACTCCTGTCTTGGCATAAAAAAATTCACCAAAGAATCAAGGAGTATCTGATTGTAAATTTTTATCGAATTTTCAAGAAGAAATTTTAGTTATGTGTTTTATGTGTAATCTGTACTAAATAATTTTTTCTGTTGCTGTTGTCGTGCTGTGACAAATGCAAAGAGAAAAAGAAAAAAGAGAAGTCATATAGGACCAAAAGCATGCACTTGTATAAAGGGATTTGCCAATGCCTTGGGAGGAATAATATTTTCTAATAAGATTATTTATAAAGAGCAGTTTAGCAAAAAAAGAATATGTTTTCTCAAACTTTTGATTTTAAGAACTTTTTTTCAGTTCTTACAAGTTCGTGAAAACAAGCGTCTCCTGAAATTTAACCTATGTTATGACTGTGGATTATCTTTTTATTCTATTTGAATTCACACTTATCAAATTATTAATATATTTTGTTTTTTTAAATATATTTTTATACTTATTGTATACAGATTAAATTATGGAAATAATCATAAGTTTTTTCTCACTTTAATATGAAATTTCTTCTTCATTGGCCTGACAGCCGAGGGTGGGCCTTTGCCTTCCTCAGAAGTGCATACCAGGGCCCCCTATTTTTGGATAAGGTCATCCAGTTTGTCACTTTTAGTGTTTTTAGGTCGTTTTCAAGGCAGTCACGCCATCAGAGTTTCGGTCGTCCTCTTCTTCTGGTGCCTATGGGGCGAGCCATAATATGAAATTTAATACATTAAAATTTAAGTTTATGTTAATTTTAATGTTAAATTAAAACTTTAAGTTTTTGTATTAAACTTACTTTAAATTAAACATTGAAATTTACATGTGTGATGTTAAATTGTTTGTTAAGCTTTGTTAATGAACACTATATAATGTGTTTTAATGTCTATTATTTGATATCATACCATAAAAAAGTTTTTATAGAAGTAGCTGCTCAATTCATAATAAGTTGAAAAAGAGTATATCAAAATTCCTATATTTTTCTATGTATTTTTTAAAGCATAGTTATCAAATAAAAATATTTGGTATTGCCTTACTTGAATTTATTGAAAATTGGTTGCCTATTCATAGGACCAATCTTTGGAGAGTATGGTTACAAATTTAATTTTTTTTTCTAGGCTCTACAATCTGTTCCTGGTCAAGACCCTCATATCTCTCAGTCACTCTTATATGTGGTTTTTATTAAACTTTCAAATGTCTTTGAGCCACCTAATTGGCAGCCTTCCTTATTTTCTAGCTTCCATAAGCTTGGTAAATATGAGCTTTTTATTGCATTTCTGTCTTCAGTTGCCTATAAATGACTATGAACGTATCCTGTGACAACAGATTCAATAACTGTAAGGATCTTGACAATGATAGATTATCTGAATTTTTGGTTGATTTCCTGGTTAAATATTGATCTTTTGATTTATCATTATCTTTTGCTGCTTCAAATGATTTTGCTACTTAAAGGTCAATAGTTTGCTTTCATTAGATTTCGTCAATATCCACCAGTCACATCCTTAAAACATAATGGGTTTAAACTTTTACATAAATTAATTTTTATGGCTGACTATTCATGATTTAAATTGATTTTACGATCATGATATTATCTATGTATCAAGAGTTTATTATTTTAAATAGATAAGTTTTTATTACTGAAAATAGTTCCAAGTTATTTTAATTACATTTCAAAAATGTAAAATTATTCACAGTTAATTGTAAATAGTAGTTTTACAGATAGTTTCTAAGTTTAGTTTTACCCTCATTTATCATTAAGCTTATTTCTTTGTCTTCTAATAAATTGAATGCCTCAGTGACATACTTCAATTATCTGTTAAAGCAATGTCATTAGCGAATGACAAGATTTGATTGAGTCTTAAATAATACTTTTAATCATAAATTAATAATACTTTTAATTAAATAATACTTTTAATCTTGACCAAAAACTCTGGTAACCAATTTTAACACCCGATGAAAGAGTAAGCTTGACAGTGCATCACAGTTTTAATCTCGGCTATGAGTAAATATCGCAAGATGTATGTTACATTTTTGGTTTTTGTATACATTTTTGTCATCTTGGATACTTAACTTTTCCAAGTTTTCTATTTTATGACGTAAATGTGGTGTACACTCTAAAGTATGTTCCTAAAAATCAAGCATGCAGGAATATTATTACAGTTCTCAATTATTAGGTTATTTGTTGAATAATGTCAAATGTGACATATCAATCTAAAATTTCTGTAATTTAGCACTAGATGCAATTTAGCAAAAAATGGATTCTAATTTATTTTACAGAAAAATAGAAGCAGTTGGCAATGCTAGTAACAATTATTTAGTGTATTTGTTCTTAACAAAGTACATCACACTAAGAGAACTAAATAAATAAATAAATAAAAAATCTATTATTTATGTTTGTCAAAATTAAGTTTTATGGCATTATCATTAAATTCCAAATTATGATTTCCTTAAAAGGATAACAAAAACTTATATTGATAGTATAGAAAATAGAATTCAATAAACAATTGGAATATAATGTGCAACATTTGGTGAAAAGTATTGGGAAAATAAAGAATGTAATTTTCAATCCCCCCCCTCATTTATTGTTCTTATTTTAATGTGCTGAATTTAGTTAAAATATTAACCAAGTAAACTTTGCATAGAAAGTGTTTAATAAATATACTTGATGCTGCTTAAAAGCTTATTTAAAACTTTAAAAATCTTAAATTTTCCTGGCAAATTTTTGAAAGATGAAAGAAATGAATTTCTTATACACACAAATATATAGGTATTAAGATTAAATTTTAATGAACTACCTCTAATAATTAGGAATTCAAGTTTTATAAATTATTGGGAAAATATTTGCATTAGCAAGTTTTTTGTATTTATTTTTTTATATAAAAGGAAAACTTTCTTGTATTTAAAAGTTATTAATATTAAAAAATAGTGAAATGAATTAAATTTCAAGATTTTTTTAATGTGTTATAGTTATTTATAACATAAAATTTTTACTATAGATTCCATCGTTTGAAATATTTAAATAAATGAAATAAATGTGTCAGTTTCCATATGAAACTTAAATCTTCATAGAAAATATTTTTAAAGTTAAATATTAATTTAATAAATATTTTAAGTAAATCATTTCTGAAAATTTCAGTTGAATAATTCAAGTATTTTACATGTATGTGATTAATATAATATGAGAGGATTATTTAAACTAAATTTCAAAAAATATATTAAGCATTTTGTTCACACTCGACAAGTTAAAAATATAATTTTATTCTCCCTTTCGACTTTTTAAAATAAGTATATGTGCGCATTTACGACTTATGCAAACTAAGTTCTGTCTAAAATTAGAATCGTTGTCTTTCTGGCACGCAGACCGATACAAAGTATTCGCTTAGAATTTTTCTAGTCTGACCGCATAAGTCATACCCGTGTATTTAAAACCGCGGAGAATCAGCAGCAGTGTTGCTGTTATTGGCATGTGTCCATGAATGGGTGCTACAGCATAGGGAGATGTCTTAAAGTTCTCCTCAGGAGGAGAGAAAAAAAGTGAAATTTTTTTTACCATAGCTACCTGAAAAAAAAAAGAAATCTTGTTTTTATGTGTTAAGTGAGTTTTTTTCTCCATTGTTTGCTTTGCTAAAACTCTTAAGTGCTTTTTTAAAGCAATTAAGTAAATCAAATTTTTTGAGCATTTAATTTTTTTTACAAATTGAAGCCTTGATTATTTTACCTGTCGTAAGACAATTTAGTTATTTTTAATCTAATAAAAAAAAGTTTTATCTTATGAATATTTTTCTTATTAAAAATTAGAAATATTTTATGGTATATAATTATGCTTTAAAATTTCTTTAAAAAGTTTGCTACAAATACATTTGAGTTAGAGTTTTACTTCATGAAAATTTTGAGAAGTAATTTTGGCGTATTTTGCTGAATACTTATTTATTTTATTCTAATTTCAATATTTTTGGTTGTGCATATTTATGTAAATTTAATTAACGGAGTAAAAAAATTTTTTTGTTAATTTGAAACTTATAATTTTTTTTAAACTTCACTGTTGAAGCAAAATTAGTTAAACATATTTCCAATCTAATTTTAAATATTTGTTTGTGCTTTAAAGTAGAATTTTTTTTACGTATATTCATAATTGGGAAGCATCTTTCTAAATTGAAAAGTAATATTCCATTTTTATTTATGAATGAAATTCAGTTTAAATCTGGTATTTTAACATAACAACTAACATTTTATTGTATTTTTATTATTTAAAATATTATTTGTTTCAATTTTAAAACATTGAAATTGATGAAAGTGTTTTAATAAGCATGTTAAAATTCCTCAATATTATGTTACGATAGTAAATGCTAATTCATAATTTAAAAATACTGGAGAATTTGGTCAATGAATTAGTTTAGAAAACTAACTATAATATTTATAATATTAAAAATTTATAGAAAAACAAAGTTGGTTAAAAATATTTTACAATCCGGAAAAATTTAAAGACGTGTTTATGATTGCAAATGTACATTTTATTGTTAATAAAGAAGTAATTATAGAATTAACAAATATTAAAAGAAGAATATATGTTTGTTTTTTTGTAAATATTTTGCATATTCAGAATGCATTATTTTGTAATTAATTTCTTTAATGTTTTGTTATTTTTTAGCTTTTCCATTTAAATAATGGCTCAATTTAAGAAAATGTATATATTGCTAAGGTATGCATTATTTGAAAAGCCTGTTCAAAATGTAACTAGGACCAAAAGGTAAAGCTCTACTAATTATGTAATGTTTATTTTATTGTTAATATTATTGTTTTGTGAAACTTTTTTCAGTTATTAAAGTTATAGGGAAAATATTTTGCATTTTATAATATTTTTCATTTGTAATTTTATTTTTAAATATTACAAAACAATTTTGGGCACATTTTATAGTTAGTATATCTGACTTATTTCTTATTCATAAATGATATAACATCTTCTGTGAAATAAATTTTTATTAGGGTGTAAAAATCACTAAATTAGTTATCTTATAAGAAAGCCAATACTATTAAATAGAATATGGAATTTTTATTTGTATTTTTCTTAATTGAAGAGATTATTACTATAAATTAAGAAACATTTTGAAGTTGCATAAATTGCAGCTTGCAAGCTGAAGATTGACCATGACTATATATTTTAGACAAGCGAGAAAAAGATAAAAAGTAATTTTTTTATTTTTTTCATATAAAGAATAAATCATGTAAAAAAACTATAACAATTTAAAGAGATGACCAATGGAAAAATTCTTTACTATTTTTTTTTCATCGCTATAATAAACTGATTTTATTTCTGGTAACACTGTGTGTTCTGTTTAGGACCAAAATTATATATATTCATTGTTCCTAAGACATTACTAAAGGGCACTAAAAGTTTTCATAATTTCCTGGTAAATTTTTATATATATAAAAATAGTGACATGTTCTCTTGCTCCACTAATACCACCTACCTATGACCTTGCAATAAGTCACACAGTTGTTTGGGTATGAAGAAATTTTATACATTAGTTTTCAGTTTATATTGTCCATGGAATCTTATTTTGGACAAAAAATGGGAATTTATTAGTTCTTTCTGAAGGATGTAATTTACATAGTTATGCGTGGCCATGTTATTTAGTGTTAAGTCGGTGGTTTTAAATAGCTTTGATATTTTTTATAGGAATCTCTTTAATAATTTAATAAAGTGAAATTGTTTTATTCAGATTATTTTCTTGTTAATTTTTACTTCAAAATCATGATACTTTTCTTAATTTTTCAGTATTAATTAATAGATGTTTAAAATAATGTTAATTGAAAATTTAGATTTATTTAAAAAGCTATCAAATGTCATGGCCATACTAGCATTATATCAGAATGAATAATCTTAATAACTGGTTTGGCATAATTATATTTACACATGATATTATTTAGTAATTAATTTTCTAATAATCTTTTTCTATTAGAAAAGTATAACTAAATTGCAGTAAAGTGTTTCAAAAGTTTTCTTTATTAAGTAAATCATCATGAATTTACTTATTAACAGTTATTTTAAATGTTATTTTTGAATTTCTTTGAATTGTAGTTAATAGTTTGAGTGTTTTTATCAATTTTTTTCTGTAGTTAACTATTGACAAAAATATTTTTCAGTATGTTTCAATTTTATTGCCATGAATACTTCACATGCTATTTTATCTCAGAAATTTTCAAACTCAATTTATTACTACCATATATACTCTTATATATGTCTGAATTTTAAAACAATGATCAAACTTCAAAAATAGAGGTAATTTTATTCATAGAATTAGTTATGAAAATTATCCATGCTGATATTGATAAGTGGCACTGTGAACAAAATTGTTAATTATATCATTCATTAAACTTTATCATTTGCTAAAATAAAAAACATTAGCGTGTTTTATTTATGTTGGTATTGCCCAGCTAGCAATTAAATTATTGCCCTTCGTGCCTTTGGTCCAAGAGTTCATGGGTTCACTTCCCACCTCAGATAGGATATTTTACTATGATTCAGAATCCACTTTAAACTGTTTGTTTTTATCCAATTAGCCCTTATTTGCAAAAAGTAATCATAAAATATCAGTCAAACTAATAAACAAAATTGGCCGTGGTGTACATATGCTGAAAGTTTGTTTTCAGAAATTTTTTCTCATGGGTTAGCCTACAGAGTTGACTATATACAATACTTATGTATTTGATAGTTTAAATTTCCTTTTTATTAAATTTAAATAATTATTTACATATTATCTTTTCAGATTAATATAATAGTTTGCATTTGCAAACATTCTGTTCACATGGGTTGTTCACACCTCCCTTCTACAAAATTGAATAAATGTAAGTATCCTAGTTTTTGATATGTGTATATTAAATAATATATTATAGTTTTCTGCTAAAGTATCTGTTTTGCATTTTAAGTTTTAGTTACCAAAATTGATAAGGTCATTTTTGTATTGTATATCATTTAATAAAAAGGAAATATCAATGTTTAAAAACCACATTATTCGTCTTAATACTTTTTTTTACTGAATATTTTTATTTTCCAGATAATTCATTAATTCTTGTTTAAATTCTGGAATCTGTAATTACAAATGTTAAATCACAACCACTACTGTTTTTATTTTCAAAAGTTTTCCATTGTTATTTAAAAATTGGCAATATGTGTATCACATTTTATAATTTCAATTAAGTAAAATAATATTCTATCTATTCAAATTATAGCCAGTCTTTAGTGTAATTTATTTATTGAATTCACTGCTCTTAAATTTAAAGAAAAGTTGCATAGATTCTTTAAGTCACCTTAATTGATTATAATAATTTGCTCCCTGTAGGACTCATTAATTTTGTTTTGTTATAAATTGATTATCAGTATTTTTTAATATTTAAAAATAAAATTTTTATAGAAATTAAATATAGTTTTAAAATTTAAATTTATCTCTAAAATAAAATCTATTAGTATTCATCTAAAAAAATCGAATAAATCATATTTTTTAATTATATTATTAAAAACAAGAAATTTTTAAATAAATGTAACCTATATAATTAATTTACAGTTAATAATGATTTTTTAAAACTTGTTCCCAAAAATAATGCATTTTATAATACATGCTCAATCATAACTCTTTCTAGCCAAGCAATTTTAGTCTATGGATATGTATATTTTATACCTAAACATATTAAAATGATAAAAAATAAATCACCTAAGAACAATAAAAGTTATTTTTAGGTGATCTTAGGCAAAATTTTTTATATATCTTATAACATGGATTAGTCCTGAATTACACCACTGAGATCTCTATTGAGATAAATCTAGCTTTCATAACTTTTAGACATTAAAATGGAGAGCATTTCATTGCATTTATACTTTTATTGCATGTTATCTTAAAGAGGCATCTTTGTAAATTGTGATAATTTTCAATGTCGTGTATGGCATAGCATGGATTTTTGTTACCTTCAGCAAATTAAATTTACTGCACCCTACTGTATTATAGAATTTATATTGCTTTTACTATTTTAATTGTATTAAAATAAGTCTGTGTCAAAGAAAGGAAGAACAAATTAATATTTTGTTTTTTTCCTTTAACACAGATTTATTTATGCATTCTGCACTATTAATATCTATGTGGACATCATAGATCTTAAATTTTTTTATTCAATTTCAAATTAGTAAAGATATTTTCAGAACAAGCATTTTAGTTCAATCTTTTTTGCTGACATTTAAATTTAAAAATCTTTTGGATATTTTTCTACTGTATTTAATAGAAATTTTTTTGCCAGATATATAGTAGTTATAAAATACTCTTTTAATAAATTAGTAAAGACAACAGTATATATCTTATTTACTTAATGAAATTTATTCATTAAAACAATCAATGTAAACTAAACTATTAATGATTGAAAAATTGAAATAAACTAATTTAATAAGTAAAATAATGACTCAAAGATTCAATAATAAGATAAAATACTTAATAAGTAATGTAGGCCCTTGTTGAAATAAAATATTTATAAAGTTCAAATTTTAAAACATTATTTTATTGTCAGTATAAAATTCACTGCAAAAAATATTCTAATTTTATATCATTAGGCTTGATAGGTTGTTTATAGTATAAGTAACTAAAAATCAATCCCCATTTGGGCAGATTATCAAGTGTACTAATTTAAGATGCATGTATAATCAATGTACTAAATAAAGGAATGTCCTATCAGAAAGACCTAGGGATTTAAGGAAAATTTCGACCAGACAATTTATAAAGCTTCTATAATATAATGAAATCAAAAACCAAAATGTTATCAAACAAATCTGTGCCTATGTTTCCTCCACCAATTTCCATAGAAATTAATTTGAACACTGATGATACGAGATCTAACTTACAGTAATTAATATTAGAATACTTTTTACATTTGAATAATTAAATCATTTTAATGCAAAAAATTACTTAAATATTTGTTTTATATGTAAATAATCATGTATTCAAAAGAAATAAAGGCTATAACAACTGTCTCATGAATTTATTTTATTGTACAAAATATTAAATTGAACATGGAATTATTAAACTTTTCGTTTAGAATAATAATTTTGCATTAACTACACAATTTATTGATTAAAAATGAAATTCGGTAATGATATCATTTTTCACTTTAGGTAAATAAATTTTGAGGGAAAAATTTTTTATTTGAAACATAATTTATAATTTAAAGGTTCCATGTTAAAATTCAATTAGAAAATTTAATTCATTGGTATTTTTTCCTTTTTTGGATGTTTCGTATTAGTTAAGTAAAATGGATCAGTATATCAAAACCTGTCACATACTTGCATTGCTCCTTAAACTCCAAGGCTCATGCAGTGAGAACTTATGAGCTATGTAATGGAGTTATTATAACTTCTTAGCATATTTTTTTTCTTATGAGTACAGTACATATTTAGTTAAAATTTTATACAGAAAAACTAAATTATTTGCATAGAAATTTATTACTTTTGAAACTTTATTAAATACAAAAATAATCATTACTATTTAATTTTTGATCAGTTAGAAGTAATTAAGGATAAACTCTAATTATATTTAACAACATACCATGTAATAATAACAAGAATGTTAAAATTTTTCTTTGCAATTAAAAATTGATTTAAAACTTAGTTATTTTCTAAACTTCATATGTAAATATTCATTACAAATAATTCACTATTGTAAGCTGCTTATTTGTTTTTTGCAATCTTTTTCAATCACTTTTTGCATAAAGTTATCTTATTGTTTATCTGTTCCCATATAATTTAGAAATTTTCTTTATTTCATTCACTTGTTTTTGTCCATCTTGTAATAATGGGTTTTTTTAAATCCTTTCCTAAAAACATTCTGAGATTTTGAAAAAAACAGCAATCATTTTTCTTAGTAATAAATGAAAATGAAATTAAAAAGATATTTTGAGTTTTCTGTTTTATAGTATAGGCTTGTTCAGAAAAAAAAAATTGTAATGAACAGAACAATATGTTGCACTATTTGAACTCATTGTGACTGTCAGCTTTTGAGTTTGACTGGCTAACAGAATAAATTGCTGAAATTTGACATAGTATGCAAATTTTATTGTTTTCAATATATTTCTTTGTGTATTTTTCCTTAAATAATATGAGAGAATATTCATTCAAAATAAAATATTAATAGAATAAATAAAGCTATGTGGAATATTTCATTTAATAAGCACATAACCATTTCATTTATTTCCAATTTTATTCTGTTTGCTCCCATAACCTTTTCCTCCCTCATGCTATGCCTCAAAGTGTCATAAAAAAGGTTGACTTAGTACTCACTCCATTAGCTGTGTATGCAAAATACATAAATGTAACATTTGTCTCTTTTTGTTCAACTGTGATTTTGATAGAAAATGGGACTTACTCTATATTGTAGAATTCAGTTTTACCTTTAGAGCGCTATCTATGTACTTCATATTCAAATATTTTGTAATTTTGAACTATGATCAAGTGATTAAAGCCAACTGGATTACTGGTTTCTTTTTTCCAAATCACATCATAAAATGGATATTTCATTTATAAATATTTAATATGAATGCGTTGTCTCACTGCATTGGTCTCTTATTGAAGTAGGAAGGTCTAATGAGAAAATTATTTTCTACTAGTCTGAGTTTCATAACTCAAGTATAGAGCTGTGATAGGACTTAACTTGTTAGAGTCATATAAAGGAATACAAGTATATACATAAAAAAATATAAAAGAATATACTTAAGTATAAATATATACATTAGGTTAAATACGCTTCTAGTATGGTGTCTCTTAACCTATTAGGGTAATATAATAAAAAGTACAATTTTCTTGAATACTTCTTGCAACTAGTAAGTTTATGTAATTAAATTTAAGTTAAATTAATTATTGATATTATATTGTTTATTAAAATGATGAAAATGATTCTGATTTTTTAATTAAATTTCTTTATTTTAAAGTTTGAAATTTTTAACTTACTTAATTTATTACTATTTTTCATTTACATATTTTATGTAGATACTTGGTCGTGTTGCTATTGTGAAAACAATCAAACTATGAGGTTTAAAAGCAACAGAATTACTGCAAATACTGAAAAGAATTCAAAACCTGAAAAAGAAGAGAGGCGTAATTCTCCTCCAAAGAGCTCAACAGCTTTTTGTGCCACAAAAACGTAAGTTAATTGAAAGACTTGTGTATTTGCTTGAGTAAAAAATTAACTTTGCAAATGTATTTTATAGGTAAAAAATAATTTAATTCTCTCCAGTGACAATTTTTGCATGACACTGGTATTTAAAATTTCTTGGTTTTCTAGTTTTTGTCTATTTTTTAAGCTTTATAGTTATTATTTTGCAATATGCTATATTGTTGATAATGACCCTGATGAAAGCTACAGTGACTTATTTTATTTTCCAATCAAACAGGGTGCTATAACAGATTAGAAAATTTAACTTTTGTGTTCCCCAATCATTTACAGTACACTTTGACTTCAGAATTTTGATAAAACTGTATATTATTATTTGTAATCAAAAATGAAATCTTTTTATGCTTTAATATTTAATTTTTTTTATTAAAATTAACATAAAAAAATCAAATTAATTAATTTGAAAAAAATCGAAATAGTTTTTATATAGCGTAGTTTTTCAGCATCTTATAGACAAATGTTTGTACTTGATTAGAAGTTGCATAGTTGAATTTTTAATTTTAAATATGGATTTTTAAGAAAATTTTTTAAATATGTATAATTACTTTAATTGCCAGGAGGATTTATCCTCAAATCCCATGCTAGTCATTGACTTTCTAACTGTCAAAAATTTAATGGAGTTGATCTGACAAATGTCAGATCTTTAAAGAGGATAAGCCAACAACAACTTTAATCTAATTTTTATCGTATTACAAGTGGAGTATTTCTAATTCTAATAAATGAGTCATGTTAAAAAACACATTTTACAATATTTGAATTAGTTTTTTTCAAGCATTAAATAATTTTAATGTATAATTTGGAGAATTTATATTATTTTGTATTAAAATTATTTAGTACAAAGATTTTCAAATTAACGAAGTTCAGTAATATGAAAATAAATATGACAACATAAAAGGTACAAAGACTAAACTGTAACTAAACTTATCAAATACATCCTTCAAATGTAACATTAAAATTGAATTAAATTCACATAACTTAGAAATACATTTATACATATATAAGTAAATTTAATATTGAATATGTGGTTCATGCATATTCATTGCATTTCTTTTGTGTATTTTAATAAAAATTTAAAAATGTAATTAATATGATGAATTATAGTTTTAATTTTTTAAATGTTTACCTCAAATGCTTAGTATAAGGTAAATATTTTTTTGTTCCTTAGTATGATAAAAAGGTATAAAATTTAATTAGCTTTTTCCTATACTTTAAATTAACACAGTAGTTTAAAAATAAAATGTAGGCAAAGGATGATTAAAAAAATAAAGTTACTTTAAGTACTGAAAATAAAAGTTATTAAAATAGAAGTTCTAAATTAATGTTTTCAAATTTAAATTTAGATACTAAAATGTTATAATTTTTACTAGTCTATTTATTTCTTGCTGATCTGACAACTAAATAGTTACTACTCTGGCCTTCAATGCAACAATTTATGGCTTTGAATCGCACCTTAAGCATAGACGTTTGAAGTTATTTAAAATCTACTTTAAGCTGTAGATTCCAGTCTAATTAGATAATGTGTGCAAAAATAACCATTGAGTGAAAACCAAACTATTTCTTAAATTTTGTTTACTGTTGTTTAATGCCTAGGGAAAGAAAGTGAAACATCATTCTCTAACTATTAATGAATGTATTTTGTAAAACATATTTAAAGTATTTTTTCAAAAATAAGTTGAATTTGGGATTAAAAATTTTTTTTTAATATAATGGTTGAGATTATAATGGCTGCTGTATGTAATTAGAAAAATTAAATATATATATAATATTTAATATCATATATAATATAAATTTTCTCATTTGCATTTATGTAATATTACCAGAAAAAATAAAGTGAAGATTAATTTTTTTCTTTTTATTTATATGAATATCATTGAATATACTCTCAAATTTTACTCAAGTGATAATATGAATGTACACAAATTATGATAGAGAATGCTATTATTGAAAATAAGTTAACTCCAGATCTTTTTATGTATAAGTAAAGGTAAAATTTGTTTCTAAATGTATTTTTTACAAAAAAAGTTTTACTGCTTCATTACTGATTTTTTTAATAATGGAGTGAAAAAGACAATAGAGATAATAACTTGTTCTAAAATAATATGCTATAATAATTTTATATGTATATACCATACTTTTCTGTGTATCATCTGTCGATTATGTGTCAAAGTTTTAAATTTCGCTCTGCATATTATATGCTGCTGTGTTTAATCTGATAAAAACGTTCTCAATCAAAAAATGTACAATAAGTTTTGAAAGAAATGGTGTTTTATAAAAATAAATAACAGATGATGACTCTGGTGACTTATTTCATCTATAATCAATTTTGTCCAATTATGTTGAATGTTACAGTTATTATTGGCTCTTGTTATTTTGTATTTTGTTTCGACCTGATTTTTTTTTTTTTGTCTGAGAATATTCAAGTTTGTTCATCATTATGTTGAAGTATAAGTTACACATTAGATTTTAAACTAAAAGCTATAAAGAAGGCAATTAAAAAAATAACAACATATGTGGTAATGTAAGATAAAAACAAAGCCTGCATGGTACAAAAGAAAAAATACATTTAATATTCAGTTCAAAAATAATTCATTTAATTATTAAGGAAACAAATATATTTTATTTTTAAAATATTTTTATTCTTATTTTAAAAGAACTATAAACTAAAAATTGGTATGCTTTACTAAAATCTTAGAATTATTCTTTTTGTTGATTGTTCTGATGCTTTCATCTCACTTTATTGCATTTTGATGAGGTGGATCCAAATAGGTTTCAATCAGATGCTTTTCATTAATTTTTTTTTCTGTACAGTTTATTTTATTTTTAATCATACTTCATATTTTTTAATTTATGGGACATCACATTATCAGCAGTATATATTTTTAATTATACGCCAAAAAAATTGCATGGATTTTGAACTGTTTTTTTAAAAATACTGTTTTGTATGTGTCATTTATTGTGTTATGCATCTCTGTTACATGATGTAAAATTAATTAAATTATTTGCTAAATAGGATTGTTTAGTTAAGATTGTTGACAACATCCTAAACAACGAAATATTTCTTGAAACTTCTTAAAATCTCTTCTAAGTATCTTTTAAATCAGGAATGTAAACTTTTAAATAGAGAAAAAATATCTGAGTAAATACTAAAAGAAACAGTTATAAATATAAGTTATCAATCCATTTTTATGATTTATATAAATTAATTGAATCTGAGTTATACAAAATAATTTAAATTTTATAGTTTATTTTATATTTTATTTATTTGTTTATTTTATTCTAGGTGGCCTTCTTTTCAAATTCCTTTAAAAAAGCAATGGCATAGGCGGCAAGCCTTTATGGAAGAGTTTTCTCCTGATTCGGATAAAACGAACCCATTCCTTGCAGCTTTAGAAAATACAAAAACTGAAACATTATCTAGTTGTTTGAAAGACCTTGATAAATCGTCAAATGATGGTTTCATCAAATCTAATGACTTTGGAGTTCCATCATTCTCTTCAACTGGTTATGGATTATTTCGTCCTAAACCAAAAGGATTGGTTGATGGACTTTCTCGGTTCTTCACACCAACGAACAAGAGGAAATCACGTGTAGCTATCTCGTCATTAGGTGACTCTTTAACTCTTGATGAAGAAATACAAGTAAACCAGGCAGCTGGTAACAGCTCCTCAGGGACGACTCTCTGTGATCAAGCAGCAGTCAATAAAGATGCCAGCTGTTCTGGTTTTTTGGCAGATAGTAGTAAACTATTTTGTCATGATTCCTCTACTATACCAATATTAAACAATGGTGTCCCGTCCAGTTTACAAACACTATCCACACCTTCATCCAGTCAATCCCAGTCATCCTCATCAGTCAAATCTAGTGGCAGTGGCCAACTAAAAAATTTGTTTGATGGCCTGTCACATTTATACACAGCATCCACAGATTCTCGTAAAAGGGCACTGAAAAATTCTGTACATAGTTCAGCCTCGCCAAAACAGGTGTCTAAAAAACTTCGAACTTGTGAAAACAAAGATTTGTCATTATCTTGTGATAGTAATAGTACCGGTGATATACACTTAAAGAAAGATAAATTATCTGATATTGATGAAGAGGAAGATGAAAAAAATACATCTATTGAATCTGATGATTCTTCATCTGTATTAAGTGACAGCTCTTTAAATACTAAAAACCAAGATTCTTCTAAATCAGAAAAACAGTTCTTTTCATTTGCTCAAAATGAAAAATTAAAATTTCCTCATCAAATCTCATCAGTGCCTGAAAACAGGATTTTTGAAATACCTTCTCATGTACAAAATGATGATACAAGTAGTTATAGCAGGTCTAATATATCAGAAGAAGGTATGTCAAGATATATTATTATAATACCTGATCTCTCTCTATTGTACTTGTAACAAATTAAATGTTGGCAATTATCACTAATTTTTTTCTATTAAATGTAAGCCATACTTTTACATTTAATCTGTTTAAGTTGTTTTCTGTTAATCTGTTTAGATTGTTTAAATTGAGGGTAAGTTTTCAGATTACATTATTAAAATAAACAAAAGCAGCAGCCATTTATTTTCCTCTGTAGGGATTCTGCTGCATAATTTTCAAAATTCTGTTTTGATGCACATGAAATGTTAAGTAAATTTTTATTTTGTAGTTTCTGTGTATTAAATTAGAAATTAATAAATTAAATAAATGCATGTAATGCTTTACAATCTTTGGATGATTGTTCTGTAATACTCAATTCTCTTGGAAATATATATATTCTCTTCACTTTTCTGGGCATAAATGTGGTCTCAAAAAATGTATTTGAAACAGTATTTTATTTTGACTTTTAATTTAGTTTTCTAGTTTTACCATTTTCTATTTCACAACATTGTAAAAAATGAATTAATAAATAAAAAAAATCTGAGTCACAGCAGCTAAAATAATAAAGAGATATGAATGCAATCAATCAACCTACTTTTATTGGCCTTTTATACTGTAAAATGTTTATTTTAATCAAATGCACCATATTGATGTATTTTTATTGAAAATTTATGTAATCCAAATCGGCTATTATTTCTGTATTCATTTGAATTGCTTAAGAAAGATTAAAAAGCATTTAATTGATGATCATTTAAAAAAAATAGTCTAGTTTTATTGTTTAATTACGAACAACATTTAGATGCACTAATTCAAATATTTTTTGAGTGTGTTAAATTAATGTAATTATAAATTATCACAAATAACTTAAGAGCATATATAAAATTTAATTTAAAAAAAGGGAATAAATAAATATTTAGTGACTATTCAGTTATAAAAATTGATTAAAACAACTTTGTATAAATAATAAAAATTTGGTGATTAATAAGAAATATAATTTTTAATTTTTTACCTAACTTTAAAAATTTGGCATAACATTAATTAAAGCTGTTTAAATTTTTTTAAAGATTTTAAATGTTCATCTGTGAAAGATATCTCAACTTAATGCCCTTTATTGTGGCACAGTTGCATATCGTACTGAAATTTGAAATTAGATAACAATACATTTTTTTTAATGTTTCATTCTGGCTCTAGTTTTTAAAATTCAAACATAAAAGAAATTACTAATTTGCACTTTGTTTGATCCTTTATCTATTAACTCCATTTCTTCAACCTCTTCTTCAATATTTTAAAAATTGGTATCTCTAATAACATCATACATGAATTTAATAAGAGCTATATAGAGCCATGTGAACTTTATTTATGCAACATAATACCATTGTTATTTTTGTATATTAAATATAAAAAATATATTATTAGTCTAATTTTTGTGTGTTTGAAATACTTGTTCAATAAATTAAAATATCAGTTAATAATTTTTTAGAAATTAATGTTAAAAACCAAAAAATATCTAATTGAAGTTATTTATATTGGTTTTTATCTTACTGAGATTAAAATTTCAAATGAGAGTCAAGAAGTAAAGAATTTTTATCAACCAAGATGTTTTATTTATTTAATTAGATTTTAAAACATTAATTAACTTTTTTATTTGATTTTTTTGGTGAATTATTGTCAAAAACATTCCAAAAAGTTTAATTAAAAAAGGAATCTGTTTACTACCTTTAAAAAATTCACTTAAAATTTATTTCATTTATATTTTTAACTATAATGATTTGACTTTATTATGCAAAATTAGTTTTCTGACTTCTAAGAAAATAATTTTGTATATAATTATAGTCCACATAGAAACTTTCTTGTTGCAGAATTCATTTTATATTTCTCTGAGGATTCCTTGTAAATTTAACTTATATATTAGCCTTATTCCATGCGATTTTAATATGATAAGATAATCTTTAAAAATTAGGTAAAAAATTTAGAATTCCAATTGATAATAATTTTGATTATGAGATTAAAACAAGTTGACTTTTAATAATTTTCTTTTTCTCACTTATTTTATTTAATCAAAGTATTATATCTTGTATTAGTAGTTTACATGTAATTTATAAAGCATCTTAATTCATAAAGGAACAACTCTTTATTTATGTTTTTATAATTTACATAAAATAAATTATTATAAATAAGTATAGATAAGTTCTAAATTTAAGTAAAAATCTAGAAATTTTAAATTTTTATTAATAATCTCTTTAAGTGGTGTACAAGATAAGAAATAAATCTGTTTATTTAAATCTAATATATATGGTGAAGGTGTTCTAATTGATATAAGAAATTTCAGCTTAAACATTCAAATAATTAGTAAGGCAATTATGTACCATGTAACTAAAATTAACAATATTGTTTTTTATTTCAATTGACTTGTTGTTTTTGTTTTGAAGATTAAGTTTCAAAAGATTCTTTTTTGACCAATGGTGTTTGAAATACTGTCAGAAATAAACAACCATTGTTTGACAGTAATTTTTGCAGTTTAATTTTTCTAATTGCATACATTTAATGTTTTATATTTTTTCCTCCAATGTATTTTCATTTATGATTTTTAATGGCACTCAATTTTAATTATTTTTATAAATTATAGTGAAAAGGGAGTGCTTGCAAATTAATGTTACTGAAGAAGACAAAACTTTATTTAAAAAAGTACAAGAAATAGCAGAACAAGTAAGTACATTTTATTCTTATATTTCATTATTGTGTATATTAAAATTCATTAATAAGTAATTTAAATCATTCTTTGAATTCTTAAATGGATCATGAAAGTGTTACTTTCTTGCTAAAAATCTGATCTGTGATGTTACTCTTAATAAAGAAATCTTAAAATGCGGTAATGAGAGTCATAAATGGGTTGTTATTTGAATTTTGAATCGAGATTAGATTTATCTGAATTCATCCTAATTTTGAGACTATTAAGTTGAACTTTCTATAGTAAATGTGAAATTTTAATGCAAAATAAGAAATCTTACAAGAAAATCTTTATTTATATTACTTTTTGTATGTTTTATAACTTTGTTAATTTTCCTGAAAACATTTTTACAGTATTGCATATTAGACGTTGAAATTGTGCTTAATTACTTTTTGTCAATGACTAAGAATATACAGTTTATTTTGGCATTATGATTACCTCATAATGTATGATAGAAATATAATATTTCTAGCATGATGATTAGACAACTTTATCTACTTTATAATTTAAAATCCTATCAGTGACAGATTAAAAGTTTATGCTTTTAAGAATCAATCATTGGCTTATAAAATGTTTCTAAAAAATATATGTATTTAATTTTACATTTGTAAGTATTTAAATTAAATTTTTATGTGTTTTCATGAATTATACATATTTAATTAAAATGTGTATAATTCACACAGTAAATATTGGTTTCAATGTATTTCATGCAAAAAATATGATAACTGATATAAAAGCTAATTATTCTATACCCTTTATTTGCACTCACATGAGAATTGAGCTCTATCTCAGTTGTAATAATCAAACATATTAAAGTGTTTCCTAGCTTTTGGAAGTCAAATGGTCAGTGTTGTATCTAGGTTCAAACAATTCAGGGACTTGAATTCCACTTTCAACTTGTCTGTTTCTAGTGGTTTGAAATCCACTTTAAATTGTAAGTCCTGGTCTAAGTAGTATTTGTTGCAAATATGATATTGTTGAGTGAAAAACAAAACAAATCAAACCTAGTTATTTTCTGTTTCTCAGTGTTATTTATTCTGCTGGATCAATATATGTTCTTAGTAGAAGGTGTAACATTTGATTGAATCCATTTAGAAGGCTGTAGGGAGTTGTTAATGGTACTTTCATTTTTGACTTGGTTTAAACTTGTCTTATTAAGTTTTATAAATTAAACCATTTAATGTATGTCAAAAGCAAATATTCTTATAAATTGCCATTCTGTAATTTGTTTTACAGCATTCAATTCAAAATTGTATTGCAATTTTTTAAATTATGTACAATTTTTATAAATATCAAAAGTATATAGCAAGCATAAAATTATGATTATCTAATTTACTGTTTGAAGTTACAAAAATGAAATGATTGACTTCAGATTAATCTTAAAATTGTTAGTACTGGCAGCATATTTTCAGTAGTTGAAACTTGTTATAGTAATGTAGTTTACTGATTAGTGATTTGGTAACTGAATAATTATTAATACATCACAAGATTTCTCTTTTTATGTGTAATTATTTAAATTAAATTTTCTATTTTTGAAAATAATTCTGAGACATAACTCTTCTATAAGAAATTCTAACTAACTAATTTGCCAAAAAATATTTTCAGAGATTGTTTCATAACTTTTATTAACATTTGCTTAATCTTTTTTTTTTGTATGCTTCTTTATTCAGTTAAATTGTTTTGTTAGATTAAATTTATGCTATCAATAGAAATACTTTTTTTTATTGAAATTTTCTATTCATATGATATTGTAAAATATGAATAAAAATAATTGACTCATAGAAACATTAAAAAGTAATGTATAGTCTATATTAATACTTTATAAATGAGCTAAGTTTTTCTGTATTATTATTACATTAGAAATATAGTCATTTTATTTATGAATCGTGTATTTGCATTATATTTGCTGTTCATGTTAAAAATTAGAATTTTACGACTTAAATAATCTTTATTTTACTTTATATTTCTAATTCAAGAATTTTATTTATGTTTGGTAATCTGAAAAATGTATAATTTTCATATCAATATTTTTTAATTTCTAAATTAAATATGAGTCTTGTTAATTAAAAAAGATTAATATAATTGTATTCAATATGGCATGTGTTAAAATTCTAATGTAAACAGTACTTCATTCCATTAAGGTATGTATATATATATATATATATATATATATATATATATATATATATATATATATATATATATATATATATATATATATATATATATATATATATATATATATATAAGTTATGCAAATTCATGTAGTTTCCTGTCATTCTAAAACATTAAAGTAATTCAAGTAGTGTTACGGTTCTATATCAATTAGCATTAGTGTATAATTATATGTTTAAATAAATAATTTTTATAAATTATATATGGTGTTATAATTCTGGTGCTAATGAATTATAGCATAAATATACTGTTATGTTTCATTATAATACAATTATTACTTGGTTTCTTTGTTAGGAAATCTTTGAATTGTATATTGATATTTTTTTTGATATACTAATGGATATTTTTAATTTTACAATTTTTATGTGTTTAAATTTTATTAACCTAAAAGAAAATAGTTAAATTCTTAGTTACTCTTTGTAAAATATCAAGTCTCTGAGTCAATATTTGTTACACATTTTACTGATTATATGTTAAAACATTTGCTCTTATTGCTTAAAAGTTTTTTATTATATTAATTTTTTTATTTGAAATTGAAGAACTAAATTCTACTTTTTTATTTTTATATTACAATAGGTAATCAACCCCAGAGTTGGTTTGGCCCCAACACCTCGAAAGCCATCTTTGTTACAATTTGGAAAATATGAAATATCTGTTCTTTATTCTTCGCCTTATCCAAAAGACTATTTAAGGTAAATGCTTTTGTATAAAATCAACATTTATACAATTTGGCTTATAAATAATCTGGAATATTAAAATAATTTTGCAGAATTCTTTCAATTTAATGAATGTGTTAATTTTAATTATTTCCAAGTTTTGAATTCCAGTCCCTCCCCCATTTTTAATTTTAATATATATTTCTTTGAACTCAACTTCCCAAAATATTGTTATAATATTTATTTAATGTACTGATTTTGTGATTTATAGTACACCAGCATTGATTCTATTGAAATGTGTATTAAATTTTTTTTTCAAATTATTAAATGTTTTCCTTATTTCAAAATTAATTCTCAGTTAATTTTACAACATGAATAGTCCATCAAATATAGAAAATATAAATATGTTTTAAAGAATTTCTCATTATAGAATAAATTATCTAATAAAAATAAGTTACTGTTGTATGTTTTTAGTAAAATCATTATCTTTGTAGTTTTTGCTTTTTTAGATAAAAAATTTGGTTTTGAAAATTTAAGTAGAAAACTTTTTTGTATTTATTATATAAATGATAATCATATAAAATAATAAAACTTACAAGATTGTAAAATATTAGCATTAAGATTAAGTTGAATTTTCTAAATGATTGTGCAAGTAATTGGAAAAGTTCAGAAGCAATACATAAAACATAAATTTTTCATTGTACTCAATCAATGCTCTATTTCTATGAACTTGTAGAGACTTATGAAATAGGAATTTCATAAGTTAGAAAACTAAGTGTTAAATGTTGAATTTTTTCTCCCAAATTGCTCTCATAAATAAAGTTTATTTTGAAAAGCAATTGTTATGTTTATTTTGTGGATGAAAAATCAGGCAAAAGGATTTTTTTTAACTGCATTTTTAAAAACATTTTTCATTTTTTCAATATAAGAAATTGTTTTCACCTTTTGTTATTTTAAAAAAAGTATCTCAATCTTGTTAGCTTTCTGCTTTTTTTATTGATTATCATAGCACTATGTCGGAATTTTTTTTTCATTTTGTTCTAAGTTGTATATTTCTTGTGTCATGATATTTCTTGTGTACAATTTGCATCCATATTCAGAATATTTTGAAATGATATTTCAAGCACCAATGGGTCTTCTTTTCTCTTTCTCTTGGAGTTCTTCTTTCAATTGGAGTTTATGGGTCAGTAATTTGCCTTTACTTAAATCGTCTAGTAAATGTTCTTCACTTTCTACCATTATGGTAGTTTCATTAATAAAATTTCTGTATCAAATGGCCCAGATGTATTTCCTGAAAAATTTTGTGTTAATCATTAATACTTGTTTGGATAAGTAAAGTATTATTTTTGGTAAAATTATTTTCAATTTCACTTTTTATTTAAAATTTCTTTGATAATAATTTTTGTAAAAAAATTTTTTTTAAATAAGAAAAAGTTTTTGTGAAAGAAACTGAAATTAAAAACTTTTTATGTAATCAAATAGTTCATTGCTAGTGAAAGGAAATATTAAATGCAAAAGAAATATGCATGTGATGTTGGAGATCATTTTTAAACAGTTAAAGAAATTATGAATTTCAATTTTCAGTCTCTATCTTAGTAATTTGTAATACTTTTATCATCAAATCAATAAAAAATGTAATTAAATGTTAATAGAAAATATTCTAAGAATATAACTATGATCGTGAGATAGAAATTTTCTCTCATTACTTTACTCTATAGTTGAGTGATCCCAATGTGATTCTTTTTTAAAATTTTATTTCCAGATTTTGCTAAAACATGAAAACATATTATAGGTTAGAATTCTATGATAAAAAACTAATGCATGATAATTTTCTTTTATCAATGCTCACTTTTGAAGTTATTGTAAGTTACCTAATAGTTCTTAAAAATTAAGAATTAAAAAATACAAAAAATATTCAAAGTGAATAATATATTTATGGATTTAGTATAATTTATCAACTACTTTTATATCCATTAAATGTATTGTATGCCATGTAAATTATTTATTTATTCAGTTTACAACTAGCAGTGATTTTTCAAATCATTTTTGCTCCATATTAGATATTTAAGTAGCTATGCATATTTTTTGGTATAATATTTGAATAGTAATTTATGGAAATTGACTTGTCCATTATCTTCAATTGAAAAAATCTTATTATTTCCTTTATTATGATAACATTTTTAATAGATCTTTCTGTAAGTTAATTTTGTATCACACAATTTATGATTTAAAAAGAGCAAAAAGTTTTGTGTCGTAATTTAATTTGTGCTTATTAAATTCATATTTCTCCTTTATTTTCTGTGCATTCGTTTATATATATATTTTGATATATATATATATATATATATATATATATATATATATATATATATATATATATATATATATGACTTCAAAATATATCTTTATTACAGTGAAAAGTGTTTAGCTTAAAAATGCAAATTAAATATACTTTATACTTATGTTTTTAAAATGGTGTTAGTGCGTTACTATTCAGATATTTTAATATTCAGAACTAATGAGAGTGTTAAAATAATATTGAAATGAACAATTTTAATAATAGTGAGAATAATGACTCAACTTAGCTCAGAAACAAAAGTTTTTGTATGCAGATGTATACTTTTAGTAAGAATATCAGAAAATCCTTTGCCGAAATTCTGCTCAAGATGATTAAGTTTTTTCTTCATATTTTACAAGACTATAAAATCAGTCTGTAGCCAGTAAATTTAATGTTGTATTTGATGACAAGAATGAAGTGAACCAGATATTGTTCATGGAACTCTTCAGAATAATTATAAGAATTACTGTAACTATCCATTGTCTTAATATCTGAAACATCTTTTAATATTTTCTATGGTGGTAAAGATAAATGTAGGTAATGGTCATGCTGTTTACCAACAACTTATATTACCAGATAAAACTAACATAATAATAAAATATTAAACAATTTCTGCTAATTTTTATTTGTGTAATAAACAATTTGTTTGATCACTTGTAATTTTCCAATGACATGTGATGATCATATCATTTCATTTATTGTACTCTTGAGTATATCAAGACCACATATGTATTACATTAAAAAAATAAGTTAATTAAAATTTATTTTCTTATACTCTTTATAACAAATTTTAAATTTAAAATTGATGGCAATAAAAAGTAAGGTGTGGCTGTAAATCACAATCAAACTTTATGTAATTATAAATTAATTTTTCCAAATAGGAGAAAATAAAATTGTTTAATAATTGTATGGAGTATTGTTATTCCTTGCTCTTTTTCAGAAAATGATAATGCAATTAAAATTTAAATTAAAAATGAAATTTATAAATAAAATTATTTTATTCTTGCATATTTATTTTCTAGATTATCTAAACTTTATTTATGTGAATTCTGCTTGAGATTTATGAAAACAGTAAAAACTTTGGAAAGGCATTTGGTAAGTGTTTTATTTCTATGGCCTGAATATTTTTATATTTTGTAATGTTTATTCTCTATGTAGTTATGATAAAATTTGCATTTATCTGTAAAATTGTGTTAATTATTGCATAATAGTACATAGGAAACATATAATTTTGAATATTTTGTCCAGTAATGTCAAATAAATCAATGTTTTCAGATTTTAAGTGCACAGAGATAGTTTTGGGTTTAGTTGAATTGAAAGCTTAACTTCCACGGATTTTAGTTTTACAACTGCAAAAATCTTGTATAACTTTGGTTGTAAATATTGCTAAATTATGAAGAGATAGCTTGGTATGACATTTTGCAGCTAGGCTTTTTAAAAAGATTCTTGAATTTATTAATACTAAGAGGTTTAAAGAAATAATGCTTATTCTCAATTGTTTTACTGTTCTTTAAAAACTTTAATTTCATTTTTATAATTCTGAATTTATCATTAATGTCTGTAATCTACTCAAAGGTAAACCAGAGTATATCTTTTTGTATGTCGAACGTCTCTAATACCCTAATTCTAAAATAATGAGTTAAAAACATGTATTTGGAAAAAAGAAATTGTATACTGTAAAATTTTAATGATGACTAATCTTTGATTTTTGTGTCATATATAATAATAAGAAATGTATTGAACAAATATATAAATAAAAGCTTGAAAAGATGTTAGTAATATGATTTATCATTTTTAGCTCACTTTTTCTTTAAAAATACATTTAATATAAATATAATTTTTGACAAATTTGGCTTAAAATAATCTGCATTATTTATTTTATCTTGTAAAATTTTATATACTTTGTTGTTAAAATTCTATTTTTCTGTTCTTTTTCATTGATAACTTATAATTATCTTTTTTTATTAAAAAAATTATAAATATATATAGATGAAATGCAAACTAAGGCATCCTCCAGCTGATGAAATATACAGGAAAGGAGACTTGAGTGTATTTGAAGTTGATGGTGGATCCAACAAAACTTACTGCCAAAATTTATGCCTTCTTGCAAAACTATTTTTAGATCATAAAACATTATTTTATGATGTTGAACCTTTTCTGTTCTACGTGTTAACTAAGAATGACAAGAAAGGGTGCCACCTGGTTGGTTATTTTTCTAAGGTAATGCTGCCTTTTGTAAGTTGTATTTGTATTATGAAATTAAAATTTTTTACTCAGCTTTTCCTGATGTATAAAATAGTAGTGTATAGAAAACAATGATAAGTTTCTAAAATTTATTTAATCATTAATTAGGAAAAATCATGTTATTTTGAAGTTCATTTGTTTTTTATCCCGCTGATTACAATTAACAAATTGTAGTGAGAATTATCTGTTGTAAAATTAATAATGTATGTGCTAAGTTTCTTTCATATTTACAACATTTTATGATTTCAATTTGTGTTTTTAAAATAATCTGTGTAATTTATTATGATATTCTGTAAAGAATTTTTGATAATTTAAAGACATTTAATATTCAATGATGAATGCTCAAATAAGTTTTTTTTAAACCTTTTTGTCTAATGATTTTCCATTGTACTATTATGATGCTTAGGGATTAATAGTGGAGATATTTTAATATTGTCAGTAACTATAAAAAAATAAACTTAATAGTCACATAAAATTTTGCAACAATTTTACAATATATTAATATTGGCAAAGATTGATTTAGTAATTAATTATGAAAAAAGACTAATACTTATTAACCAGAAGCATAGCTTAAAATATATAATGAAACTGTTATTGATCATGTAATAAGAGTTAAAATATGCATCATTTGATTTAAATTGTGCAATTCTAATAACATGATATGATATTTTGTCCGTTACCATCTGATATAACAGTTAATACTTTAAATTTATTTCAATAGTTTTATTTAAAATTCATACACATACACAGTTAAAACATAGTGTTCACCTTATAACAATGATTATTATAAAAGTCTTGAACTTATTAATTGATCTATTTTCATCAAATATAAATGGTTTTTACTTGGAAAAATGTGTGTTTAATGAATCGTTTACTTTAATTGCATATTATAATATTTTCATTTATATCGTGTTGCATAAATTAAGGATTTATTTTATGTAATTTTATTTATATAGGAACGATTCTGTCAACAAAGGTACAATGTTTCCTGTATTATGGTATTGCCTCAGCATCAGAGAAAGGGATATGGACGTTTTCTAATCGATTTCAGTAAGTAATATATATATATATATATATATATATATATATATATATATATATATATATATTAATTGCTTGTACTCCATTATGTTATTTCATATTTTTAACTTCTCTTCAATGTAAAATGAGATTTCATTTAATATTAAAAATTTTTTATTGCAGGTTATCTCTTATCAAGAACCGAAGGTAGATGTGGCACACCAGAAAAGCCTTTATCAACTGTGGGGAGAATATGTTATACATCTTATTGGGAATCAACTGTATTAGAACATTTAAGTAAAGTTGATCGAAGGAAAAAAATTACCATCAAAAGTAATTTTTTTAAATACCCTTTAGGAAGGAACATGTTATCTATATTATATGAAATGAAGTTTTTTAATAATCTAATCTATTTTAAAACTATCACAGTTGAGAGAAAGTAAGTTATTTTATTAATATGTTTTGCAGGCAGTTATCAGTGAAATTCTGGAGTTATTTTGTGTTATTGACAAAAAATGTAGGCAAAGAATCTTTAGAAGATGTTAGAAAGACTGTTGTCTTTTCTTGCTCTCTTCCTTATTCACATTTGAATTGTGAATTTTCATTTTCTTTAGGTGGTGCTTGGTTGGGGCTTTTTAATATCAAAAATAATTCTCTAAAATTTTGTTTATATAATTTCAAATATTTTTTATTTAATTATTTTAGTGCATTTTAAGTATTGAAAACAACCTTTTTGAAAAACAGAATGA
Source organism: Latrodectus hesperus (assembly GCA_037975125.1). Taxonomy (NCBI): domain Eukaryota; kingdom Metazoa; phylum Arthropoda; class Arachnida; order Araneae; family Theridiidae; genus Latrodectus; species Latrodectus hesperus. The sequence goes on from CM075856.1 coordinate 24,518,557, forward strand.
TCTTTTTGCAATTTTAGTACTTAGCTATTTTTTTAGTTACAATCATTTTGTACATTTTATATACAACTATTTTCTATTCAAGGAATTTTGTATCATTTAGTTCAGCAAACTATATAAAGTTTCAGATTTAAAAGAAAATGAATAATTTTTTTAAACCTGTTAAATTGATTAAAACAAGAATTTTTTTAAAATTATATCTTTGTCTTTATATGCATTTTATGTTTTTAGTTTCATTCAAACTGTAAAATATTCTTTAAGTATATTTTATTTCATATTTGTCTTGAATGTTTGGTAATTCTCTCTTTTAAATATTTGGGAATTGTTAAATGCATATGTATTCTATAATGGTTAGAAATAATTTGAGATAGTTTTCAAATCACTATCTTCTAATCAAATGAGCTTTCATGATATCACAAGAAATTCTATTAGAATTAAAATACTGCTCAATTTTTGTCTTTCTGTGTGAAACTGTTAAGCTCTTTTTTTTTTTTCTAAAAATTTTTTAAAATTTGAACATATTTTGTTTAGGGTATGAGAAAATGTGGTTTTACTTTAAATATATTTTTATGATTAGAGTAGAAAATTCTGAAATTGTTAATAAACTCAATAAAAAATAATTTACATTACATAAAAGATATTGCTAGTCATTAAAATTAATAAATTAATTTATTTCAAAAAATAAAATTTTATTTCATATTATATCTTAATTGTTATATATTTTTATTTATTATGTTTTTATCTCAAAATATATTTTGTATAATATAATATCTATGAAATTTCTTTAATTTGGTGACTTAAGAGCCAAATTGATCTTAGTTAGCATTTAGTACTATGACTTCCCCCTCCAAAGTAAAAAAATAAATAATAATAAAATAATAAAGGTAAAAGAGAAATAAAATCCTTTGAAAACTTGCATTTTTAATGAATTTAATAATATAAGTTAAATGAATGTATAATTTAAGAATTTCTTTAGAATTAATTTATTTTAATAAACTTACACAAATGAGAAATACTATTTACTGAAAATGTTTTAATTTAAAGCATATTTTGAATGAAATTACTTTTTATTCTACTTCATAAGTCATCCAAATCATTAAAATTTCTTTCATAATTGTAAAATACTTAGATTTATAAATACTTACCTAGAAAGAACCATGAATATATAATTTATTATTGCATCATTATTATATTATTAATGAAAGATACATCATTATATACTGTTCATGATTCATGTATCGATTTAGATTTTAAGTTGAATGGTTCCAAAAGAACCTAGCATTATGACCATTTGTCTATTGTACTATGTATATGTAGGGGTTTTTTTTGCAGCTATTGCATAGTGTATAAAGTCTCTAGTAGATTGTTTTATATTTGAAGCAAAGGCTTCTGAATAATTCTTGGTGTTATCATAGACTGAGCTGGCAGGTGAATGTTTAGCACTCTGACCTCTGGTTCAATTTGTAGATTCAAATCCTACTTTAAACTGCATATAATCACATCCAATCTGCCCTTTTGCGGACTAGAGGATATGACTGGTGACCACCTTTTCACTTGCCCTGGACTTTCGGACGTCGCAGATAGAAATTCTGCGGAAGATGACTTTTCATTCACCTCAAGATTGTATTGGGCTGCCCGACAGAGACTGATGGTTGAAAAACCAAGGTCGGGCGTAGGATAAAAAAAAAAAAAAAAAAAAAAAAAAAAAAAACTTTAAACTCTAAGTCCTGGTCTAGTTAGCCTTTGTTGCAAAAAACGACTGCTGAGTTACCATCAAATTAAATTTAAATATTATAGCTTGGAATAATGTGATTTGGTAAAACTACATTTAGTATACTTTTAGAATTTTTTTTATTTACTTTGCATTTGAGTTAATAATGATTTAACATCTGAATAATGTTAGACATCTGAATTTTTTCAATATTTTTCTTTGCTTATTAAAGTTTTTGTTCCACAGATCATTCATCATTTTTTCTGTGTTAAATAACATTTATTTTTGTCATAATTTTAATCAGAAGTTTATGATACCATATGTTAAATATTTTTATGTTCTATGAATTATTACTGTAAAAGGATATTACTGTGAAAGAATTACTATTGTAAAAGGATATTTAGACTTAATATTTCCTAACTGATAAATTCAATAGGAGTACTTTCCTTGTTTTTGGACAAGTTTCTAATTTAGAAATAATAATATTTGGATTCATCAATATACACAATAAATTCCTTGAAATATTCCCTGATCCTTTTTAGTTTCTTACTTTATCAGCATTTATCTGTTAAAAAAAGTGTAGTTATAGAGAAAATTTGATATTGATTATCTTTCATTCATTTTAAATTTTGTCATATAATTTAAGTGCAGGTAGTACTTGTATCAAATATTAGATAGTTTGGTAGAAATTATTATAATTAAAGTCAATGTCAAAAGTAACCAGTCTCATGTTTTTGACTAAAGTATTCATAAAAAAATTTTAAGAGAATTTCTATCTTTTATTTATACTTAAAATTAATAAAATTAAAACAAAAACAATCTATTAAACCCAGATGAGACTTGTTCTATATGAGAGTGAATGCTGGTCTCTGAGCAGGCCTGAAGATGTTTTATTAGTTTTTGAAAGAAAAATTTTTCTGAAGATTTTTGGACCAATTATGCAAAACAAAATTTGGAGAATTGCCTATAATTACGAATTATGCCAACATCCTAATGGTATGAAAGATATATTTTATTAGATGTTTGGATCACATAATTAGATATGATGAGTAGTGCCTTGCAAAAAAATTTCCCTTTTAATTTTAAAGAGGAAATGACAAAAAGGAAGCACTTAACCAGATAGTTGGATAAGATCGAAAAGAACTTAGCAATGGTTGTGATTTGATGGAAAGCCACTGCACGTGGTCAAGCTTAGCAGGAAAACATTAGCGAAAAAGTCATGGCCTGTAACAGCCAATAGTGCAAAGGAAATTATATGTAATATGATTTTTGCTACATATATGAAGTTTCCTTCATTTCTTAATGCAATCATCTTTAAGATTTATTTATAAGGCTTCACGTATCTACTTGTGAGCTTTAGAACTTTTTTATTATTATCTTGTATTATCATTTCATTAAGCTGCACAGTCTCTGTATTTCATGCCAAAAGCACTGATAAAGACAAGTATTTACTATGAGATTTTGAAAAACAGGTGATAATAGTTTCAAAACAGCAAGCAAGGAATGCTCTCTACAGAAATTATTATATCTTTCAAGACTTCTGCATGCCCTCAGACTGTTGCTGTTCAATAATTTCTGAATCAATCTAAAATGGAAATTTTGATAATCTAGATTTTGCTTTTTAGCAAATTTGAGCTTTTACTTAAATTGAAATAGTTTTAGTCAGTAAACATTTTAAAACTGATGAAGTGTTGTAAAATGCAGTGATTGTTTGATTTCATGGATTATACGGTTAAATGAGTCTTATCTCCTATATTTAAATATTTGTAATATCTCTTCTATAAATCTTTAAATATAGGAAGTGGTTTCTTTTCGCCTCCAGTAAATATTTTATTTTATAATTAAACACTCTTAACTTTTTAAATGACCGTCATATTTCAAAGAAATTTATATTTTATTTAACTGTTTTAATTCATTTGTTGTTTAGCTTTGAATTTTTTTCTTTAATATATTCAAGCAATCTAAAATTTTGAAGGTATCTATTTTAGTTAAATGGTTTCAGTTTTTATTAAGTTTTTTAAAGCTACATATTTATCTTTAAACATATTCTATTTTTCTTAGGTATCTGTAAGGCTACAGGTATGACTTTTTTAGATGTTGTTTCAACTCTTACTCTTCTGGACATGGTAGAGAGAAATGAATCTGGAAAGTAAGTTGAATAATTATGAATTAATTGCAGCAATTATTTTTGATAATTAAAAAAAATTAAATGTAAATTCACTAATTTTCTTTTTTTTTTTAGTTTTAATATAACTGAAAATCAAAAGAAAAAAAATCATAGCTTTGTCAGAATGAAGATAAAATTAGTGTGCTAACTTAAAAATTTTCAAATAATCTTTTATGAATTTAATTATAATTAGATTTCTAAGTAAAACTTCATATTTGAAAAAATATATGAAATGACTAAACTATGTGAGATAGTTTAGTCATTTTATGCAATAGGTTGATGTTATTCTTCTCTAACAATTAGCCTAATTTACTTTATGTGCTCTATAATTCGTTGAAAGCATGAAAAAAAGTTTAAAATATTTGATAAATTTTAAGCAAAATAATAATTTTGTTGACCTTAATCAAGTTTTTAAATGCAATCTTAATAAGCAATAATTCTGGCTTCCTAGTTGAAAAAATATATTTTCTGAATTTTTATAGATTTTTATAAATTTGTTTAATTTTTTTTAAATGAGATAAATGATGGCTATCCATAGAAATTAATTAAAATACTTTTATTATTGTTTTCAAAATAAAATATCTTCATACATTTGTTTTTTTGTTTATTATGAATTAAAAGTTATGAAGCATTTTTATTGAAATAGATATCCAAAATATTTTTTAGTTAATGTTTATTAAATAAGTGAAAACAATGTTATAAAGAAATAATTAATTTTTTATGTGTTATTTTAAATATGTTAACATTTAGAAAAAAAAAAACGAACATGTTAAAAATCACAAAAAGTAACTATTTCTTTGAGTATTACATATGTAAAAATCAAATCATTTACTTAGGCAAATGTGATATTGAATTACTTTGCAATCCTATTGTAAGTTTATGAACATACTGAAAGTGTTGTAATTTACCTTATCTAGGATGCATTATTATGTAATAAAAAATTTCATCATTTTTAGTTTTTTATAATTCTTAATCAGTATAATATTTTGAAATCATGAGTTTTTTCAATCAAAATTTATAAATATTCTAGTGCTTATTTTTCACTTATTTAAGAATTCCTTTTGTATAGGATTTTATAAGTTATTTATTTTTAATGGTGTTTTATATTCAAATATTTAAAATGTATTCATAAATATATATTTAAGAATGATAATTTTTTTATGAAAATTTAGCTGTGTTTGAAATATTTTTTGTTCAGTTCTAAAGCTAGAAGTATTCTACCTCAATATATTTACTTGATCCAAATAGATAACTAATTTTTCTTCCTCAATTGTATATATTTCTGATCCAACCATGGATTTTTTTTTATTTGTTAATACAAATCAATGTAGCATTTTTCATCTGCGAGTATTGTCATTTCTATTTATAAAGAATTTAGTTGAAAATAATTTCTTAATGTCTCAATGTATTAAATTACAATCTTCTAGAAAATCAGAACTTTTTTTTATTACTAATAGTATTATATTTAATTCAGAATTAGTATTAAATGTTAAAGAAGTAGGTAATTTATATATTTAATATGAAAAGATTTTATCATCTGAAACTATTATGTGATCAGTTTGATATTTATAATTTCCAAAATTAAAGCAAAATATTTATACATTTATCATATTTTTAATTAAAAAAAGTATGGCATTTTATGAATTTTTAACATATAATGAAGTTGAAATAATTATTGTAATCTTAATTAAACAAAATAGGATTTTTGAGTGTGGAATTGCTTAAAAAGAATCAGTTTTAATAAGACATGAAAAATTTATTTATGGTGTGCATTTAATTCTAATATTAATTTATGTTACAGATATGTAGTTGGAATTGATGAAGATGTATTAAAGTCATACATGACTAAATTGAATAAGAAGAAATCTCAAGAAATTGCACTAGATCCGCAGTGTCTATCTTGGGAACCACGTGTTAGTATACATTTTAACAACTATTATTTACAATTTAGTTGTTATACTGTATATTGAATTTTTAGATTTCTATTTGTTAGCTGTTTATGATTTTTTTTATTTTTAAAACATTAACTATTTTAGCTTTATTAAAATTATTGTATAAATCGTTTTGCAAAATATTTAAATTGGAGAATAGAAACTAAAGTATTCAGGTAAATTAACTGCGAAACAACAAATTCTGTACCTAAACAACAAAACAATCTGAATGCTTAAAATTTCTTTACAATACCATTTGAAATTCTGTTTTGTATAAAGATTTTTGTTTTTAAAATAAAATTTTATGAAATGTGTTGAATCAGTTGTTGGAGAGACTTTTAGTATTTTACTATTTTCTGTCTATTTGTGTATATTTGGCTGTATAAGCATTATGTAAAACAATTTTACAGTTAGAAAAAATTCATGTATGTGCATATATTTATTTGCTTGATGCTTGAGTGAAATTTTTTGATAATGTATTTATTTGCATCTTCAGATATTTTGGAAGAGTACTGTGTAATTTAAGTGACCTTTTATCACTTGAGTATATTAGTTATATTGTTAAACAGAGTGTAGATATTTATAATTATTTTACATGTCAGATATGTCAAACTTAGAATTGTTATTTTGTATCCCAAAGAATTCTTTTTCTAGGAATACATTTATAATATTAAGAATAAATAGTTAATACAAATTAATATATGATGTTATATTAATAATTAGAACTAACTTATTATATTTCCTTAATTAGCTGTTAAACTTTAAGCTTCAATTATCGTTTTAGAAAAAGAAAATGATAAACCCAAAGTCCAGTTCTGTTTAATTACACTCTTGTTATATAAGATAATGATGACTGACCAAAACATAACATTGAGGGGTTATTCATCATACCCACTAATTTGGCAACCAATGACTTACTTTTATTTTTGTGTGTTTAAAATAAATTGTCAAAAAATGTTGGCACCAATAAAAGCAGGTATTTCATTCAAAATGCATGGTTTGGTAATACTTAAGTCACAATGGAAAACATAATTTAATAATTAGCTCAGAACTTATGCAAAATTGCATTGATCTTCATGGAAAATATTTTGAAATAAAATTTCGATCATAAATATTTATTTTTTTAATTATTAAGCTAGAAATGTAAATAGCAACCCTCACATTTAAATTAGATTTATTAAATAAACAGTGTTGTAAGTTTGTTTTTTAAGATTTATTAGTAACCTGTCTCACATTTTCATACATTTGTAAGGTTTATAACATGCTTGTTGCAATGACAAAAAAATTTTTTGAAAATCCTTCATAAAGTCATTTAATATTTTGAAAATAATAAGTATTTAAAATTAAGTTCTTGATAGTTTTCCATGAGATTCTATTTTACAAAAATTTGTTTATATCTTATAAAATTACTGTAATATTAGTTTGTTACAAAATCTATTGTTTGTTATCAATTAATTTTTCTTTTTATTTCAATATATACTCTGTGATAAATTATCACTGTTTTTATTTTTCAGAGAATCACTAAAAATGACAACTGTAAAAAGTGCCGTAAAGAAACTTCTAAAGTCCGTGATAAGAAGAAACAGTACCTAACTGAACGCACAAAGACTAATAATAAGATGGAGAAAGTTTTTGTGGGTGGCTTATGGTATTCTAGAGAAAAAATTAAGTGTGAAACTTGCTTATTAACTCAAGAACGAGAGAGGAGAAAGCTTTTGAAACATAAGAATAAGAGAAAAATTTCAGAAAGGCATATTGAACTTGATACACTTTTATGTGAACCTAAAAGAAAGAAATTAAAGTTGTCTAATCTTCATAGTTCTTTGTTAGATTCTAGTGATGATTCTATTGACTATCTTAGGTACACTAGTGCCAAAATTAGGAATTTGAAACGTAAACTGTTAAGAAAACACAAGTTAAAAATGCAGAAAAGATATCAAGAAAAACAAGAAACTGGTTAGTTCATTTTGAATAATTTTCAATTTAAAGGTTTGAAATTTTGTAATTTTTACTAGACAACTTATTATTTCTTGATATCTTAATTTGTTACTTTTTTTCTCATCCTTGGTGTGATAGTAAATTTTATAATTATGTTTCTAGTGTTATGCATTTGATATATAACACTGGAAATATATTATTAATTATACATACTGAGAAACTCAATTTTAAAATTTATCACAAAAGAATTCAAATTTTATGAATTTTCACTACAAATAGGAAATAAAAATGTTGAATACATTATTTATTTCCTAATTATACAGATTATTATAATGATAATTTATTCTAAAACTTTTCTTAATCTTTAAATTTATTCACAAATTTTAAGCATAACCAACATAACATCTAATACTATATTGATTTCTATGTGAAAGTAATTTTAGCTTACAAATTAAGTCATATTGCTTTTTATTTTCTATAATGTTTTAGATTCTGAAAAACAGTCTGAATATAACTATAATCAAATGTGTTTAAAGATCTATTCAGAAACTTAAAAACTCAGATAATATTAATGAAATTCCTTTTGAGCATTTAATTTTACGATTAAATAAAATTTAAAAGAATTACTTTTAATTTATTTAATAAATAACAAAAAAAATAGCAACAATTTGATTGTGTATATTTTTTAATGCGTAAATTGGATTATTTATGAATAAAAACTGGAAATAAAAAGAAAAATAAAACCTAATTTTTATTAAATTTTCCTCTTTTGATACTGCATAGTACCTACAACCATTAAGAGACATTTAAAAATGTGTAGAAACTTGGTAGAGAACAATGAGGATCTTTTGATCAATTTGCAAGAAATCTCTCCCTTACTTATTTTAATAAAAAGAAAATTCTAAATATAAAAATATTATTTCTTTAGTTAATTAGTTTGTTGCAAGGAATGAAAATTCTTTGTTGTTCATTTTAACAGGAGTTTGAGTTAGAACAATCATTTCAGCTTTAGTATTGATAGACAATAAGACATACTAGACCTTGATGTGCAATCAGTAATTTGGTGGTTCAGGATTGAGCTTCTATATCAGAATTAATGATACTCTATAGACTGCTATATAAATTTATTTCTTGTATTAAAACAAGTCCCACTTTTATACTCAAGATTTTGCTTAGTAGACACCCTTTTCACTTAGATATTGTAACAGAAAATATTGTTTGTGAAAGGACTTAAATGTAGAGGTCAAAGGTAATTCAAGATTTTTATCCTGGGGAAATAATAATGCTTTAACTAGTAAACTTTTTATGAATGTTCCTACTGAGATTATATGATTATTAAATATTTTTTGAATTCATTGTGAGTTAAAATTTCTCTCTTGGATTTAGTTTATGAATAGTACAAATTTAGTATTATATTTACTGGAATACTGTTGATTTAAAAATGGGTTCCAATATTAGTGTTAAGTTCTTGAGTTCAAATTCCACCTTGGACTTGCATATTCAGAGTCTGCTATAAACTGTAGGCTTTATATAAATTAAACATCTATATTTCGAAAAAAAATCACCAATTGAGTATGTGTAGGCAGAGGTTATTTTGTAAGGGAATAGTTTATTCTGACAACCTAACCACACTGCTAGCATTACTGAAGCCAATTTTAATTTCAGCTGATTAGTTAGTAATTTGCAAGAGCTATTGTTATCTAATTTACCTTATTCTAATGTGTTTATTGTACACTGTGGTGCCATGGCAATGAATTAGCTGATGCCCTAGCCTATCAGCTAGAGTGGTTCAATAATCCCTTTTGCTGAAATTGAATCAATCTAATCCTTACTGAGAATTGCAGCCTTCAGAAAGCATCTCATTATTATGACAATATCAAATGATCCTATTTTCAGGAGTCGTTAATATGTGGAAGAAACATCATTACATATTTGTAAATAAGAAAATCTTTCTGCATATTGATTTGAACACCTGAATCAACAAATAATTTAACTTTAAATACTGCAGAATATTCCTATAAAATGCGCCTAGGTGCTGCTCTGCTTAAATAAAGAGTTATTAATATATTTTGATGTACGGGGTACCATAGACATTTCGTTGCAATGGTTGACAATGTGTGTGTCTGAATCTAAGACACTGGAATAATTACAAGTGTCTTGTCTTCTGGGAAGACATTTCATATATAGTGGTTTGTACTCACAAGTCACAAAAAAGAGATCTAAAAAAATTCCCATGCATCCTCACCTACAAATATGCATGAAGAAAGAGAGGCAATTTGCATAAAGCTTAGTTTGAGAAATAAATTCTTTGAATATTTTGAAGTGATTAAATGATTTTGTAAATTGTGTTAAATTTTAATATTCATTTGGATCTATAATTATTGAACAAGAAGGTAAAAAGTTTTTAAATTCAACTGTCATGTAGTAATAAAATTATAATTAAAACAGACAAGTTGTTCAAGTATTCTTTTAGTTTGTTATGAAAACAGTTAAATTTTTATGTATCTTATTTACAAATTTTCTATTTCTATCGCTTAAGGAAAGACAATCTGTACTACATTTTGCAGAAATGTTTTATACGAGGGTTACTCTGAAATTTTTGAGATACGCATAGACGAGAATTTACAAAATAAAAATAACGGTTTAATTTTAAAGTACAAAGTATTTTAACACAAAAGACGATTTTTTACTGACTTACTTCAACTTGTTTAGCGTGGAATATATTTTAAACAGAAGAGAAAATGGGAGTTGACGCGAGAACATTTTCGGGCTTTGATTTTATACAATTTCAAAGCAGGATTAAATCAAGAAGAATGCGTTCAACAGTTGCAATTAGCATTTGGTGATGAATCTCCAGCTCATGCTGCTGTATTCAGATGGTTTAGAGAATTTAGAAGAGGTCGCAATTTTCTTCAGGATGAAGAACACACAGGAAGGCCACCGTCGGCAGTAATCCCGGATAATGTGTCTGCCATACGAAAAATGTTGATGGATGATAATCGCTGTACCTATCAAATGATACAGAAGGAACTTAACATTCGATCCGCAGCCATACACAAAATCATTCATGAAGAATTACATATGAAAAAAGTAGTTTGCCGTGGGGTTCCCCATAATCTAACTGAGCATCAAAAAGAGGAACGTGTCAAAATCAGTAAAGAAATTCTTAATATGCTGAATGATGGTGGCCACCGCATCATTTCTAAAATTGTAACAGGTGATGAAACGTACATACCGTTTTTTGACGTTCCAACACGTCAAGAAAGCAAAGTATGGGTCTTTGAAGATGATCCCACGCCGACAATGGTGAAAAAACAACGCGCACTGAAAAAAGTGATGCATGCCGTCTTCTTCAGAAGTACGGGATTGGTCAAAGGCATCAAGTTGGAAGGACAGAAGACAGTAACACAGCAAACAGGTATACCACTAAATGTCTTCCAGAAATTCTACAAGAACTGAATGTTAGGGAACTAATGCTTCACCATAACAATGCATCTTCACATACAGCCGGATTAAAAGTTGAGTTTCTTAAACAAAAACAAATTAAAGTGATCAAACATCCGCCGTATTCACCTGATCTAGCTATGTGCGACTTTTGGTTATTCTTTAATCTAAAAAAGAACTTACATGGACGTCGTTTTCATTCAGAAGAAGAGATTGATATGGCTATTAATGCATTTTTTTCATCTATTCGAAGAAATGAATGGCTTGAGGCTTTTAATCTGTGGAAAATTCGTCTACAAAAATGCATTGATGCTGGAGAAGTCTACTTTGAACACACCTATAATTTTGTAAGTATAACTTTAAAAACCTAGTTGTATCTCAAGAATTTCAGAGTGACCCTCGTATCCTATACTGTAATGGATAGGAATAGAAATTTGTTTGAAGGTGTCTGTAATTTCTGATTTCATTTATAAATAATTAGTTTTTAATTAAAAATTTTATATTGAACATTAAAATCATTATAGCTTAGTTATATAAATTTAAAATATCATGTTTATCTAGCTATATTTTAAACTCAATTGCTTCAATGTTTAATTTTATGTTGTTAAATTAATTAAAAATTAACTAAACTGATATATATTAATGTTGACACAATATACTTTCTCATTTATAATCTTATTCTACATAAATATAACAAATTTTATTTTTCTATTGCAGACATTTTAAAATACTCTGTTCTTGGTGAACATAAGAGCTCTAAGATTAAGGTTCATGGATTTCTAAAAAAATCCAGTAAAGTTAACATAGAATGTCAACGTAAAGTGAAACATAAACGTGTGAAGAAGGAACGCTGCAAGAAGTTAAGGAAGAAAAATAAAGTTAAAAGCTATTCTGAGGATTCTACCAAAGATAAGCGAAAGCACAAAGTAAAAATGAAAAAGAAAGAAGGAAAATCTAATGAAAAAGATGCTGATAGGGATGGAGTTCAAACCCCACCTGTTTTACTACCTGCAGTACTTTCAGATGAGGATGCATCATCACGTGAAGTGAACTCTGCATCTGAGCATGACCTTTCACCACCACCTTTACTTCAAGCTTTAACAGGAGAAGCTAATGAGGAAAAGGTTCCATCACCAATTATAGAAGAACCACCAGATGATAAGGAACCTATAAATGACACAATGAATACAGAGGTGAGAAAGTTTTCTTTATTCAATATATATATATATATATATATATATATATATATATATATATATATATATATATATATATATATATAATGGAGAGGAATAGGGTTTGTAATTTTTGAGATCCTTGAAAATTATTTTTTTCTGGAAACTCCTTAAGTTTTTACTTGACTTCTAATAAATAATTGGTAAAATAATATTCCAGAAATCTTTAATTTTTATTTTTTATAAGTAGAAAATATTAATTTTTTTTAATGAGTGGACCAAAAGGAATTGAAATGTTAGTTTATCTTGAAACTAATATTTCAGTGTCCTCATTAGGTATTAGTAAGATTATAATAACATAAGAGCCAAATTTGATGCACAGTAAAATAGTTTGATTTGTTCTCTCTGTAAAATCATTCAAATTCTCATATTAGTATAATATCTCATATAATATATGCAAATGTTCCCCCAATTTTTTAGCGTTGTTAATCATATGATATAAGTTACCTTTGTGTGAGAAAAAATTATTATCTTAAAAATAAATACTTTTGCAAACTTTTATAAATGTTTAATCTTTTATGGATTTTAATAATAGGAAAACAAAGCTCATAATTTGTGGACATTGGTTTGAATTTTATTAGAGCAATTAAATGATGACTAATACAGAAATAGCATAAATATTTAAACTTTGATTAGTAATTAATTGTAAAAATTGATGGTGTATGCCTAAATCTAAAGGATTTAACAACTTTGAGGAAAATTTAGAAATTTTTATTGTACAAATTTTTATTTTTTTAAATTTATTTCTTAATAATTAAATCAACTATTGAGCTAATCATTTACAGAATTAAATAAAAAACATTCTGTAGATTTTTCATATAAATATTTTATGAAAAAATTAGGAAGTTGAATATATATTTGGCTTCTTAAATATATACAATGTTCTTTTAGTTGTGTATTGTATTTTGCTTTGTTTTTAATTATTTTCTTAGAGTATATGTGTCAATTGTTGTTGCTTTTGTCTTATTGTTTAAAAATTAATTTATTGGCTGAAATGATTACCTATTTTATTTACTGGGTATAAAAAATGATTTAAAATTATTTTGCTTATTGCTTATATTTATTAGAACTAAGTTTAATAGAATTGTTTCATTCCTTATTAAAAGTTTTATTGTAAATGAGACATGCTGAAAATTTCATGCATTAGTGTTAGAGATCTCTTCAAATAATGACATTGGTTATTTTAAAATCATAAATCAAAATCTAATAAATAAGAACTTACATTATTTTTTTCACAAAAGAATTTGAGGTACATTTATTGAAATTGGCATGGATTTGTGGATTTAATTAAATTTTGATTTAGCTTAATTTTTACTTATATTTAATTCTAAGAATTTTAAGTTTATTCAAACATATTTAATTTTTGAACATTGATTTTAATATTACACCTTGTATTTGTGAATATAAATTTAATTATTAATATTTTAAATCTTCTCCTTAAATGTATTCCACATAACGTAACAATTACAACGAAAATTTAGTTTATGTTCTTGAAATTTTAATCACCATCATTGTTTTGTTAAGTATATTTTATTTTTAGTTCCTTGACATGCAAATACAAAGTTTTAGTTTTAAATATTCATTACTATTAAACTACCTGGAATATTTTTCAATTGTAAATTATCTTTGAAACATGACAAAAAAATTAATCGGAAAAGTTCATTACAATGTTCTATGATATGAAAGATTTCATGAATTTTAGCTAATAATTAAAATAAATGTTTTGTGTTCATCATTGTTTAACACATTTAAAATTATTGTATCAAAATATGATTCTTCTTTTAAAAGAATTTCCTAGTTTAAATGAAGAAATTTAAATTGTTAGAACTAGAAATTAAAAAATTATCAGAACTATATGTATATATATATTAGAAATAATATTATTAAAACTAGGAATGTTCGAATTTGAAATGGATGGCTATATTGATCCTATTAAATTTTTTAAAATTTCTAATGGCAAATTAAGACCACTGTATTCAGAATAACAGACATTGAAACTAGAAAAAAGAACAAAAGTTACATAAACAACACAGGAAATAAAACTGAAACTGCAGTAAATCTATATTTTGGTTCCTATTGGGCTGACTTTCCCAATATCTCCCACAAGCATCCTGAATTCAATTAACAATGACTCAAATGGTTCACATCTTTTTCCTCTCATATGTTGCACAGTTAGCAAAGAGGATTTGAGAACATTCTTATATGATATAGATGTTTAAGCAGAAGAGGCAAAAAATGGCAGCAGATCTGTCCCTTGGCTAAAGTGGGATATTTGATTTTATCAATCCATTTCTTATCTTCGCCTCTTTTGATTTTCAAATAATTCTCTTTAAAATATTTTTAGCCAATTGTTTGGCAGTATAAAAAAGGAATTTGTTTACTTACTATTTGTGCAATTTTGATTGCTTTTGCCAGAGAATCTGTTATTCATTTCCTTGGAGTTCACAGTGCTAATACATAATGTAATACTATCTCTATGTTCTTTTAATTAAATCATTAAGGACCAGACAAATATTTAGAATATTAGTCAACACAAAGATTTCAGATAAAGCAATGATCTGGTGGGCTGCCCTAGAATCTTCCAATATAATAACCCTTGAAAATATTCAAACTGATTCTGTGACAGCAATTTGAACAGCTAAGATCTCCATGACAAAGACTATTTCATATCTCACTATAGAATTATAGAATGTGAAGAACCTATAAAAGATGCCAGCTTTGGTATTGTCAATCATCATGGAAGCCACCTATAAAAACGTGCAACCACTCGTCTTTGATGTACAATTCATCATAGTCTTCAAAGCTATAGCTTTTAGAATGAGGTCATCTATTTCTCTCTTAGAAACCTCTAAGAGTGAAACAGGTGACCTAATTCTAAAACAGATGATAGGTTTATTCTGACTTTCATAGAATTATGAATTTTTGATAAATGCTTAAACTTAGTACTAATTTAACATTTATCTATTTTTCACAAATTCTTTTGACTTAAATATTTATCATTAGAATTAGTAAAATTATTTAATCATTAGAAGTAATAAAAATTATTTAAGTGTGAATTCTATGTATAAAATATGTATATATTTTATATTTAAGAGTTTGAATTTAACTAATAACATGTTTGTACATAAAATAAATTTATTGGGTATTGCAAATTATTTTTTTCTTTGCTTATAAGTTATTATTTATTGATATATTTTCAAATTATTTTTTTTAGATTTATTCATAACAGTTGGGAATTTAATTTTTAAATTTAAAGTAATTGGTTTTAATACTGTTTATTTAAATTATAGAATTACTTTAGCTTACAAGTGTAACATGCCTCAATTTTATTTCAGTATTTCATTTGATTCCTTTGTGTTTCAATGTAACACATTAAATAATGCTCTGAAAGGTTTTATTTTCTATTTAATTTTTTTCTGAGCTCTTGGAAATTTTAGTTGACTACTAAAGATATGACTAAAGAATATTTTAATTCACTTGAATGGACGTATTGCAATAAAATTATATACAGTGAGCTAGAATTTGTTGACATAAAAATATAAATATACAAATAAAATTTCAAATCTTATTATTTTCAGAAGTAGGATCTTGCTTGACTCTCTCTAATTTTACCTCTTTTAATTTAGATGTAAAAGAAAAAAATCTTTGTTTATTATCAACTTAACAAGAATTGAAATAAATGAAACTTAATTTTTCCTTAAAAAACCATCTTTAAAATTACCTCTTAGAAGTGTGAATAATATTTCTCAAATATTAAATAATTAATGCTTATTTTATGGCAAGTGTTGGAATTTTATGTTTATGTTAATCATTAAAACTTTACTAATTAGAAGTGAAAACTATGATTTTTTTATTTTTTTAATAAAAATAATAAAAAAACTTAAATCTTTAATAAATTTTCTTCAAATATTCATACTTCCAAGAAATAAATTCCAAATATTTGTTATATATGGAAAAGATTAAAAAGGATGAAAATTCCATTAAATGTTTCTCTCATACAATCTCTGTTTATTTTATAGTGCTTATGTATTTGATCGAAAATTACAAAAATACTAAATTATAATTATTTTAAAAATTAAAAAATTTCCATGCAATGATTTAAAAAAAAGTGGTATCTTCCTCATTACATCTCCATCTTCTTGTAGTAGAAGTTAGCAAATATTTCTACAAAAAGCTACATTGTACTCTAAAAATATGGTAATTTGCATTGTGATTTTTACTGTTTCAATGGGCAATAAGAACGATTATAAATAAACTGCACGATAAAAAGTGCGCAAATGAAGATTTTATTATAGATAGTTATAAACACTAGTTTATATATATATATATATATATATATATATATAATTTTTCTATGGATCATACAAACATTTTCTCATCATTTTCATCTCAACAAGTTAATATTGACTAAAAATTCTAGAAGACTATTCATTAAACCTTTAAGAAAAGCTTAGCAATTTTTACGTATAAACAAAGCTTAGTTTTTCTGATCTCATTCAAAGATAAAGAAGGAAAGAAAGAATTTTAAAATATATAATGGCAGTTAATTTTATGGATATTTTCCCCCTACCAAATGCTACTGAACATAGCTTTAAAAAAACTTGTTTATGCATTGCATGTTGACACATAAACAGATATTATAAAGTGATTGAAAACTCATTTGGAAAGAAATGTTTTATTGTTACTATGATGTGTGGGAGCAGCTTCGACCTTTAAAACCACTTGAAACATCCTTAAAACGCACATATGCAAGTTCTGTGTAGCCGTAAATTAGAAGTATGAATTTTAATGCTGAAACTGCTATAACTTCCGGAAAAATGCTGGAAGAGAATTTCGTGTTAGATGGCAAAAAGATGTATATCGAACTTCAAACTTAAGGCCCAGACTATTATAAAACCACTATCATAATTCATTTTAAGAAGGTAATAGTCTGGGTTGAAGGATTTTGTGGGAGATTGCCATACATAAACTTATCCCTTGGTGAGGAATTGAGAAAAACTGGGTTCATCAACAAATGAGACTTGTTTCCATTGATTCGCAGTCTAGGTTTTTCTATGCTTGCTGTTTGTGATTTACTATTGTTTCAAGGGGTTTTTATATTGCATCCCTGCCCTAAATACTTAGTTTATGTAATTCTTTTCAAATTGTAAGGGTCAATGGGAAATTTTGTTGATGTTCATTCAGTTCACAGTCATTTATAATGCCATGGCTTTATTTCTCATGGTCACAATCTTCCTTAATATCCATCTTTTGCAATAAGTTTAGTTTTCTTTTCATAGTTCTCTCTTGCGAATATTTAGTCATTGTTGTATGCTGTCATGACATTCAATACAATACTTATTGCAGCCTTAATAGTTGTTTTAATTTTGTACACATATATGAGACTATGCAACTATGTAGTACAAAAAAATTGATAATTACATATTTAATTTATTCTTAAACTATCTCATTCCAGCAAGGCTTATATATATATGTTTGTGTGTGTGTGTGTGTGTGTGTGTGTGTGTGTGTGTGTGTGTGTGTGTGTGTGTGTGTGTGTGTTTGTTGCCAAATGATTGTGAACAAATTCATTTTGACTCTTTGTTCATTTGTAGTATGAAAAGAAATATTCTTTCTAAATAAAGGTTATGTTGAAAATTTTGTGAAATGGATAGTCTATTATATTTACTTTTAATTTGAAGAATTTCTCTTTTCATTTAATCAAACTATTTCTTGATGGTTGTTTATTATTTTTAACTACATGTCTTATTATTTTCAATATTATAAAAAGATAAAATCTAATTTGAAATACATAAGATCTTTTTAAGAATGTTTTAGTTCATTAATATTGTATGTTTGCTTAAAAAGAGCAATTAATACTTATCAGAATTTAAAAAAAATTGTTTTGAAACTAAGTATCCAATCTCTACTACCCATGTTTCTATTGTAATATTTGCATATTCACTATTTAATTTAGAATCACAAGTTTAATTACTTAATTAAAGTATATACCTGATGCTTTTTTTAATTTTAAGTGTGAATTGTTATACAATTTGAGATTGGTTTTTCATTCTTGTTTTAAATATTTGGAAGAAAATAACTTTTTAAGGAAGAAAAAGAAACTTATATTTTTGCTGTAATATTAATATGAAAAATATGTGGGCATTCAATTTCTTAACCTTAGATTTAAAAATTATGCACAAATTGAGATTTAAAGCATAAATAAAATAGTATTTTTATTTTTTAAAAAGTTCATTTAAATAATCATCTTTTCAATTTATAGTAAAATTATATACTCTTTTGTTTGTTTTGTATGTTGGTTTTCTTTTAACATTAAAATTAATTACATAAAGCATAAAATGATTTTAAAAAAATACTTAAGATACTTTGGATATTTTAGAACTTTTATTTTGACTGTTTTGTTTAAATATTTACATAATGTTAGATTTAGTGACAATTTATTTCAAAATTGTTTTTGCTTTCATAATTATTGTCATATTTTAGTTTTGTATGTATACTTATGTTTACTTAATATATTTACATGTACATTGTTTGTTGGTAATTTTAGTAAAGTTTACTTTTTAAATTTTTTTAATAGCTTGAAAGCTTACCACTTATTTCTTCTGAGCCAATTGAAGTCAAAGAAGTTGAAGATACTGAAAATAGTATTAAAATTCCTAAAGAGGATGCATCTGTAAAAAGTAATGAAGATAATATTGAAGAAATACAGATTCCAAGTCCTAAAAACATTGTAGATGATGCAGTTGCTAAACTAATTGAAGAAGTTCATAGTGTTGAAAATAGTGAACCTGTAGTAAATAATATTGATGAAGAAACTCAAAACTCAGAAGTTGAGAAAGCTATAGCTCCTCTTTTTGAAGAAAATGAAAATGATAAAGACAATTCATTATATCAAGCTGAAGATTGTATGCAGGAGGAGAATTTGGAACAAGAAAATGACTTCATTTCAGTTGAAAATAAACAGGAATCTCTTAATTTGGAATCTTCAGAAATGAAAAATAAAAATTTTCATGAAGATCTAGAAGCAGATATTGTAGAAATAACGTTTCACCGTCAACATGAAGATGTAAATAGAAATACCTTACACATACCTGAAACATTGCACAATGAATCAGGCACAATTTCAATACAACATGAGCTTAAAAATGAAGAGGATGATGATGAAGTAAGAGAAGCAGTGGAAGTAATCAATGAACAAATGGAACAGTCATCAGCAATTGACATGCCCTTAACCCCACAAACACCAGAATCGAATCATTCTAGAACGTTTCATCATCTTAGCCCTTACAATTCACAAGACGAGTGCAAGGAAGAGTGTATGCTCAGTTCAAATGAAGTTCAAGAAATTGAAGAAACCAATGCTGATTGTCAGACATTGGAAGATGCAGATGTAAATGATATAGATGAAAATATTCATGAGTGTGCATATTCTGAACATCATAAAAGTGATATGCAACAATCTAATGCCAATTCATATTCTCGTGAATTAATGGAACAGCCTGATATAATTGTGGAAATACCACAAGTATCTCAGCCATTATCTCAGGCTTCCCAACTTTCTAATCCTTCTACACCAGTAGGGACTATTGTTTCCAAACATACACCAACACCTCAAGAGATGTCTAGCATGGGTGTATATACTCCAGACTCCTCAACAAACAGTGGATACAATTCAGTAGAAATTGATGTTTGTCAATTAGGTTTGGAGTCCCCTACATCTGTCTGTAGCAGTGAAATAACTGCTCAAAATTCTGTTGAAACCCATTCATCCTCACCACAATCATATCCTGATTGTGCACAGTTAAACAATAATTCTCCATATTGTGCCAATGTCTCAATTTCAGAACCATGTTCTAACTCCAGTCGACGAGAAATGATAGCAGCAGCTGCTGCTGCCCAAGCAGCAGTTGTGCAGGCACAAGCACAAGCTCATCATAATCCTTCTGGTCATTGTGTGAATACCTCAAATCGAAAAAGACAACAACACTCTTCTAACATTACTCAAAGAATGGCCAATATCGCTCCAAATGGACCTGTTTCTAGTTTGATGCAGTCAAGCATGGTGAGTGTTAATGCTACTGCTGTTAATGCTTTATTTGTTGGTCCAGCACCAAATACAAATAATGGCTATATGAATGCTATGAATATGAGTGTACCTTGTAGCAATGCAACTGCAGGGGGAGGCCCTGTTGCGGGTTCATATATGGTTGGTGTACCTGTTGCAACAGTAATACAACCACAATCAGCAGCTGCATTTGCTGCAGCATCTATGCAAAATCATCATCAACTTCAACAACCATCACAAAATTTTTCTGTGGCAAATCATCCATCTGGCACAATTTCTGGAGCAATGCAAAGGTTGACTCATGTTGGTGTATCCCCAAACATTGCCCCAAGCTCCTGTTCAGTTTCTTCTGTTACTCCTAATTTCCACATACAATCGCCTAGTTATACTTACACTCCTACACCCACCCCCACACCAAACACGCCTTCTCAAATTGGCACTAGCTGTAGCCTTGCAAAACTGCAGCAACTCACCAATGGAATCATGGACATAGTTCCCAATCCTCCTTGTAATACTATGACCCCTCCTCCCAATATGACACCTCCTTCTCCTCAAGTAAATATGACACCACCACCTCAGATGCAGCGCTCTCTCACTCCTGCAATGGCAGGACTTCAGTCTCAGTTACCTATGCAGTCTAGTTCCCACAATTACAGTAAATACCATTTTCATCATCGACAGATGCAGAGAAATCCAAATGTTGCACTTAGTCCTAACCTTGTAGCTAGTTACCAAACTATAAATGGTGTTGGTTATCGCATTCAGCAAGCTCCTTCAGCAGCTATGTTAAATACTGGTTACATAACAAATGCTGGTTTTATAAATCAAGCACAATTACCACCTTCCGCAGCTGTACAGATGGGAATGGTAAATGTAAATATGCATGGTCAAACTCCATACCAAGAAACTCTACAGCCCAGTAGGCCACAAAATGCTATGTATACTACCTACAGTTATCACATCAGTGGCAATTTGCAACCACAGTCTTTGAATTCTGTCATGCGACGGTAAACTCGTTTCCAAACTCTACATTGTTTTTATTGTAGAGACTAAAAATATGTATTTTAATAACATGCCTACCTCATGCACTGTGTAAGGAAAGCATTTTTAAAAAAAATTGCTATAATTTTATTGACTTAAAATAATATTTTATTTAAAACTTTATTTAATTACTTGTTTTTTTTATATTTTTTAGAAAATTAGTGAAGTGAAAATATATTTTAATTATAAAATATTTATTATTAATATTAAAAATTTGATAAGTAAGTAAATACAATTCATTGCATAGAAATTATTCAACACTATCTGGTAAGTGATAAAATTCAATACATTCTGTTAAAGAGGCATCAAAATGGAAGATAAGCCCAAACTTGAGATAAAAATTGCAAATATACTTTATAAACTTAAATTTATTTCATTCTGAATATTTCATTAAATTCAAAATAACTAGAAAATAATTAATCACTAATAAAAAGTTATCATTAATAAAATTTTAAAAACATTAATTGCTCTTAAAAAAATATTGGCATCTTTTTCATGCATTCAGTCCTACTGAAATAACTCATGTGCACAAAATAGCATTGCAAGTTATCAAAAGTGGATAAGGTGAAAACTGCTTTTTCTTATTTGCTGTAGCTTTTACTCATGCATAAATTAAAAAAAATTTTCACATGTGAATTTACTTGAATTGACTATATATATAATTGACTATATATAATGAATTGTATATATAATTTTAACAAAGTTTGGGATTTTATTAAAAAATATAGTAACTTTTACCACTAAGCCAATCTTCTAAAAATTATACTTTTAGAATATTTATGTCACATACATAAAAAGGAAATGTAGACATTTCAAGTAAACCATTCTTCTAAGAGAAACTGAGAATATTATTTATATAACACTACTATTTATATTGAATTCTAATACCAGATGCTATGAGTTAGTGCTCTTTAAATTCAATAACTAATGAAACTTCAAAAAATGCATAGTAAAAAAACTTATATTTGTTTATTATGGTAGTTTAAAACTGGATTTTTTCATTCATAAAAAGAATCAGATTTTTTTCCCTTTATTTATGAAGAAATATAAATTATCTTTGTTCAATAATTTTTTCAGCTAGTGTTAGTTTTGGTGAACTTGCATTATGTGTAAGAAATTATCTTTTATTTTTATTTGTTTTTCTTCGTATATAAATATTAAATAAATTCAATCAAATATATTTCTAAATAAGCTTACTGGACCAACCATATATAAATGTTTAGATATATATTTATAGTATTTGTTTAAATCTTGTGAAATAGTACAGAGTTATAAGGGTTTGTGCAATCATAAGTAAAAATTATTTCAATTTCTGATATCTTATTATTTAGAATCTGTAACTTTTAATATTTTTCTATTCTATTGTAATGTTGGTAACTTCAGTGGGGGAAAAAGTTTAAGAAAAGCCTCTAAAAATCAAAGAAAAAACTAAATATTTAATAAATTAAAATATTTTTAATATCTGCTAATGAGAAACTTTCATATATTAAAAGTGAATTTAAAGCCTTTTAGATTCCTATATTTTATTTACTTAATGATGGCTTTTTGAAATAATTTTTCATAGTACTTTGTCAGAATTTAAATCACGCTTTTTATATAAAAAAATTTTACAATTTGATTTGATACATAACAGATAATTTAAAATATTTCATATTTTATATTATTTTTGAATAAAAACTGTACAATTATTACCTGCATTATATAATAAATGGACATGATTTTAATATATAGTTTCAAATCTTCACTATACGTATAAAATATTTTTCTAATAGTAAGAAAATAAACAACTTAAATTCTATTTCCATCATACTGAAATAATTGAGCAATAATATCCTAGCATAACAGTTAACATTGGCATTTAAGTGTAAATATGAGTGTAGTGGCTGCTTATAAGTCTCTTGCAATTAAAAAAAAAATGTGGTCAGCAACATTAAATAATTCCATAATAGTTAATTATTTGACTAATAGAAAATCATGACCTTTTAAATGTTTAATAGTAAAAGTTAAGTATGCAAATTTAAAGGAATTTGATATTATTTATTAATCTTAACAATCATTTATATCAGTTCATCACATTTATAACAAACTTAATTTTTTATGAAAAGCAGTAATGAGAGAAAGGATGATCTGTATTAAATTTATTAACTTTTTCAAAATCACAAGTTTATATTAATTTAAGTTACATATTTGATTTAAATTATTTATGACATCTTTCAAGTTTTCAGTGTAAAATTTAGTATATCATCAGGCTGACTTCTTATTAGAAAGTCATTCTAAAATATATCTAAAAATTATACAATTTTATGCTGTAAAATAAAATGATGAAAATGTATTGAAATGCAATGGTTAATTTAGTAAAAGCTTTCCATACAGCTACCAAACTGAAATATTATCAAAATTCAAAAAAGTATAATATGTTGAACAAGTTATTTGTTTAATTTATATATGTATATATAGAACAATTATATCATATCTTTTCAGAAATGTTTTAACTAGTAATGTTCTACTTGGAATGTTATTTTAACAAATAATAAGTAGTTAAGAAATATGTAAATCCAAATGTATAAAAAAGCAAGTCTTAATTATTTTATGTTATTATATATATTTATCCCCTTTGTATATGACATTTAAGTAACCTAATGCGCACTATTTCTAACATGTTTAATGTATTCCAGTTTCCCTTTTATTTGTTTATTATTCTTTCTTTAAAGATAGAAGTTGTGATTCCAATTTTGCAAATTACCAATTTTCCAAGATCCCTTAAACTTTTTCCATCACTGTTTGTTAAATTGTTAAAGCATAATAATGTTTTCACAAATTGTATGCAATATAAATTTGTTTTACTACTATCTTTAGAAAATTAAGCTGTGCTGTATTTTCTGCTTTTTTTTAACCTTCAAAGTTATATGTACCTTTCTCTTGCCTTAAATGTATTTCTAAAAATTTAGAATTATATATGTAAAGGGGTGTTTTAAGCTGATGTATAAAATATATATTTCGCTTGATTTTTGACTTGGTGAAAATAGCACAAAATATTATTTAACTATTTGGAGTACTCTGAAATGAGCAAATTAAAATTTATTTCTTTAATTGTGTGATGAAAAATGTTTCAATCCCAGTGTGCCAATAATATGCATTTATCTATTATATTATATAGTATTCTTAAATTACCATTAATTTTAATCATTGATTAAATTGAATGGGCATTGTAAAAATATATTTCAACATATTCCCGGTGAAAAGAGAATTTTCTAAATATGAATTGTATGAATTTTAAGTGGAAATATATTTTAAAAAATTATTTATCAATTTTGTGTGATTTATGTTAACATTTGAAAAATGATTATGCAAGCATGAATTAAATGCTTTATTATCTGCTAGTTGCTATTAATGTGGATAAAATCCCATCTGTAATATAATTGAAATTATTTATTTGCTTTTCTTTCAGAATAACTCAATTCCTAAATTGAATAATAGATTAAAGTAAATAATTCCTTATGTTTATATTAGCTTTATGAAGTTTAATATAAATTTATTAACAAGCATATCTATATATATTTATATTTAATTGTATTTCAGAAATTTAGCATTTGTTTCATATCTTAGATTTATAACTTTATAGAAAATCTAAGTTGTGAATTATTGAAATAGCAGTTTTTCATTTCACATGTAAAGCTGTTAGATTATAATTATGTTTAAAAACTGAAGTTATAGATTGAATCAAACTTTACTTTTTCAAGAACTTAAATATTTATCGAAATAATAATTTTAACTCATTTTGTTTTTTAAAAAGTATGCGTTAATTTTTAAAATACACAATTGTTTAAAATATATTTTATATGTAAAATTGCCATTTTAATTAATTCATATTTTATTTCTACAACAATCTAAAAAATCATGTTTCACTTTGTTTATTTTTATTATGTTTCAAACATCTTTTGTAACACTCAAAAGAATTGTGTTTTCAGGTGCTAAATTAAACACAGCAATAATCAATTTGAAATCATAAGGGTGCTGTTTGCATTTTAATCTAGTAAAAATGTTTTTTATAAGCTAATATCTAATCATTAAAGACCTAAATGTATATTTTTTGTTAAGTTTTTGAAAATTACTGCATTTTACTGCAGTTAATTTAAATATACCAGGTGCCTAGAAAAACTTCAAACAACAAATATTTTTTCTTTTACCATTTGTCACATATATTTACATCTAAGAAGGATTATCAAAATAGATAAAAATTTATTAAAAACTACTTTGAAAATAAACAAATTACTTGTCTAAATAAGGAAATATTATTTAAATGATCTTCAGATTTCTATAGTGATATTTTATAATTTTATTCATCTTTCATTAGCATGGCAAAGTAATTATCTTTCAAAGTTATGTTTTTTTAGCACTGGACATGATTGAAAAATTATATCTGTTTTAGGATATATATATATATATATATATATATATATATATATATATATATATATATATATATTCACAGTGTGATAAAAGGAGGGACATAAATGTTTTCACTTTTAATAGTCTCTTTTTGAATAGGACTATATTTGATATTGATTCAAGTTATATCTATGATTTTTATATTTTTTTTTATTGTTCTGAAATAATGAACATAGCTTATCTAAATTTCTTATGTTATGTTTGTTCAAAAACTATGAATGACTCTTATTCTTTGATGTGCATCCTGTGAATTTAAAAATCATTTGTAACATATATTTCTACACATTATGCTGATTATTTTTACTCTCAGAAAGACAGGAGAGGAACATGTTTTATGGGTGTCCATAAATAAAGCTATATATTGCATATTTATTCATGTTGCGGTTTGGCTTGATTAAATAAGCATGCTAATTGGAAAAGAAGTGATAAAAATTACTTGAGGTGAAAAGACGATTATGAAATGCAGGTTTACTGTAACTAAATAAATTAACCAATATTAAAAAATAACAATTCAGTACATTGAAACAATTGTGGGAAAAAGAGACCAAATGAGTAAAACTGACAAATATGTATATATATGCATATAATGATCTTTTACTAGTAATGCAGGGCTTTTTTTTTTTTAATAACAAACATTGAAAATTGGTTTCAATCTTTATATATTTTGTGAATATAATTGTTAATTTTTATAATATATATTTCACATTGATAAATGCTCTACTAAATCTTTACTAAATTAAAAATATATTTTTAATAAATCCAATAATTGTACATCATCATTTAAAGAAAGATGCATTTTGTATTTATGTATTTTTTATTTACTTTTTTATAAAATCAGGATATCTCTATGCAATTTACAGTTAAACTGTTTTTAATTAATTTAAGTGATTACCAATCATATCAACATTTAATCTGTGCTGTTATGATTAGATAATCGAAGTTGTTAATGGTGTTATAATTACCTTTGTATATTATTTTATTTGAAAAAGTGTTTTCTTTCAATATGCTTGCTTTATAATTTAGTTCAAATTCTGCAGGATTATGATATTTATTTTATTCAAATTTAGATAGTTTTAAAAATATTTATCCTCACAACTGTATCACTTATTTTAACTTATTTTTTATCAGGTTATTTCGGATCAACGATAAAAAAAAATCAAGTGATAAACCTCTTAGGTATATAATGCACTGAAAATTTGCTATTTTATAAAAATTAAAATTTTTTGTGTTTTATCATAATCAGATGCCTTATGTGCACCCTGTATATAAAATGTTTTAAAATTTTTGCAATGAGATATAATTAAAGGATGCATTTTCTCAGTTTTTAACAAATATTTTATATTATTATTACTTTTTGAATAATTGAAGTTATTTATTTTATTGACTAACCCATTGTACCAAAATTTGACATTGGTGTTGCTATTTACACTATTTTAGCTTATGTACAGAAAAAAATTAGTATTTTTAGAAAAGGTTTGTGTGTATACTTTTAGATATTATATATTATTTATTAATTTTAAGTGTACATATACTTTATTTTGACTATAGATTATTATAGAATGTATTGTAGATATCATATGAGCTTACAAATATTTTTAATTAGTAAATGCACACTGGAGGCGAGAGAATGCATGCCAAATCATTTTTCAATGAATTTCATGCTGAGTTCTATTAGTAATATATGTGCACCTTCACCAAGTAGAAGTATGAATTATTATGAGTTTTTATTTAACATTTTTTATTGTGATTTATTAATGTGAAAATTTCTGTTAGCTTCCCCTTTTATTATTTTTAAATGATTTTTATCAGAATTATTTTTGGGGAAGGTGATAAAATTTTAGTAATGGAAACAATGTAGAGTTTGGAATGTGAAATGTGGCTATTAAACAAAAACAAAAAAAAGTACAGAAATGCATAAACATCTTGCATTACAAAAATGTCTGTGATTTTCTCTTAAATTCTTTTGAAAATAGCATCAGAAACAAATGTGATATTTCGATCTGTTTGTATAAGAAAATATTATATGTTCTGTGTTGAATTTTTTTTTAAAAATGAATTTTCATAAAAATATGTGTATAGTGTTCATAGATTGTTCTAAGCATTGAAAGAATGTTTTACTTTCTAGTTGTTATATATAATGTAATAAATACAAATCTCATCTCTAACTTGTCATTTTCTTTATTTAAAAAATTTAACCACATAAGCTTGAAACATACGTCTTTAGAAAATATAAATTCCTTGTGTTTATATCTGAATTTTCTACATGAACAAATCATAATGTATTGTAAAAAATCAGAATTCATAGAAAGATTTTAAAGAATATCAAATCTCATTACACATTTGAAAATGTAAGCTCTAAAATTAATATTTTGAGGTCTGGAAATTAATTCAATACGTTTTTAAACTGAACTTATTGAAGTTTGATTAAATTATAATACCAAACAATTCATGCCAAAATGTTTCTTGAATATCAAAATGGCATTATTTAAAATGGTTTCACAACAGAATAATTATTTTAAAACTGAGTGTATAAAAAAATTATATTAAAGTTACGTCATTTTTGTTAATTGTTGAAAAGATTTTTACTTTAATATAATTGAAATTTGTTTTAAGAATTATTTCCTCCATTTGGTATTCGATCTCATACAAAAAAATTGGGCAGTACAAACAATACTCTTTAGTAAAACGAATAATCTAAGTTTATATATATATGAATTAAACATTTGATTATAAAGTTGCTTTAAGGAAGCGATTATATGACTTCGATTGAATACAAAGTGGAAGCAAGTAAAATGGTCATCATTCAGATTTTTTTTTAATTATTGTGAAAAATGTATTGAATAAGATATCTTCTCAGTTAGAGGGGAAAAATTCATCAAACTATGCAAAAGAAAATTAAACAAGTTGCTATTATGTCTGAAGTAAATAGAATGAATGTCATTTAGAGTCCTGTGTCAGCTTTTTTGCATCGTGGATAAATTTTCCACAAAATTTGCTGAGTTTTACGCTTTTACTGATAGCGTAAAATGTTTTACGTATTTTTTTAATTCGAACAAAAAATAATGATAAAATATTGTTTCCATAATTTTTATAAGTACATATATACTGATATCGTTCTTATTCTTACTTTTTTTGGAAGGAAGTATTCAAAATGGTAGAAACGTTTATTTTTTATTTTAAATTTGACACAATTCGGACTGAATGGGAATTGTGAATAAAAATTTAAAATTGAGTTTATTAAAAGCTCATCATTTTATAAGCATTTAGAAAATTTGTTTGGTAGTGAATTTTTCCAACAAAAAATTTTAAAAATAAATCTAGTTAACCGAGAAAATTTTAATGAGATTAGTTTAACATAGAATTTTTATTTGTTAAATGTGAATATATGTTTTGAATTGTTAATTTTTATTTATTTAACTTAGAAACTACAATTAGCTTGTAATTTAATTCTGTAAACTTATGTTGATGAAAATATTAAAACAAAATTTCTGCAGATTTAGTTTTATTGTGATATGCACAAATCATTATTTTCTGTAAATTATCAGAAAGCATGGATGGTAGTATTCCATGAATGAATTGTGAATTTTACGAATTTAAGGATTTATTGTATAAAAATTACAAACATAAATATAAGTAATTGAATTAGTTACAAAATTAACTTAGAAAATTAATTTTGTTTATAGGCCTATATAATTTTTGCACGCGAAAATTTTACTTAAACATTTTTTAAGGTGGCAGGTATGCATATTTAAAAGAACATTTATCTTTTGATGATCAGTATTGAAAGATTTAAACACTCAGCTTGTGTTACCTTCTGGGTTGGTGATTGATTTTTCTTCTGATGCTACTTTCAGTGCATTAGAGTTGCTTGAACTTGTGGTATAGAATGTACTCCGGACAAACATTTCGCCCGAGAAGGGGATCAAAATGTTTTCTAAAATCTAAAGGTTTTAATTCTGAAAACCAGTCAGCTGGACACCTCATATTAATAACTTGAACCAATGGTGAATTCTGAAAACCCGATATATCTCTGTGGTAGATTCTGATGGTCTAAAGCAGACTTGTCTTAAGTGCGGCCCAAACGCAAATTATGAAAATACTTTTAATTGCACATTTTTATTTAAAAAATTGTTTACAATATGATTCATATATAATCGATTCGTTGACATTTATTTTGAAATAAAAATTTAAATAAAAACACCATAGTATGTCATGATGTATTAAAACTACTAATGAAGGTTTAAATATTTTATATGCGTTTGACTATACTACTCTTAGCATCTTTGATGGGGATGAGTCTCTTACTTCTTCTACCACGTCCCTATTTTTATAAATTTCTATTTATGCTTTTAAAATTCACTTCTTTTTTGAGAAAAGTTCACAATTTGTAAAATATTTGAAAATATCCTAAAATTGTTTCATGGGGTGTGTTTTATAACGCATGAGAATTTACTTTTTAAATTATGTGTGTATCCAATCGACTTTGTATTTCCAAAAATAATCAACTGTTAGTTGCCGATATCTTCTCGTCGTTAAACTTTAAAAAAGTTTAAATTATGTATGCAAATATTCGACTAATTACAATACTTCTTGTAGTGCATTGCATTATATTTTGATTTCCTCTTATTCATGAATTAAATTCTCTAAAAAGAGTAATTCATATTCATTATGGATATTTACTAATAAAATAATTTTTGAGATGGCTTCCATGTCATTAAAAATAACAAGCAGAACCTAAAAAAAGAAATGTTGAAAGATAAAAAATAGTTTTTAATGAAACTGGATAGAGAAATATTTTTTATCGAGGAGAATAGTAAAGCACTTTGCTTCATTTGTAGAGACTTCGTGACAGTTTTTAAAAGCTCCACTTTGAAATGACATAGTCAAAAGCATGGCACAAAATATTATATAGATGTTGGCATTTGTTGTAAAGATAAAATCACAGAATTCAAAAAAGGCTATCGTCTGAACAGATTTTTTAAAAAGATAGTTATTCAAAATAACATTGCAAAAGCAAGTTATGTCGTAGCAAATTTAACAGCAAAAAATCAAAACCCTTTATTGAAGAATGGATAAAAAGCGCAACAAACATAATTTGTCCTGAAAAATACTGGATTTTTCTTTAAATCAGATCTTATCACTCCAAATGATAGCCACAAAAATTGAGGAGTTGGGGAATTCAGTCGAAAAGTCTTTAAAAAGCAAATTCATCAATATTAAATTTTATTCGTTATCCATGGACGAAAGCATTGCCGCTTCTGACACGGCACAATTGGCAAATTTTATTAGAGGAATCTTTGAATATTATAAAGTCACAGAAGAAATGGTTGCTTTAGTATCGTTTAATGACATAACTAAGTCTATAGATTCATTCAATATATATGTAACGACAATAATTTTTACTATTAAAAATTAATCAACTATCATAAACGATGTAGCCCTGCCATGATTGGTAAAAATGGGGAACTGATTAAAATGGTTAATAATAAAACTGTCGCTGCCGGCAATATGATCTTGATGACTTATCATTATAATGTACACACATCAGGGCAGTGGAAAAATTTTAAAAATATAAAGTATCTTAAGCGTTGCCGTAAAAACCATTAATTTCATAAGAACAAAAGGACTTAGTCATTATCGAAGATAAAGGGTTCGAATCCTTGTTTAACTGTAGATCGATCGTGTTCATTAAAGGCGGCTGGGACACGTTAAAAATAGGTTATGCTCGCAATATCCTCCTTGGGAAATAATAGCTCTGGGAGTGCCAAGACAAGAATTAGAGGGTCTTCTGCTTGATCCTTGCTTCTAAATTGTGAATACTCCCTACCTGCTGCTTCCATTAACTGCTAGAGCCCAACACATGGCTAGGTGCAGGAAAGTATGTTGGTGCAACAATTAACCTTGATGACCGTCATTAGAAATCGAGCCCTAAGTAGTCAGAGGATAAAGAACTACGGCAGAGTCTATCTAAGGATTATATTTTTTGAAAATTTTATCATAAAAATACGATTCTTGAAAAAGACTATGTAATATGTCAAAATTGAATTGTGGATATTCTGGCGGTAAGAAAACTATTAATTTTTTAAATGTTATATTGCGAAAAATGTGATCACAAATATGAATAAAAATTTCATAAGACAAGATTTGTTTATTTTCATCCTCCTAAACATATTAAGATTGTTTATAAATTTCTTGTATTTGAGTTCGACTTGTTTCGATTAGAAATAGTAATTTATACAGGATATATATGTATAATTTATTTATAAATAATAATTTTACATACTCACACAGTAATTAACACTCAATTAACTTACAGTCGATTTTTAACCGTATTTTATCTTAAATAAATATAAATATATGTATCTTGTACCAAATATAATTTTTTTTATTTTCCTTAAAGGCATCAATGTGGATAGATATTAAGATCATTTTGATTGATTTTTAAATTACTACAATGTAAAAAATTACTTCTAATTTGCTTATTTCGCCTATTTTTTTAATCATTTACATTTGATATAAAAATGCTATTCTTATCAGATAATAATATAAACGCTTTGCTCTATATTTTTTATTAAGTAAATAAGCTTGATTTTATTATTCAGCTATTATAGCATCCGAAAAACTTTAATCACTAATAATAGTCTTTTCATTATTCTATCTATTTCTTAAATCAACAACAAATTAAATCAATTTTTTTTTTACTTTTGATGTGTCACTATTGATGGAAGTGTATTGAATGGAAAATAATTATTTAAATTATATTTTTCATTCAATACACTTCCATTAAATTCATCAAAATTTCATTTTTCCTTTTTCATCCAAGTCTGTCTTTTCTTCCATTTTAACCATTTTTCCCTCACACAACTTATTTTTTCCAAAATAATTTTTAATTTTTATTCACTAGTTTTTCTGATTATCGAAATATTTTACCGCATTCTCTTGTTTACGTTTTTATCGGCGTTTTCTTTTTCAGTATTCGATTCTATTACTCACACAGCCACTACAGTTTACAAAAGCATTGATAACAAATTATTGTCTTTCCTTCCATCGCCCTGATAACAGATTTTCCTATCTTTAAACTACGGGAGCCCTCCCCCTCACACTAAGGATTTTACCCGATACTCGTGTCTTTGGACTGAATCTTCAAAGTGAGATCGAGTTCAAAATGGAAGCTGAGGCAACTGAGGCTATCGAAATTGAACACCACGAATTGACGTCCTTTGCCGGAGTTCAGCCCAAGTACGACTTGCACAACCATGGAAGCTTCCTGTCCACCATCTCCATGACATCGTGTACGATTTCTTACACATCGAGCGCAAAGTTGATACTGTATGTCTTTCTCTTGTTGACAAGTTTACCTTTCATCATTGGGGTTGCTTTTACTAGTATATTCATCGAAGATGGAAATTACAATGCGGCCGTTGTTTCGTTTTTTATCGGTAGGTGCAAATGTTTCCCTTTTTGGTATTTAAAAGTGAATAATATTCAGAATTCTCTAAAATTATGAACATATCAGAACCAATTTGAGCATACATAGAATTCAGATATTAGTGTATAAGTTTCATGAAGTATATACAATTTTAATATTATTTCAATAGCCACTTTTCCAAGCGTTCGTTTGAGAAATATTTTGGTACTTTGAAAGTTTATTGTCTTACGAGTTATTAATATCAATAAAAGCTGTTCTGTGTGAAATATACAGTACCTAATTCTTATTTATAGTACCAAAATTTATTTTTTTAAATAAAAACTATATTGAACAAAAAAAATTTTATTTGACAAAATGTTATTAAATAACTGAAGGAAAAACATTGTGTTAAATGATCATTAATCGAACCTTACAAATGACATAAATTATCATTTTTTTAAATTTCTGTTTTTAAATATATGTAATTTTTTATGTTTTTATTTATCCCGGAAGCCGACCGATGGCTGAGTGGTTAGCACTCCTGAGCTGTGGGTCCCGGGTTCGAATCCCGGTTCGGGCATGGATGTTATTATCTCTCTGTGTTTCTCTGTCCTTTTTTCTGTGATGATGTATGAATGTAGCTCATCCTATAAACGGGTTTGTGGTGGTATGGCGCGGACAACGCTACTCGCCTCCGTCACTTGGCTCACAGGTACCAGCTGGTTAACAACAAATGAGTAGCAGTTTCTGACCTTGCTGTAGCATAGGGTTCGTCACCCAAGTGCTTGCCGTTGAAAAAAAAATCTATTACGGATTAAAAAAAATACATATTATAGTTTAAAAAAGTATATATTGTTGACAAACATTCAGTGAAGCTATTTTGCGTGACCACTTTTCTCGTTAATTGTGTTCTTAGTGCATGTAATTATAAATCGGCCAATTTCTAACATATAACAATTGAATGTTTTTATTCTATATGTGTGTATTTGTTAATTTCTACTAAATGTATTTATTGGTCTTAAATAAGAACTGTATAAAGATCTATAATTATTATTTTTACAGAAATACTATATTAATATTTTCAAACATGTTTAAAAGAAATGGTTGAAGTAACAATTAACATGGCTTTAAAATGGCACGTTGTTCAGTGAAATTTACAGACTGTATCTAATATTTCATGCATACAAATATATGTATTTATATATATATATATATATATATATATATATATATATATATATATATATATATATATATATATATATATATATATATATATATATATATAATTTAAATACAATTAATAATAGATAAAAGTAAAATACACAAATAAAATTGAAATTACGAGTTATTAGAAAGAGAGGTTAATATCAACTTATCGGAATCTTTAGCAGATTTTTGAGTGTTTTTTTTTTCTTTTCTTTGTTATTAAAATTGTTACAAATATTGTAATTCTAATCAATTCGTTCGAAGTAACAATTTGATAAATTTTGGCAGTGAGAAGTGATTCTCAGTTATTTTCCTCAGTTGTCTAGCCATTTATCTCTTTTTGAAAGCAATTGATTTTCAGCATTAAATTTTTGCTGATCTAAGGTTGACATGACGTAAAGTGTCTCCAAGTGCTGCCTACATTATAAAATATCCCCTTTCCCTGGAATCTTTTTTTTATTAAAAACAAATATATTTTCCAAAATTGTAAGCAGTTTTCAATGAAGAGTAATATAATTCTTAGTTACACATAAGCAGTAATAAAAGTCTTGTTTAATATTTATTTAAGGAAAAGATATAAAATCTTATTTATATACAAATTATTTCAATAATATTAACAGGAAATATATATGTACTGGATATTTATTTACAAGAAAGCCGCCCAACTTGTCTAGTGGATAGCGAGCCTGACTGCGGATAAAGAGGTCCTGGATTCGAATTCCGGTTCGGGCATGAATGTACTTTCTCTCTCTATCTATCCTGTCTGTGTCCTTTTCTTATATGAATGGTTGCCTACCCTATAAACGTGTTCCTATGGTATGTGTGTACCGAGGAAGGCGGACTCCACACCAAAATATAGTTCAGTTGAAAAGTGGAGCAGCGCACCCCATAATGCCAGCCCAGCTGGGACAAGACAGCAACATTTACAAGAAAGACTTAGTGCCCCTAGTGGTGGAGTGAAAAATAGGGAATTATTAAGTTTATAAACCTATTATTTTAAGTATTACTGCATTATTTTTAATGATCAATATATTGTTACTATGAAAATTTCTATCTGGCATCTCACCTATTTCAAGAAATTTGTAATGTATTACGAATGGCACATTAAGATTCATTTTGAATTATATTTGATTAGTTTTGTATGCATGACAATGTGTATATTACATTTCCATTATCTAGCCTTCTGGCTGATTTTAAAATAATCTCTTCAAATATATTTAACATACGTCAATTTTAGAACTGTTTGGTGTTTTTACAATTTTATTATATTTATAGTTTTTTTAATGATCCTTTTTATTTTTTTAATTTTATCAATAACTATTATTTTTTAAATTTCATTAATAATTATTTTTTATTTTAAATTTTATTGAATTTTATATTTTAGAATTTTTTATTAATTGAATTTTTCTATTTATGATTTAACAAATTCGAGAAACAAAATTACAAAAAAATTTATTTATTTACAATCCCAAAATTCTTTGCTTGCTTGTTTATTTACTATTAAAGTTGCACACAACTTACCCGTGAAAATTAATGCATATAACATTTAAAGATATTTTTTTTAATTATTCCAATAAAGAATTTTGAAATCTTATTTCCAAAATTTGCTGTGACTTAGAAATTCTCTAAAATGTTCATCAAATCAAATGAGAATGCCTACGTTTCATGGTATTGTCATCCAGCAAAATATAACTGTTCATGAATTGTGTTGCTCTTCAGAGTGGTTAGCAACGATTTTTGACCCTTCATTTGACTGGATATATGCCCACCCAGTTAATTCATATTAAAACGGCTCTTATCTTTATGGATCCACCACCGATTCACAAAATGCTCAGTTGTTGTTTTTTTCAATATTCAAAATTTTTTGTTTGAATGTATTCTTTTGTTTACGGGTACGTCAACATGATTTATATTCTCTACTGTGACAAAATAACATTTTAAAATAAATAAATATTTATTTTATACGTTGTGCCTATAAGAACATATTAAAATAAAGCTAACACCACTTTCGCAGAATTTTTAATTGTTTCCTGAAATATCGAATGCAGTTGATTAGCAATAATTCAACTGTTCTTTTTATTGTAATTTGATACAAATATTTTTTTTTTTTTGTAGCTTGTATATCGCTCGGCACAGCATCACTCTTTGTATTGCACTTGCTGTCAAAAATAGAGAAAATGCATGATGCGAACACTTTGGAAGGACTGAAGATACTGGGAATGATTATGAGTGTCGCTTCAGGAATCTCAGTTGGTGTATACACTATACTTTCATTTTTTAAACAACAAAGTAAGGAATATTCTGAGTTACATTTTCTTTTTCAAAAATCACAAATACGAAACTGTTGCTTGACTGTTGAATAATTCTTATAAATATGAATGTGCATATAATACACTGTAAAAGTAAATACACATTAAATGGAAGCATAAAAAACTAGAAAAAAAACCTGTACCACGACAGCCCATCTGTCGTGGTACAGGTACGTGGGTCAATACCTACAGTGCCCATATCTGTTCTCCTGACAGAGTCATATGTCCCGATTTGGTGGTCAGCCTAATGCGAAATCCCCAGTGCTTAGTTCTCAAGCATGCTTGGTACTCAATTTAACAACTCACTGAAGGGATGAAAGGCTGAGTCGACCTTGCTCAACTCGAGGATCAAACCTCGGACAAACTTGGGAACGAGGCATAAAAGTAATGTTTCGAAATATTATCATGGCAACAATTGTTATTCGATCCTTGAAATTTCCTAACCTGGGTCTACTTCTTATTAAAAGTGCTCATTTGAATACATTTCTGTTCTAAAATGAATAGTTAAAAGTTATTGGTGTGGTATGCAAGATCAGAGCTAGATGGAATGTCAAAATCACCCTTTGAGTATTATTCAAAATTAACAGGGGCAGTTGATTCTACAGCGGATTCAGTCGACAGAAATAAGTAGCCCAAAAAATGTATCGCAGTAATCTAATATCTAAAAATAAATAAATAAATAAGTGCTATTTTAAAAATACAGTTTATACCTCAATTATTTTCATGCTCAAATAAGAATTGCTTAACAGTGAAATTCTTACTTATCTTTTTACAGTCTAAATTTTTTTTTAATGAAAATTTAATCAATACAAATCAATAAATGTTATAAAAAGAGAAGAGTTAATTCAATTATGTATTTCCCTCCATAGTTTCTTTGTATATTAAATACAAGAAAATTCTATAAAAAAAAGTTATTTCTTCATCAATAATTAGAAAATTTAAAAAAAATCAACATTTTTTTTTTAACTTTGCAGGAGTTACTGAATATTTATTTTTTAAAGTTTAAGTTTATTATATGAAATAAGAAAGCCGTAGAAACTTTACATATTGTTATTTTTAGATTGATTAGAGTTATTTATATTTAAAATTTACTCATAATTTTTAATTTGAATTTAACGAAAAATATCTAACCTTTAATTTGTGTAATTTTAGAGAGATATGCAATACATAATGTTTTAATTGATTTTATTCAAAATAAATGGATCATAATAGAAACAAAATATACGTTTTTCCATTGATCAAACCAATGTAAAGCTGCCTATCAGTCTTAGAAAGACAATAAAGACGAAATAATACTGTACGTAAGCTACAAAGTAGAATGAACGCGTAATACTGCAAACTAAGAAGCTACACTATCAGTACTCGGGAGCTTATTTTGGTGAGGAAATTTCTAGCAAATTTCAGATAGCGTGTGCAATAATAGTACACAGGGGTCAATTTGAAAACGAGAAAGTAACATATGATAAATCTTTCGCACAGAGAAATGAAATTGATGTGATTGTCTTTCATGTATGATGAAAGTAAGCAGGTACACTACGCAAGAAATGAAAGTCGAAGAATTTTAATGGGAATCCTGGTTTATATGTCAGTTGTATTGTGAAAACAAGAAAAGTTTTTGCACTTGGCTTAAAAATTATATTAAAAGTAATATTAAATTAAGGTCTCATCACCATTTAAAACGATACTAAATGATGGGCTGTAACTTAAAAAAAATAAAATAAATTACGCGCTTATTGTGAAAACATCTTCCACATGAAATTATTGAAATGAAAAAAATCGAATTCTTGTTTGAAACCTAAGTAAATATTTCTGAAAATAAGTCATAATAATGATAATGAATCAAATAAAACTGTTGCACAATTATTTGCGCAGCGTAGAATGCAGAGATACACTTGGTAAATATTTAAAACTTCGGGGAAAATATTTCTCGATGGATTACGGCGTGAAAATTTTAGACGAGTAATTAATTTATTTTATGCTTTCTAGTTTGCTAAAGTAAATGCAGTTCTATAGAAGGTATTTATTTTATTAATGATGTAAGCGTAAAAGTATTTTACGGATAAATGCAAAATAATCGTCTTTTATGAAATAAATACATAGCAACATATTTTTATTCAAATGTATTTCTCGAGGCGATATTTATATACATTATTTTCCTATTATGAAATTTACAAAGGTATTATTTACAATGTGAAAGTCATGGATTTGAAATTTTTATTTATTATAATGATCTTTCAGTAAGTTACAATGTAGCGAAATATAATTTGATGAAAAAATTTTGTTGGCTTAGGTTATTTATCAGGTATAGGCAACTAAGATTATTATAACAAATCTAGTTGTTTCCCATCAGTGTTTAGTTCTACTTCAGAAATTGTTCGTTTTGAACAGTGGTCAGCAAACATATTAGCCAAATATGAACATTACAACAATTTTTTAAAAAAATTGGGGGCCAAATCTGCTTGTTTTGAAATTTTTTATTACTAAATTTCATACTTAATAAATATTTATTAATGTGAACAATGTGCTTGCATCTACTTGGAAAGTTTGAGGAATTCAGGTTTGTACATTGTTATTTTTAATTTTAGGCATGATTCCAAGTTCTCATTAATAAGACGACTTCTCTCAGTTTACTCTTGATAATATTCATTCTTGAAAAAGATTGTGCGCATATACACTACTGGTCATTAAAATTGCTACACCAGGAAAGCGGCACACCACACACGTGAAATTTGCATGACAGGTAGAACTTGCTGTGGTATGCAAATGATTACATTTTCAGCGCATTCATACAAAGCTGGCGACAGTAGCGACATCTACAATGTGTATAAAACCAGAGATTTGACAGCAGTTTTCTCATACTCAATTTCCGTTTCAACGTTGTTTTCGGCAAAGAAAGTTGTTGTAATGCCTCGTAGTGTAAGAAGAAGAAATGCCTATCAGCACGTGTCTGACTTTGATCGAGGAAGGATTATAGCCTACCGGGATTGCGGTTTATCGTACCGCAATATTGTTGCTCGCGTCGGTCGAGACCCCATGACTGTTAGCAGAATATGGAATCGATGGGTTCAGGACAATCATACGGAACGTCATGCAGGATCTCAGCGACCCCCATCACTAACAGCAGAGAAGACAGACATCTTATCCGCATGGTCACAAGGGATCGTACAGCCACGTCACGAACCCTGAGTCGAGAAATGGAGTCATTTGCAAGGCAACAAGTTTCTGCTCGAACAGTTCGACGACGTTTGCAGCAGCATGGATTGTCTGCACGGCGACCATGGCTTCGGCTACCATTGACGCTGCGTCACAGACAGAAGCGCCTTCAATGGTTTGATCAACGACGAACCTGGACGCGGGAATGGCATCACGTCATTTTACAGATGAATCTCGGTTCTGTATACAGGACCATGATGGCCGCATCCGTGTTTGGAGCCATCGTGGAGAACGCGCATTGCCAGCTTGCATTGGACATCGCCATACTGGCCCATCTGCTAGAGTGATGGTATGGGGTGCCATTGGATACACGTCTCGATCACCTCTTGTTTGCATTACCGGCACTTTAAACAGCAAGCGTTACATTTCCGATGTGTTAAGGCCCGTGGCTCTGCCCTATCTTCGAGGCCTCCCTAATGCTTTGTTTCAACAGGATAATGCACGACCGCATGTTGCCCGTACTGTTCTGAACTTCCTTGATACAGAACAGGTTCGACTGTTACTCTGGCCAGCACGTTCTCCTGATCTGTCACCAATTGAGAACGTGTGGTCAATGGTTGCCGAGCGATTGGCACGCCATCACTCACCATCCACTACTGTCGATGAACTGTGGCATAGTGTTG
Organism: Latrodectus hesperus; assembly: GCA_037975125.1. Classification (NCBI taxonomy): domain Eukaryota; kingdom Metazoa; phylum Arthropoda; class Arachnida; order Araneae; family Theridiidae; genus Latrodectus; species Latrodectus hesperus. The sequence continues at coordinate 24,559,297 of CM075856.1, forward strand.
AAGCTGCATGGACTGAGATCCCCGTACATGCCATACAATCTCTGTTTGACTCCATGCCTAGGCGGATAAATGCTGTTATTGCAGCCAGAGGTGGCTGCTCTGGGTACTGATTTCTCAAGATCTATACATCCTAACTTCCTGTAAATCTAATCACTTGTTCTTTCCACTATAATGTATGTGTCCAATAAATATCGTTCTGTTATTTGCATTCCTTCTTGGTGTAGCAATTTTAATGGCCAGTAGTGTATATGTAGAACCGAAACGGGAAAGAAGATCCTTTTTAGCTGATCGTGAGAGTCAGAAATATTATTCCAAGCGTTGAAAATGATCATGTCTTCCTTCTCCAGGTCATTCAAAGCAGACCACTTATGATGTAAACTAAGATAACATTTATTTTTCTCTAATATTTCCAAATCCACACAAAAACGTTCGAATTTAGAGCGCCATATCTCCTTGTTTTTCAAATCCAGCAATTGTATTTCAAAGCTACCAATATCAATTTCAAAAGGAGAAAATTTCAACTCGGTTATCGTAGCATTAAGAGGATTTTTGACAAAAGCTAAAGTTGCTCTGCTGTTTTTAAATTCCTGAAACCTGCTGAGAAATGCTTCCCTCATATTTAAAATTATTGTTTTAAAATGGAGGCATTATTTTCATGGCGATGCTTCAGCAAGCTCGGAAAGTGAAACAATGTTTTCCTTTCAAAATACTGAGCAATAATTTGTTTTCGAATATTATTACTTCTTCTAACATTGAAAAAAATTAAGTTTCTTTTCCCTTGTAGTGACCATGATATAAAAGTTTTGGATTCACTGATCGTCTGTTAGTTCTGGATAGTAAACGCCTTCTCAAGAAGAAATGTTTTAATTTCCGGAAAAAGGGACGCGAAACGTTTTAAAACGTTCCCTCTTGATAACCAACGTAACTTGTAATGAAGCAGATGTGTGATTAGCATATTCACTCTCCATTTCAGATAAAAATTCTTTGAATTGGCGATGATTAAGAACTTTAGCTAAACTGATGTTGATAAAGACTCGTCAACTGCTATTGATAAAGCCGAAACCAATTTTAGATCTTCGATATGCTGGGGTGGTTATATTCGAACACATTTCAGTTGTACTATCTTTAATGGTTTTAGCAGGCAATGGTAACTCTTTAATTCTTTTCAGAATATCGGCTTTGTTCTTAAAATCCCGAAATAGACTCTTTGGATGCATTTATAAAACAATTTTTCTATGTATTCGATCTCTGTGTATGGTTTCCCTCTTTTAGCTAAAAACAAAACTTGCCGTATTAATATTGATGGAAGATTGCATCTAGTTATTAAACGCAGAAGTTGACGACTTTTTATTCTCTTGAAGTTCCTGAACTGTTTTCTTCCTTGCATCACCGATAGGATATTTAGTGCTAAATAATGGGTGATTTCTTGTAAAGTGTTTCTCTAAATTTGATGTCTAGTTATGCGCGAATTGCTCCTTACAAATAAGACTTGTCGGAAGTCCATTCAAATTTTGAATAAACGCAAAATTCTCGGTACACTCAACTTTAAATTCGCGGTTATTATCTTCCGTTTTTCTTTGCTTTTTATTGGTAGCCATGTTAATTGGAGTGCATATAAAAATATTACAAATATGTTTTTTTCTAAAGCCACCAGTACAAAATTATTTTCATTATTAAATTTATAAAAATTAAAAAAAATCTTTTTAAAAAATACAATTTTATTAATATATGTAACTGCACTAAAAAAAAGAAAAAAAATTATTTTTTTCATCATCAGAACAAAACTTTTAATATGACCAAAAATGGAAGAAAACTTCCAACATTTGGACAAATAGAAGTTATCGAAAAATCGATTACAAATTTTGTACCGGAACCACAAACATATATAGCAGGTGTAATAAAATCGTATAAAAATACCTGTAAGATGTGCAGCTAGATTGAAAAATACAACAACTTTTTAATAAGACAGGACAACGGCAGACACGGTAGATAATACAAAACTGTTCACACTGCAACTGCTGGTCTGTGATGCCAATTTGTACCCCCTTCCCCACTAGTTTAGAAAAAGTATGCAGGCTTGTGCCGGAGTAAGCCGAAAACATGCGAACAATTTCAGCCTGTAGCTTGTACATCGTTTGTGTTTACGTTTACGAAAACCAATAAAATTGTTCTTGACATACTTTTACAATATAAAAATTTAATAATCTATCTATCTTTTAACTTAAGCAAAAAAATTATACATGTTCTCGATTTATAGTCAAATTATAAATTATCAAAAAATACGATGTTGTGTTTTTCTTACAAAGTTTTTTTTTTCTAAAAGAATATATTTTGGGCCTTCCGTGGATATTTGTGCCGGAGCCGCACTTTGCCGGCCACTGGCTTAGAATATATAAGGGTACCAATTATTTAAACTAAATATAGAGGTAATAGCAAAGAATATAAGACACTAAATATAAAAGAAAAGCTTGTCTTGATTGTTTACTGCAATCATTAGATATCGTCATTAAATGGATTTCTATGTATAAAAATTACATTAAAAAGCAATTAGTATGTTATAATTTTAAGTCTTTTTTTCACATTTTCTTTCCAAAAAGACATTAAATCTTGTATTTCTTTTAGGTTTTCAACTTTATGGAGCAAATTATTTTTCTTCTGCTGTCTTCAGTGGAATATGCTTAGCTACAAGCATGCAACTTTACTTGACAGCACAGTGGTACCAAAACGCTTTAAAAGTAAGTTTAAACTTTTGAGCACTAAGTCTAAAAATAAAAATTCAGTAAAAAGAAATATTGAAAAACATTTTTTTCCGCAATAAAAAATATCTCGAATAATTGGTATAGTAATAAAAAAATACAACCTGTTGTAGCTATTATTTTAAAATTACTGAAATTATGAAAATAAACGGTATTTCAAAATAACACTCCTCGGTAAATAAGTACAAAATTCCTACGCGTTTTTCGAATTGATTGCTGGGATTAATTTTTTTACTTACTATAGATTTCACTATTTGGGAATTGTTTAATAATTAGTTTTCAGCAGATAATATTCAATGTAACATAATTTATGAATAAAATTATTTCGGTGTCTATATTTTGCTTGGTTATTTCGTGAGATTTTTTTTTTGCTAAATAGCTCTATCGCGCGAGACGGAATAGCACCAAATTTTACATTTTATAATTTTTAAAATAGTAACTTTAACTAAAAAATTTATCGAAATATTTGGGAGCTATAAGAAACACAAACTTAGTGACTCTTAAATTTTGCTTTAAATTACACAGTTTCATAAGGGTCTGTTAAGAGCCTATAACTTTTAAAGTTTGATATAACAAATTTCACTACATCATTTGAAAATAACAGTATGTAAATATTAATTACTTTTAATAAAGCAGTCGCACTTTTAGTAGATAGAAATTAATGCAGTTTTATTTTTTTCAGGAAGCAGAAAGACTAAAAAATCTAGAAAACTCAAGCACACTTAATTCAACATCATCTGCTATAAATTAATCTTATTCGAATCTAATTTTCAAGAAGTAGAAACAAGTTGCAGAATATAAAGGAAAATACTTTCCTTATGCAAAGTGAACCTTAACACTAAAATACTTAGAATTCAAATATTGAAACATCTTTGAAAATAGTGTATAGTTTGATACTTCAGAGTTCTGTAACAGCTTATTTCATTATTTTGTTGAAATATTTGAAAATATATTTAAGGATTCTGTGGATATTCTAAAAGAGGCGTTTATTTACAATAAAACATATGACATTAAAGTTGTGAAATAAAATGTGTTTTGTTCAAACATAAATTAAATGTTTCCTTTCTTTTGGAATGCAGTAAATTAAAAGCTTAATTAGTCTAGAATGTCTTCCAAACGCAAAAAAGTATTCTTTTACATGGAGATAAAAAAATAAATAAAAATATAAAACGTATATATGGCGAGCAGTAGTTAAAAAATTTAATGAAATATCAACTTTAATTCAGAAAAATAATTATTAAAGGATAATGATTTTTCAATTATTTTATGACATCTGTTATTAACTGAGAGATAAAATATTAAGTTGAAAAAATATCTAATATGAAGTTGAATGGAAATTAAAATAATAGCATAATTATTTGCTTATTTAGAATGGCAAAAAAGTTACATTTCAAACATTTATTTATAATTATAGGAGCTATTTGTAAAAGAAATTTGTGTTAAAAGTTGATCTTCTTTTTGATCAAAGTGCTATATATATTTAAATGGTTTAAAACTTTACCGGTAAAAAAGGTTATTTTAGTTTAAGTTGCAATGCTATCCAATGGAAAGCCTGATTTCTGTTTTGATGTGAGTTTCAGCACTAAGAAATTGTAAATTAAATTTTTTATGAACCTCACGTACAAAAAGAGAAGCTGAATGGTTTTTTGAATTTTTTTTAATAATTTTTTAGTTAGGCTATATAGTAAAAAAAATTTAACTCCTTATTTACCTCGCAAAATTTAGCCAAAATCAACATTTGCTTTTGCTGGTATCTTAAAAAATTAATGTCTCTTTTCCTTGAATAATAAGTATGGCTTACATTTTAATAAGCAGATTTTACAATCTTAATTCAATTTGTATTTTTCTATACCGGATTAGAAACTACCAAAATTCATAGCGCTTTGATAGCTCTAGCCCTATAGATGGAATTAAATTTTAATTTTTCCAACATAAGAACTCAGAAGAAATTAAAATTTCAAGTTCAGTGGAATTAATTACTAGAGATCTTCATTTGAGGATGTATTTTACTCCAGAATTAATGATAGTCACTTGTTTTGTATTTTAAACAAAACTCGATCCAATATTTCCCAGCTGAAAATTCATTTTATAATTTTTTTATGGAATCCACATATTTTACATCATGTTCAACAGTGAATTTCCAAGCATTTTCTCCTTCAATATTATCTTAGCATTTTCAGATTATTCGATGCAGATAAAATTCTTGAAACCAACGTGAAATATTTTTGGAGGAGCTGTGAGAAATACATTTGTTTTTAGGACAACAATGCACAAATAATTCAGCGACGATTATCTGGAAGAAAGTATTCCCTGTTCGATCTGACCAGCTTGAGATTTTCATTCTAATTATGAACCATTACATATTGATAACCCACCCAAGACTATCTAGTAATATTGAAGGGCGATTTTAGAAAAATTGAAATTATTGCCCATCAATAACCTTATAAGATCACACTGACACTTACGTAATTATTATTAAGGAGCAATTTGATGAGATAGTTGTCATTCAAATAATCTATAAATTACTAAACTTGTTACTGGTTTGGTTTTTATACAAAAGGACAAATTATCTTAGGACCTACAGTTTAAAGTAGATTCTTGGATTTTGAAACAGCATGAACACCCAAGCCTAATGTAGGATTAAACACCATAGACTCCACAGATGAAACTGTATTCTTGAACCAAAGACAATACTAACCATTCGGCTGTCAGCAAAGCTACTATAAACATGAAAACAAACATTATCATTGGAGAATGTTTATCAAAATACTTTACAATCGATAAATTATAAAATTATTAGTATAAAAATAACTATTCAAATTAGGTAAGAAATAACTGCAATTTTAAATTTTATATGCATTTCTTAATTCAAATCAGACTTGTGAATTATTATCAGGGCAGATTACAATAAATTTTTTGTATAATGAAATGAAGTTATTTATACATAAAAAAAGTTTCTAAAGAGCAACTATTTGCTTCTAATGCCTCACGAGACCTAGATTTGCTTAAGCTCAAAAACACTGGAATAATTTAGATCCTTCTCTTATTCTTGATTTACCAAGACAAAATGCTGTTGCCACCTTTCATCTACAACAGCACTTGACTGCCTAGACTCTCATTTGAAGTGCTTGGACATTCTTACTGTTGCTTCTTGTCCACTCTGGAACTTTGGAGAAGTAATGGATAGGGATAATCTGCCTCTTTGTGTGGGGATCTTTGCTGCTCAACGAAGGAAGTGGGATATTTGGAGGCAAGACCACTCTTTATGCAAACTTCAGTTATTTGTATTTTTTCCTGGCAATTGGAAATAAAAAAAATCCACAAAAATATGATATTTGAAACTGAATTTATGTTTGTATTAAATGTATAATGAAATTAGCACAGTCAAGATAAGAAAAGCACATTATAATTAGTTTAAATTTATTTACAAATTTCCAATCAAATTAATTTACCAATAACAAATGATGCACTTCAAAAAATCATGATATCAATTTAAATAACTATATATACATTATACAGATGAATTAAAGTAAATGAAAAAAATTATAATGAATTAAAGCTGTAAATTCTTAAATATTTCTATTTTATGAATGGAAATGTTCAGCATCGAATATTTCTTTTTTGAAATATATATAATTTTTGATTTCCTAATTTAAAATTTATTTTTAAGTAATATTAGCGTTAAGAAAATATAAATTTACAGATTCACTAAATGAAATAAATTATTGAATAAAATCAGTATAATTTATTAAATTTACAGAAGATAGGAATGTATACAGAAGAGCAGGATTTTAATCAATAACAAAAGATTAATGACCTCGTAAAAGTAAAATTATCTCATTTTCCATAAAAATACTTTTTTTCCACAAAAATGACTTTTGAGGAAAAAAGCTGCACTTTTCCATTCTTATAATTATTATAATTGAAAAAACAATGTAGTAATTATAATGCATACTTTGTAACATATAAACAGAATTGTTGTTTATTTTTAAATATGCCTAAAAAGTTATCTCCAATATAAGTGTGAAGAGAATTTTACATATTTAAGTAATATATCAAAAAGAAAAAATATGGCAGTAAAAATGTAAATTATAATTCATAATCAGTTTCATATTTTAATAAAGGATGTATCTGAAATAATTATATTAGTCATTGAATTATTACCCTAGAATTACAAACAAAAGAAACAATATTAAAAGATTATCAAAGAATATATGAAAAAATTAATGTTATGAACATTAAAAATAGAGGCATATTTTAATATTTAAATGAAGAACAGAATATAACAAACATAGTTTATATAAAATGTATCACAAATATTTATTTATATAAATAAAATTATACTATAAACATTTTATTGCACTATACATTGTAAAAGTATTTGTAAAAACAAAAAATTGTTTAAATAAATAAAATTCAAAAATATAGATTGATGGTTAGTTTTGAATTAGCATGCAAATAATAATCTGTTCTTTATGCAAACAATTTTTGCTTTATTTATATTAAAATAACTTTAATAATACATAAGGCATTATTGATTTTTCATAAATCTTGCGATGCAGTAAATATTTTATGCGTTGGGATATATATTAAATTATTATAAAATATAAATTCTTTCTAAAAACACAAATTTATCAAACATTAAATTCTACTCAAGAATAAAATTTAAATATAAAAGCTAAAGTATTCTCAATACAAAGAACACAAATTTTTATTTTAACTATGATTAAAATAAATGCTTCAATAATAATGATGGAAATAAATAAAATAAAAATAACTAAAAGTCAACACTTAGGTAGCCATTAAATATTCAAATATCAAAATTATGATTTAACATAAAATGAAAAAACATTTAATAAGTATATAAAAAAACTGCATTGTCACTGATAATATAAGCTAATTATGCTTGCCTTTCACAATTTTTTAATTAAACTTGTATAAAATAATACATATAAATACGAAAATGTTAATAAAGTTTTCTTATGTAAATACTTAAAGCATAACCAAACTAAGAAAATATTTGGTAATGTTTTAAATAGGGCAGGAATTATGTAGAAAAGTATAGGTTAAAAAATAATCTTGTGAAAGCTTTCATATTTAATTTTTCATGTTAGTAACAAATTGTTGGTTGCTTTTTAAAAATGTATTCACAATGATAAACTTACTATAAAAATTCAGATATACTTAAAAAATGTTTTTTTTTCAGAAATTTTCTTAAAGCTTGCATAATATTTTTAAAATTATCTAATGCATGGCATACATCAAATGGTGCATTTAACATTAATTTTCATACTTTCAGAAGACCGATTTTTTTTTGCGGTACTTAATTTTCTTTATAAATGCTTTTACTTTTTAAGCCCACAGCAACATATTCTTTTTTACAATAATTATTTCTAAGCAAATCTTACATGAAAAAATTAAATAGGTTATTTGGTGACATCAAGCATCATTCTTCATATTTTTGCAACTAAGTATGAAAACAAGAAAGTATAATATAAATAATTCAACACAAGTATAAATAAAAAAATATACAAATCAGATTAAATGCATATAAAACAGTAAAAATAAACATTTAAATATGATGAGTATATTTTACAAAGAAAAAATGATTTTATGAATTAAAATGGATTTTGGCACAAAAATTTGCTGGTTTTGAAGGTTAGTAATTCATTACACATCAATGCATTCTTTGAATACATTTAAGGCAGTTACACAGTAAAATTCCACACGATCAGAGCTCCTGTTATCAATTATCTAATTATTTGAATTGCTTTGTGAAACGTAATTAAATCTGCACACAAAAATCTTAAGAAAAATATTCAGAATCATTGCAGTCTTTGGCACTCTGATTCAGAGTCATGTGAGCACACCATGCATATGCAAATATGCCACTATTTGACATGTAGTTTTAATAGTTCATAAATTGATGCAACATAGGCATATTTTCATTCCCTTACAAATTAACCACATCGTATTTTGTTTGAATTACTTTTTATTGCTGGAATTTCACTGTATTATTACATTCTTAAAATAAAAATATCATTCAACAGTTAAAATTTTTTAAATGAATTGCAACATTCAAAAGTGCATAGTTTTCCTAATTTTTCAATAGCATCTTCAAATTTATAGTATAATTACATGAACACAAAGTATACTATGCAAAAATATTACAATTACAAATATAATTTGTTGTATATAAAATGTTCCCCACAGCAGATTTAGGACTGCAAATTATATTGTAAGTATGTCAGATTTAAGTTTATCAAATTATATAACTAGTTTATATGAGAAAAATAAATATTTTTAATTCAGCATTAAATTAAAATCAATATAAGCAAAAAATGTAAAATTACTTAAAATATTTATTAACTAGAAATTTTAACTATATTAATAAATTTTAGGTATGTACAATAGAGCAGATATATTTTCAACCACAAGTATCTAATATTTTATATAAATGTTATGAAAAACATCAAAATTTTCTATTTAACTGAGTTTGTTATTGCTATTATAAGGAGTTGAGAATAATTTTCAATCAATTATCTGTTAAGTAATATACAGATAATGTTAAAACTACAAAGAGTTTTCCCGTAAAAATAACTTTTTCTTATGGACAAACATATTCACATAACATAAATTGTAAACATCGTCATGTAATTCAGTATAAGTTTAGAAAGATATGAAGATATATCATTCCTAGTTACACATCAGTAATATCACAGTTTGAAAAGTATATCTGCCCGGGAACAAGCAATGGAGGAATAAACACAGTGAATGGGAAGACTGAACGTAACTTGGAATCACAGGAAAGTAACACAGTTTACCCCAGTTGGTAAGTGGCACTCTATTTAACAACTGAAATAGCTCCTGTTTGAATGCATAGTTTTTTTTATGTAAAAGTTCACATAGGAAGATCATTATTAGAAGTTTGTAAAAGACGATGACCAGTTTCATTTTCTAACATAGCTATTCTTTGCTTTAACATTCTTACCTGAAATACAAAAACATTTTAAAACAAATTAATTTTAAATAACTAAACAATCTTCATAGAAATTTAAAACTAAACTAGAATGAATATTTCAGCAGTAGATAATCTAAAATTTTATAATAATTTGCATAAAATAATAATTTTTGACATTGTTCCCCAACATTTCTTAATATTTATTAAGCTTAATAATTCAATGAACTTGATACTGTAAACATTACCTTTCTTAATAATGACAAAATTTTGAAAGTTAATCTGATGTTTGATGAAAAAAATTAACAAAACAATAATTACTTTAGAATTTATTCTTTAAAGAGATTTTTTATAATTACAATTTTAGTAAAAACACATTAAGAATCTCACTTGTAAGATGCTACTTCTCAATTCAAAATTACTTTGAATTCATTTTACAAATCCTTAATTTAGTATTGAGAAAAGATCATATTTACTAAACTGATTAATGTTCAGGGGTCTAATTAAAATGTATTGGGATTTTTTAAGCCAGTACTTAATCAATTACTAGGGTAAAGCTAATTAAAATACAAAATAAAATAAAAAAATTTTCAATGATATATCTGAATTACTAACTGAAGAATTTTTTCGTGACAATATTTATTATTAATATATATCTTCCATTAGACAAAAAGCCCTTAATTTTTAGAAATATCATTATACCTTAAAAAAAAAGTTGTAGCAATTTCTGAATTTAAAAAATGATATTTTTTTAAATTATTGCTCTTTCTTTTTCAATTCAAATACAGTTGAGATGTGTACTATTTTATAACAAGAAACAATTATATTTCACTGATTTCAATTATATTTAACTGAAGTCAATAATTAATTATGTAAAAATTTCAATCCATTTTATTATCAGTATAACAGAAATACCAACAAAAATTTCTTTAGAAAAAAAAAAAACACAGTTTGGTTTAAAGAGTATAATTCATAAAGTATATAAATTTTGTAATGCATTATATAAGTAGAATAGTTTTTATATAAATGAAATATAAACTGTGTTAAAAATAATGATCTAAATATGCAGTTGCAATTTAACAATAAAGTAAAAGAAATTGCACAGATTATTCCACTATTGAATGTTATTTAAATAAAAGTTAAGCACAAATTTTTGTTTAAAGAAGTAAAAATTATTAAACAATATATTTTGTTAATAAATGCAGCATTTTTGTTAAGAAAATATGATAGATTACTAATTAATGTATTTATAATTGATACCTGAGCATTATGCCTTTCTGTTAGTGAACTCATTTGCAATTCTAACTTTTTCACTTTAGTTTGCTGTTTTTTCTTAGCCTTCTCAAAGGCAATTACCAAGGCACTAAATAAGAGAATTTCATAATGAGAATAAAATGAAAGGACAATAAAAGAAAATCTTATTATAATGGTAAAACAATAAAAAGAAATCATAAAAACTAAATATATTAAACAAAAACAATATTTCTTTTACATTATCAATATAATTGGAATAAATATACAAAAATTATTGCACTACAATTTTCAGAATAATTTTATGCATTACTTATACTTCTTTATAACATTATAATTTTTAACATTTATCACTTACATCATCAACTTTTCAATGTCCTACTCAAATAACATAAATTTTCCTAGATATTTTCTGTATTTAATATAGTCTTCATGTAACAAAAATTTTTATTAAGGCATTTCAGAAATTAAAACTTTTTAACGGGGATTCATAAAAACGTTTTAAATAACTAAATTTTTCATGATTTTTTTATTTTTAAATTTACGCTGAAAAATGAAATTCTAAATAAAGCTTACAGTGAAAAATTATAAAAATGCCTTCTTAAAGTAAAAAAATTAACACACAGGAGATAAAATTTTTACATATGATGTGATGAAAGTTAATCTAACATTAAAAATGTATTAAATTTAAGGGGTCTCAGGCACTGGATAATCACAAAATCCTTCATGATAATCAAAAATTCATAAATCTATTTCAAAGCACTAAATTGTTTAAAAATTTCTTTAAATTTATCAAATTAACTTCATGAAAGCAAATTTATCTCTGATTCATATCTTCAATTATAACCATAAAACAAGAAATAGAAATGAAAATTTTGTACAACCTTTAACTAAATTAAGTTACTGAAAATTTTCTATAATTCATTAATTCTTTATATTGCAATGATATATTTATACTCAAGGATTCTGCGCACCTTTTTTAAAATTAGCACTCTGTAAAAATTAAGTCATATTTAGTAAATTCCAGACTTAATTTTATATAGCTATCTAACAACATTTTGAATAGTACTGTTTTTAAAAATAATCATGTTGATAGCAAAATCCTCTTTGCAGTTCTCAATAAAATAATTTGTAATTTAAACTGTTACTTAAGATTATAAAACTTTATGTGTTATATGAGTTATGTGTTGGAATTAACCAACATAAGTGAAACATGATACTGAAGAAACAAACCAAACCAAAATCATTTTAAAAATGCTTATTAGAGATAATATAATAATATATGTCAATATTGCAAACATATGTAAAATATTTCACAACAAAATTTTACAGAAGATTTATCTGAGTAGATATGCAAAGGAATTTTTATACTTTGTAGAAGAAATTAAAAAAACTCCATTCATTTTGAAAAGTTAAATATTTGAAAACAAATTTAATTGACACTGACTTTTATTAATACTAAAGTGATTGCCACATATGTTATTAATAAAAAATATAAATGTGTTGCAATCTAACTATAACTTTAAATAAATTGTTATTAAATATGGAATCCATTAACTGTACTTTTTGTCAGTGTAATCAACATCTCCTTCTCTTCTACAAAGATAAAAAATTCAAATCATACTATTAGATAATGCAAAGATACATTTCTCAGGAAAAAATAGTATCATTTCATCTTTATGCATATATTTTGTAAAAGCATCAGGAAAATTGTCTACGTATAAAAAATGGATTTTTAAGTATGATTAATAATTTTCTTTTAAAAAATTTATTTTAAAAGGAATAATTTGTATTTTGTGAATATTTTGATTAAGTTTTCTATTTTAATTGAACACAAAGCTGTTTTAGAACATTATTTGTCACATTTTAAATTTTGATATTTAAATATCTTTTAGAGAACTTTTTCATTTGTATATGTAGAAATAAAAAAATTCTAGTTATAAAAAAAAGTAATTTATAAAGCTTCAGAAATGATTGTCCATTCAACTTCTGTTACTGAATGCTCGCTCACACATATAAAGAACACTAAAGTTAAATGAGGGTTAATTTAACATGAGGCTTGTGATATTATTTCATATATTGCAGTTCAACAGAGTATAGAATAACATATACAAAAATGTGTATCAGAAAAGCAAAAATTCTGAAAATATTTTTTAAAATATAAAAAAAAAATTTATTGTTCTTCAGATCAATATGTTACAAGGATATGAAAAATTTAAGTTAAACTACTTCACACAGAAAAAAATAAAATATAACACATCATTAGTAGAAATTGTAAGTGAAAGAATAAATTTTCCTTTTGTACTCAATAAAGATTATTAGATAAAAATACTTATTTAGCTGAGAAATTACATTAATAAAGAAATATAAGAAAAAATTTTACTTCCTTACCTATTAGTACGCTTTAAATCATTAACAAATTCAACAGATTGTTGGGCACTCATTTCAGAATTTTTAGTTACTTTTTCCATTGTTAATACTAATTCTTGGATTCTAGCTTTTAGTTTATTTACTTTTTCTGTGGCTTCATTTAATTTTTCATTCTCATTAACACTAGCAACATCCTCCCCTTTTTTATTTGAAGAACACTGAAAATGGAAGAATGGAAAATTAATTAAAAAAAAGCTATGTATTATATAAGTTGTATGAATTGAATCTCAGGAGAAATCACATTTGATTCATGCAGAACAGAGGATTTAATAAGTCAATTTAAAAACTGAAATTTAAACAAATTTCAATTTAAAAAATAGTTGTCAAAAGTGATGAAGAAAAGTTTGCACTATGAAATTTAATGAGATATATGAATAATTTATGCTTTATTTTGTTAATTTACTTTCTTTCTTATAATAAAAAAATGGAATGAAAATTTTAAAAAATTAGAAAAACAGCATTAAATTAAAAATTTTTTTTTTTAAAAATCGCAGTTGCTATGATTAAGTTTTAGCATAGTCATAAAATAAAATATAAAAGAATATATTTATCAAATATGTAAATTACAGTATTCACATTGTTTTACCCAACATTGATTCTTAACATTATGTAACATCGGTGCTGGACCTTATGGCATATTACCCGATTTCAGCTCTTTTATTGTTCTAAAATTGTATCTACTGGCAAATTAGAATAAAAAGAAAATTGTCATTTCTGAAGACAGAAAATTTTAGCCATAAAAATTAAGTGATGATAATAGCTAAAAAAAGAGATGATAATAGCTTTTAAGATACAGAAAGCTGATTTTTGATTTCAAATGTGAGATTTTTTTTTAAGTCATTTCATTATCTAGGGCTACATTTAACATAAGATCTCAATTCTTGTACAAAATGAGTGAGAATGTTATTTATTTCGACAAAATTTTGTGGTTTTTATTAACAATATAAATAAAAAACATCAGAAACATTTCAGTAAAAATGTTATTAATTGGTTAATATTTATTACATTATATTCAAAATAAATGTATCTTTGAAAACAAAGCAGTACAACCAATGATTTTCTCAGTTCAAAACATGTTTTAATGTTATTTCCATAAAATCCCTTGATTGCTACATAAAATGTAGAAGTTTACCATGAAAACTAAATAAATTGTCCTATTTTAAACAAAATGCTTTGAAATCTAGATTATTTTCCCCATTGGTTGTTGATACCAAAATTCTATAGTAATTTTCAAAACACAGTATTATAACAAACACAATACTGAATATTGTCTTTGGATCTAAGTTATTTAACAAGTTTTGATTAAAGTTTTAAGTATTGCCTACTTTGTCGTTGAATTGATATTAGAAGCATAAAAGTTATTAGAAGCTTTTGAGATTTCATTGGTTTGATCAAATGGAATTCAAATAATCATATAAAATGATATTTATTTCATAGAAAATGAATAAGATTTGCCAACTGAGAATTTTACTCACCTAAAAATAAGTTATAATAAAAGCATATCATTAAATGTTATTTGAAATAATGCATGTAGCCAAAATAAATATTTCAAAATATTAATTCTTTAAACTAGGATTTAAAAGTTTTATACGTCATAGTGATAGTTTATTAAATAACTCATTCACTTTATCAAAATTCATATTACAATTTCTTCAAATTTAAGATTATTAATGATTCTGTAATATTAAATAATATTCATTTAATTAAAACACTATTTTAGTTAACACAGAAAAAATATAACATTTACTTGTAATTTTTCAACCATTTCTGATTGTTCTTGTAATTCACTTTTAAAATTCTCAATTTGAACTTTATAAGCTTGTTCTTGTGCTTCTCTACTACTAAGCTGTAACTCGAGGGAGGTTTTCTCTTTTTCTAATAAATAAACTTGAGCTTTTAATTCCGCCTTTTCTTCCTACAAAAGCAAAAGAATTTAAATATAATAAAAACTTTAGGTACTAATTATATTTACCCAATTAAATAAAAAATTAAATACAATAGAAGTATGTTGTTTAAGCAGCTAAAATGTTTTGAAGCTACTTTTCAGAGCCTTATAAGCAGATATTTTCCATGGATTATTTTTCTACTACAGGAGTTCCTATTAAAGAAGTTTCAGAAACTGTTGTTGTTGTTACTAATCTCCATGTCTAAACGGTATACTGGACGAGGTTAAAAATTCCACTCACTTTCAGAAAGTCTAAAACAAGCATAGGAATCTTGCATAAGCCCTCAAGAGACAACCCAAGGCACTCAAGAATATGTGCCGGTGATACTGGTTCATTCTGGCATCTAGGACAATTTGGATATATTTTAAGACCTCTCTTGAAAGAAAATCTTTTCAGGTGGCTATTGAAGGAACAGGAAAATTTAGTCTAAACATATCTATCACAACCAATAGCAAGAGATCTTTCAGGACAATCAGCTTGAGACCAAGGATGACTCGGAGGAATAAGCCAAATTTGCCTGTCAGCATGTTTTCTAATGGAATACAATTCAAAATATGTTGGTAAATTAGTAACTGGTAATAGTTCTTCAGAACCTTCCTTTGCCAGAGTCTGCCATTTCATTACCAAATAGGATAATATGGGAAGATATCTATTGGAAGTGCACTTCACAAAATGACAAGACCTGCTTAAGTTTGTTAAGAATTGCGATTCCTACCCTATCACCTACTCTTCGCCAATTAGAAAGATATTGGATAATACTACGACTGTCAGACAAAAATCACACTTCCATAATATCTGTATAAGATAAAATAATGCTCAGTCCCTCTTTGATGGCTACATGCTCAGTCTTGAAAACCAAACTGAAGTCAGGATTTCTTCGCTTTATTTTGACAATTTCATTTGTGGATTTGATAATAAGACCACTACTGGAATGAGTCTTTACTTTTACTCCTATCAATATAAATAAGGGCATCTTCAGTGGGAATTGTGTTTATAATTTCCAAGGCAGATTGACGCAACAGAGCTGGAATATAATTTTTTGGAGATTCAAGATGGAAGTTCCATGTACTACTCAGACTCTATGGAGTCTCTCAGATGGATCTAAACATTTTTTCAAGGAATACTGTTCAACATTACAGTCAATTAAACCAGTGTACTCAATTTGACTAAAAGGGATGTCATTTTTAAGTCTTTGGCTATTATTCCAGCGCTGCAGGAATTCTGAAGTTCTATTTTGGTAGTTGTAACTGAAAAGTGTATTATAGTCAAAAACTTAAGAAGTTCAGTGCAAAATACCTTTACAAAGACAATTTTAAATGTCAATACAAAAACAACAATCAACAGTAATTACAATCTAGAATCTCAATATTTCAAAAGACATTAAACATTTTTATAAAATGGTTTAATTTTTATAAAAGAGCAATAAGGAATTATTGGCAATCTCACACTAAATTTTTTGATACAGAAACCAGAAGTTGTTGGTGTAAAATACCTATCAATATTAGTATTGATAATAATATAATTTATAGTAAGCAATGTATTTACAATATGCCTTCCAAACAATTTTCAGCATATATTTTTAATAAAGAACAGAATTTCCATAGTTCAGTAATGAATAAATAGTAATGTATATATTTCTTGAAATAATAGTGGATTATAATTAAAGCTATAAAAAAGACCAATAATATACATATTACAGTTTAATAATACTTATGTACTCTAGCACAAACAGCATAAAATAATAAATTAAACAGATTAATTGTGAGCAATTTGGCAATAATGACTTAAACAATGATAAAAATTATTTTCAGCTTAAACTAAAGCCACACACGGTATGATTTTTCCTTAGGATTTGTTGAAGGGGGTAGAAAGTAATTAGGCACACATTCCCCTCAAATTCTGTTGACCACAGTAGGGGAGGCACATCTGGAGTGGGAAGTTATTTTTAAGGGTGCCATTTTTCAACATTTATTGCTTTTGGCTTAAAATGTGTGCCTTGTAAATGGAAATTGAAAATCGCCAAAAATTTCAATCATTTAAAAGAGTTTTTTTGTCACTTTTATGACTTGACATATTTATGTGTCTTTTTTAGTTTTTATTGTTGTATTCATTTGTCTGCTTGTAACATCTACCATTAGATGTTATCATAGGAAGTTCAGTAACATGAGTAAATTAGGCACAGAATTATTATTGGCTGTTGTTTTGGACTGTGATGATGGTGAAAAGAAAACAAACAATAAAAAAAAAAAAAATGTGGAAAAAATTGGTTGCTCCAGCATGAAACTCTTTCACATCTAAATTTGATTACAAAAATACAGTCGGAAGATAAAGATTTCTTTAATTACATGAGGATGAATGAAAAATTGTATGCAATGTTGTTGGATAAGGTAACACCTTTCATTATAAGAAAAGATACATCTATGCACTCATCTTTAAGTTCTCATGAACCATTAAGTGCAACTAGCGCTTTCTGACAAGGGGTATTAATTAAAGAGCCACATTAGTACATCAGAAAGTTTATCTATTGAATATTAATTATTATTATTTATTGGTAGATATATAAAATCACACAATTATTAATTTGTTATTTATTATACAAGTATTCTTAGATTTTATAATATTTTCTTAAATGATTTTTAAATAAAAGGGAAACAAAATAACATTTACCAAATGATAAATCATAACTGAAAGTGCATTTAATTTCAATTTCCCTTAAAGGTGAATAATTTTCTTTTGTTATTATTAATCAATTTATTATTTTTAATTATCTAATTTTATAATTGTTTAATATTGTATAAAGAATATTTAAAGAAAACCACAGAATAATCTCAACTAATATCTTTATATTGTTTAAACTTAATTCATATTTAAAAATATAGAAAATTAAAATTTTAAAATGTTCATTTTGAAGATTTGTAAGCATTCTCTAAAATAAAAATATATTGTTTATTAATAAAGCTTATTATAAAATTTTGTAGTTAAATTTTACGTTAAATGTGTAATTATATATATTCATTCAGATAGAGAATAATTTTACAAAGTAAATTATTTAACTTATTTCATCACCATTCTCAACAAAACTTGTGTCCAAATTCGTGGAATTGCAGTTTCGTCCAGAAATGATATATATTTAAAGTACCATAAAGTCGGCACACATATGCATCCTCCGTGCTTACACCACTTTGTTTCGATTCATTGATTTTTCTCTTTTATAGGTTCTACGGAGTGCATTAATTTTTTCCTTTACTTCGTTAATTGAAGCCTTTTCATCTATCTTTTTGTATATTTCTAATAATTTTTCATAAGCTAACTTTCTTTTTATTTTATTTGTGTAATCGACACTCATTATTTGCCACAAACAATGCTCATCTTTATAGGCTTCAATAAATTCCTGCAATATTTGCTTTATGGACATTTTTAAAATAGAGATCTAAGTTTCAGTAAATGAGAAATTTCAAATATTAGTTTCCCCTAGTATCGACAAGAAATAATTTGCAACCCTGCGAGACAGACACGCGACAACGGGAAATAGTTGCTTACTTCCTGTGTTGGAAGAAAAATCAGAGCTTGTTTGAATTTTCTTGAACCTGTCCAACTTCATCACACACGGTACAACTTGTTCACTTACAACAAATCCATAGGAAAAATTCTATCGTGCGTGGTGGGCTTAACAAGCATGTTAAAAGAAATTTTGCTGTGAACAGACATCAATAAAAAAGATGAAATGATATTAAATAATTAATATATAATGAAAAAGAAATTGAGATATTTTCTTTAATCTTACTAGAATATTAAATAATAAACAAAATCACATATTTTAAATCAGTTACAGATAATTAGTCACTTGGTAAGAAATGTTCTATAATACACATGTACTTTAACAATGAAATGTCTATAATATTTAATTTGACTTTAATACAATGATATAAACTATTCAATGGATTTTCTTAGTCTTTTTAATAGTAACTAAATTATTTGCTAAACATGCTGTTTTGGTGAATTTTGAAAATTTTATGATAATAATTCGTTTATCATTAATTTACTTTTATTTATACTGATGAAAAAAAACTATTTTACTCACCTTCATTGCCATCAATTCTTGCATAAGGACGGCATTCTCCAGATCCAATTTTTGAGCATCGATAATTGTGTGTGGATCCTTATTTAGAGGGTCAACATGAATACTTTCTAGCTCAACCACAGTGTTTTGAATAGCTGCCCTATCAGCTTTCAGCTGGATAATATAATCTCTGAGTCTCCGTTCATCAACTTTAGTAAACTCCACCCCACTATCACAGCTACTAGATACAGAACTGGAAGTGCTACATAAATTAAACAATAAATTATTAGTTTCTGATTATATGCTTTTTGTTTGAGTTTAAATATAATAAAACATATAAACAATATTTAATATAAATTTCAGAGTACAAGTAATCATATGATAGCAATGTCAAAAAAATACGAAATTTCTTATACATGAAAAAAATATATTAAAATGTTTATCGAGCAATATCCTTGTAGAAGAAATAAGATATAAAAATCTGTTTATCTGACTAAAGAAGAAAAAGGTTTCTCTAGGAATATAAATATTTAAACAATTACTATCATGCATCAATTTTATATTTTATGAGATTTTAATTTAATCAGAATAAAATCCATTCTTTTTAAAACATAATTTGTTTATTTCAAATAGTTTGAACTTTTCTTAATAATTTCCATAAATGTATTTTGTTCAATTTAGGATTTTCTGTTAAAATACTTTGTAACAATAAAAGTTTATTTAATTTTATAATTACTTTAAAATGTTATTTTCATCTTGATGTATAATTTATTTATTAAATCATTTTTAATATAATTTCAGAATTATTACTGAGAAATTTTATTAAATCATCCTTTAATCTATTTTTTCTTGAGTTTATTAATAAAGAAGCACAGGAAGGAAAACATATATTTGACAAAAATAAGTAAGAAATTTACATGACTATTTTTTAAAAATTTTTTGAGTCTTGATTTTTAAAATAAATAAATAAATGAATATCATTTTATATTATGATTTCCATAAATATTCGTTTTTTAATAACATTTACAAATAATTATTTAAATTGAAAGAATCCCATTGGTAAACAACTTTTAAAATTGTACATTCTATCAGTAATAATTTAGTTATTTATTTAAAAATAGGTTTTCTTTTTTACCTAGAGGTTTAGTTTTTAAAATAAATATTGTTTTATTATAACTTTTCAGCAATATTATAGATTTCTATTGCAAATAATTTAACTGAAACTTTAAATATAATTTTAAGTGAAAAGTAATTGAGGTGAAATTTAATCTGGATCAACTATTGCCTTAATTATATTTACTACATTTCCAATAATCATGATTACTATAATTTCAATAAAAAACACAAACAAAAAATTTTCGCCAGAAATCTTAGATGATTGAAAAATATTTTTTTAATTTAAGATTTCTGGAAACATGAAATTAGAATTGATTCCAAATAACTTAAGAAAAAACTATATTTTTATAAAAAGGATAATTTTTAAAATTTAAATTCGAGATTGCATTTATTCTGCAGTCATTATTTAAAATTTTTAATGGTAAAAATCACTCATTATTACATAATAATAAAAACTTGCCTTGTTGTATGACTGTGCGAGGAAAGATCTTCCCATGGACTGACATGACAGGCACCTCTTGAAGGAATACCATAACTCCTATCCAATTTCTGCAAAAAATGTCTTGCAACATTTTCAGCTGCTTTTCTATTTTCCTGAGATTTGGTCAAGAGGTCCATAATATTTTTTTGGTTTTCATCTTCAGATTTGACTGAAAAAAATCAATAAAAAATTAAAGGCAATTATTTTTTTTGGAAAAACTTAAGAGCAAAACTTTAAATCATAAAAATGATTATTCTGAATGTAAACACATTGTGCACTTTTTATATCAGAGATAAAATAATATTTTTTCTGATATCTAAAATTTTTTGATTATTTCACATTTTAATAATTTAATCTGGTTTGTTTTTGAAGTTTTCAAATTCTGATATCTACACAAATTTTTATGATTGAAGGTATAAATAAATTCAGAAATAATTTACTTTTTCAGATAAATAATGAATAAAGGTACTAATTAATAATTTCAAAGAAAAGAAGGCCGTTTTTTAATATTTTTATTATATTTAGTATTAGGAATGTTAACTATTTTTTTTTTTACCAAAAATATATATTTTAGTAACGAAAATTCTTTTGATACTGTAATTATTCCAAGAATGTTAAAGAAAATTAACTTAAGATCTGTTCACATTCATGTATTAATTTAAACTGAATCAAGCATAAACATTTTATTCAACTAAAATATTTTAAATTAATAGTTTATTTACAAGTAAATTTTAAGTCAAATTTTTCATAAATATTACTAAAGATCCAATAATTTTAATTCTATACGAAAAATGAAGATCATTTAATGGAATTTTATTCTTCAATATATAATCTTATTATAAATCAGCATTTAATTTAAACACTTACAAGAAATTTTCATTACTCAATTGCAATCATAACTGTTATTTTTAATTTTATAATTAACCATCATAAATTCATAGTTACTTAAAACACTTAAATTATAATGAACATCAGTTATAAAATAGAAGAGATTTAATATAAATAAATAGCAAAGAATTTAAAGTAAATTTTTATTTAAATAACCTTTAATGATTCAGAAGGCAAACTGATTTATATAATCTAATTTTAATCTCAATCAAATAATAGTTATAGCAAAACAAACACCCGAGTGTATTACAAAAAAACATACGAATTTCTTTAAAATATTTATTAAAGTTAAATTGCACTCTAAAAAATTAATCTAGTTGCATTACAAAAAATTTACCTAGACCAACAGCTTTACAATTGGCACGCAATAGATCTTGTTCAGATTCCAACAATGCTAAGAGTATTTCAAATGTCTCAATAGCTTGATCACTATATGACAAGGCTAGTTGAAGAGCAGTATTATTGGATTCATATTTTCCAATTAAAACACTTAATCTGTCACAGTGTCCTTTGCTTTCATCAAGAGTTAAATTAAGAAGGTCATTCTGAGACTTAAGATGTTCAATTCTACTATTCAACCTTTCCATTTCTACTTCAAATTCCTTGATTTTATTTTCTGGAACAGGAGAACCAGTAGAGAAAAGAGTCTGAAAAATTTCTTGAGCATGTGATTCTTCATGAACATTTTGTGCTAAATGTTCTGCCATTTTTGTAGTAGAAAGCTAAAAATAGAAAACAATTAATATATCATTAATATTATACAAACATCAAATACATATACAAATTATATAAAATTTACAAAACTTTAAACAATAAAAAAGTAAAAAGCATTTATTCTATAATTTTCCTTCAAATGAAAACATTGTAATAAAGCTTATATTATCATAACATAAGAGAATATTTTCTGGAATAGATAAACAATTTAAAACCAACTAAGCAAATTACATTTAATTTGAATTACTAACCTAATAGAATATTAGCAGAAAAAATTATTCAAATAAGAGGAAAATGTTAAATTATGTTTACCCCTAAACTGGATATTTCTGAACCTAAAATATGGCGATCACCACTTTCAACTTTTTTCAGTCTAACACGTTCAGCCATTTTAGCTATAGGAACATCTTCACGTGAAGTAGGAGTTCTTTCTCCTGTAGTAGGATTAATATGTGGACTTTTACTTCTAGTTGGAGAGCTGCCAGTTTGCGAACCTTGCGAGCTTTGGGACTGCAAACTGGCAAGCTTGGACTGGACTTCACGTACCTGAAAGGGGGAGAACATATTATGCCTGAAAATAAGATTAAACAGTAAGTATTTTCTAGCATATAATTAGTATAGAAATTCTCTAATGCATAAAATATATATTAAAAATAGAAAAATGTTTAGAGTAAATTTTTATAAACTTACCTATTTGGATTATTTCAATTCATAGTAATAGTTTTTTTCTAAATAATTTTTTTTATTTTTTACCATTTTGATATATATTTCTCTGATAAGAAATGGAATCATAAAAATTATTTACTTCAGGTAGAAACATTTATATATAATTAATTTTAACAAAATAAAGAGGAGGATTTTAATATTTAATTACATAAAATTTGAGAATTAAATTTTCACATTGATTTAAACTTTAAAAAAAGTTGAATAACATATAAAAAAAGTTTGCCTATGTAGAGTAAGCATTTTAGAAAATCAAATGTTAACATAAAAAATTACATATAAAATTACAATTTATAAATTTGTTTAAAGAAATATTAAATACAAATATTATACATGTATGTCTATAAGTTTAAGTTTATTACTACCTTTTTCGTTAAAGAACAAATAAACAAAACAGAAAATTTAAGAATGTAAAAAATTGAAAACCCACACAAACTTTTATATATACTATTTTTAATTGACATTTGCAATGTGATATTTTAAATTTAATGAAAAATGGTTATATATCATTTTTGTAAGTAAAATTCCTTTTCAATGATGGAAAAAGTTGCTAATGATTTACTTTTGACATTTAACAATTGATATTTAACACATTTAAATATTTATGAAAACTTTGATGAGAAATTTGATCTTAATAAAACAAAACAATCCTGCAAACATTTAAAATAAAAAATGAATTTATATTGAATAAAAATTAAATTTAAAAAACCATTTTTCACTTAGATACAATTTAAAAATTCTATGAAACTATACAATTTATAAAAATATAACAATATTGACAAATATATGATAATAGTTTATTAAAAAACTAAGTATCCCAAGACATTACTCTATAAGTTAAACTTTATTTCAATACCAATAATGAGATAAAAAATAAATAAATATACTTTTTAATTCCTCTGTCAATTCTTATACAAATGACATTATTATAATTTTGCTTCCTCAGTCAGTTAGCAAGATCTAATTAATTACAGAAATAAATTGATTTTTTATTCAATACACTATAGACATAAAATTTCATAAACACTAATTTTTGCTGACAAATGTGAGAGAAATCTTAAAATATTAAATAAACATGTACCCTTCTTTGACATCTATCTCTTTCTTCTCTACAACTGATCAAAACTGCTCTAGTTTGACCAAGCTCTGATTCTTGTCTTGCTAGCTGTTCTTGCAATGCAGCATTTTCAGCTCGCAGTACAATGACTTCTTCTTGTAACTGTGATATTTGCAGACTATGACATGATGTTGCTCTGTTTTCTTTAAATCCTTCTAATTCTCTATCTCTACAGCTCTAAATATTGAAATTTTATAAAAACTCAATTTTAAAAGTTTATTTTTCTGTTTAAGTTAATAAAAAAATCTTAAACAATATTAAAATTATTTTCCCCATTAACTTAATAAATTAAAATAAACCATTTTCATTTAAATCACAGTCTACTTATGTTGGAAATTAGTTTAAAGTTTCAACGTGTTTTCTAATTTAATAATTATTAACTTTTTAATTTAAAGCCTAAAAATATTAAAAATAAATAAAAAATATTTTTAATAAGAAAATTGATCTACAAACTAGTACTTAATACTTTTAAATGCAAACTATTAGAACACGTAGGAAAGTTTACGTAGCTGATGGAAAAATTATTCTTGCTCTGGCATCTCTTTGAAGTTTTATTATTTTTGTTAACCCAAAAATATCTACTTAAAAATACTTAATAAGCTAGGGATAAGTAAAATTTTGATGAATGTTACACATAAATTAATCACACCAATTTTTTCCAAACAGATTGAATTTTAACATTGATATACATTATAAAATTACTTTAATGAATACATAAATAAGCAGGTTATGAATAACCAAATACTGCAAATGCATTTTAAGTTGCAAAAATTATCATTTAGTTATGAATTATTTAAATCATATTGCGAAATTTGTAATTTCAATTTTAAAATAGGTAAAATTAAATAAAAATAAGTGAAATAAGAAGAAAAATTATAAATAACCTGCATTTGTCGGTCTTCAGAACTTTCATTGTCACCTAAACCGCTACTAGCCTCTTCCCCTTCTTGCAAAATTGTATGAGAAACTTCATTTCTAGAATCTTCTTCACCACCAAATCTGGACAGTTCTAGAGAAAATACAACATTAAACAATTTTAGACTGCATTCTGACTGTTTTAAACTCACTGAATTACAAATGTATATCAGTTATACTTAGCATATTCAACATATTTTTATGATTGATTTAATAAAGTAAAAATTATTATAAGCGAATTCAGTTAGCAAATCTTAATTATTTATAATTCTTTCTTCAATTTTAAAATTTAAATTTATGAACAAAAAATAAACAATAAATTCTACATTTTATTTATTTTTTTTATTTTCTTTATTTCAATGAAGACAAAAAATGAATAGTATCAATATAAATTAATACAAACTTCAGATACAGCCTATTCAAAGTATATTAAAACATTCATTTGTAATTGTTTAAATTTTAAATCAAGCAGAATAATTAATATATAATATTATTATATTGATTCCAATGACATATGCATTCTAAATGCAATCTGAGAAATATTTTTTAATATTCTTATTGTAAATTAAAAAAAAATGCTTAATCTAAGTTTTTTTCAAGCACTGTTATTGAAATTTATTTAATTAACTTTTTATTATTCTTTATTTTATTATTTTTTAAAATTTAACAAAACTTTGTAATTTATATAAACAATCTTTCCTAATATTTTCTTAGACAACTAGGTTCCATGATTTATCTCCTACAGAGTACATTGGGGATGTTATTGAGAAAATGATTATAATTATTGTGGTATATCGATAAATTAGTATGACAATTGGAAAAAAAAAAAAAAACATGACATTAAGTTTTTGTGAATATTGAAAACCTTATCTTCAATAATAGGATGAATGAAACAATTCAAGGAAACACATTATTGATTCATTCTTTTTGCAACAATTAAACACTAAAGTAAAACATTAAGTACATCTAAAATTAATTCTAATCCTCTTGACTAATCTTTATTGAAATCCAATAATTTCTTTTTAATTCATTATTAAGTTCACTTAAAAGGATTAAAAAATATTGATTATGAGACATTTTTCTCTTGTCAGCATTTTTTTATGAACAAATTACATTACATACAACAATAAGTAAATTGTATGACATTTGGCTAATTATTACTAAAGATTATTCAATTTACCTTAAAATCCACATATATGAATATTATACATGTCAAATGTAGTATTCGTTCAAATTTTTCCAAAAATCATAAAATATAAAATTTTTTACATCGATAAAAAAAAAGGAAATTCAAAATTTAAGATGCTTTAAGATGAGGTAAACTCTTTGTACACAACAAGAGAAGTATACTTTTTGTAGACTCTAAAGAGGTATATACTATTTGCAAAATATAAACATTAATTTCAAAGTCTGTCTGATTTTGCAAATACACTTCACTAAATATATAATTTCATTATTTAGAATAAAAAATAATAATAAAAAAGTGTAAAAATCAATAATATGAAAGAATATTTGTGTATGCATTATGTTCTTAAAAAATTATTATTGAGTTATTTTAAATAAAAGAAAATTATTTTAATTGCAGTTAATTTAAATTTTTACATATTTTTTCTAGTTATGCGTTGAAATAAACACATCTTTAAATTTCATTTGATTTCCCTCCATAAGATCTGATTATTAACATTAATGCCCCCGAAAAACATTTATTTACAATTCCAAGAAAAATATTCAAAATCAATCTACTATTTCAGATAAAATGACCTAAACTTACTATAACTATCTATTGACAAATGTATATTTGAAAACATTTATAGTATTATGAAAGATGTGAGACAAGCAAGAGTTTCTTTGAATACTTTACTATACAAATAAAGTTGAGGAATATTTTTTTAAAATAAATGTATTAAAACCTCTATCAGAACAAGATTCCGTTGCATTGTTATCATTACTGGTACAATGACTTTGTGATTCACTTTGATGTGACTCTTCATTAGATTGCTGACTACATTCATCTTCTTCTCTGAAAGCAAAATATTATATTATTTTTCTATTTAACACCATAAAAATAAATATTTTTAAGCGATACTATAATACAGTCAACAAAACCACCTTAATCCTATACTTTCAATTTTAAAAATAATATTTCATTATCCATGTAATTTTTCAGAACTTCCTTTTATACAATACATATATACAGATTTGGTCTATGAACTTCTTAAAAGATAAAAATATAAAGATACAGATATTTAATACATTTAATAACTTACTTAATCACATTAGCTCTTTGGGCCTGAAATTTTTTATTCAATTCTGCTATAACACTTGTCAGTTCAGTAAGCCTCTCCTCATATCTTTGAGCTTGCTGAGCTAATCGATCTTCTTGTTCACGAATTAATCTCCATTTGTTCAACTAGAATATGATATAGTTTATGTATAATATGATATAGTTTAATGCAGATGAAACAATTTAATACAAAATATCAAGAAGATATGTTTTTTGTAATTTATAATATTTAAAATGTTAAATGCATTTCTTTTACAAAATTTTGTTAATGGTAACTTCTTGTTAGAATAAATATTATTGACTGTTTCTATAAATAATTCTATGATACAAAAAGAGCTAGAAAGAATCTCTTTATTTAACCAACATAATATGTAACAATAATACTATCAAATCATTTATTTTGTTATGCTACACACACTCTGTAGCTCATGCAAAATAAAAAATTTAAATAATGTACTTTTTTTTTCTTTTTTTAAAGCGATATGATCAAAATTGTAAACATTATCTATAGCTATGTGTTAATAGTTTTAAACAAAAATTCTGTTTGATTACATTGATGCATACACAGTTAGACAAATACGAGCGTCACTCTGAAATTTTTGAGATACAACTATGTTTTTAAAGTTATACTTACAAAATTTTAGGTGTGTTCAAAGTAGTCTCCTCCAGCATCAATGCACTTTTGTAGACGAATTTTCCACAGATTAAATGCCTCAAGCCATTCATTTCTTCGAATAGATGAAAAAAATGCATTTATAGCCACATCAATCTCTTCTTCTGAATAAAAAGGAAGTCCATGTAAGTTCTTTTTTAGATTAAAGAATAACCAAAAGTCACACATAGCTAGATCAGGTGAATAAGGTGGATGTTCGATCACTTTAATTTGTTTTTGTTAAGAAACTCAACTGTTAATCCGGCTGTATGTGAAGATGCATTGTCATGGTGAAGCATTAGTCCCCTAACATTTAGTTCTTGTAGAATTTCTGGAAGACATTTAGTGGTATACCAGTTTGCTGTTACTGTCTTCTGTCCTTCCAACTTGATGGCTTTGACCAATCCCGTACTTCTGAAGAAAACGGCATGCATCACTTTTTTCAGTGCGCATTGTTTTTTCACAATGTTGGCGTGGGATCATCTTCAAAGACCCATACTTTGCTTTCTTGACGTGTTGGAACGTCAAAAAATGGTATGTACGTTTCATCACCTGTTACAATTTTAGAAATGATGTGGTGGCCACCATCATTCAGCATATTAAGAGTTTCTTTACTGATTCTGACACGCCCCTCTTTTTGATGCTCAGTTAGATTATGGGGAACCCAACGGCAAACTACTTTTTTCATATGTAATTCTTCATGAATGATTTTGTGTATGGCTGTGGATCTAATGTTAAGTTCCTTCTGTATCATTTGATAGGTACAGCGATTATCATCCATTAACATTTTTCGCGCGTATGGCAGACACATTATCCGGGATTACTGCCGATGGTGTACTTCATCCTGAAGAAAATTGCGACCTCTTCTAAATTCTCTAAGCCATCTGAATACAGTAGCACGAGCTGGAGATTCATCACCAAATGCTAATTGCAACAGTTGAACGCATTCTTCTTGATTTAATCCTGCTTTGAAATCGTAGAAAATCCTAGCGCGAAAATGCTCTCGCATCAACTCCATTTTCTCTTCTGTTTAAAATTTATTTCACGCTAAACAAGTTGAAGTAAGTCAGTAAAAAATCGTCCTCTGTGTTAAAATACTTTGTACTTTAAAATTAAACCGTTATTTTTATTTTGTAAATTCTCGTCTGCGCGAATCTCAAAAATTTCAGAATAACCCTCGTAATATGTACATCTTAAGAATGATCTAGTAATTTATAACAACTTTGAATATTATTCCAATCATTTATTATCTTTTTTTAATAATAACTTTTTTTTGATAATGCATTATCATAAAATAAAATACTTTACGTTGGGAAAAATTTAAATTTATATAATTGAAAAGCTTTTGTAAAAATAACTGAAAATTCACAAACAAAAAACATAACAATTTAAAACAAATACCTGAGATTTGTTGAGCTGCCTTTCTAGATCATCTCTTTCTTGAACTGTATGTTGAATTATTGTTGTAAGCTCTGTAATTTTACTTTTTAAGGAATCTAATTTAGCAAGATGAAGCTAATGGGAGTCAAAGACAATAATTTAGAAAATGAAATGTAATGTTTTATTTAACAAATAAAAAGTTAGACAATTGACATTTAAAATTCAATAGAAAAAAAAAACAACCAAACTTAAGCAGTGATACTGAAATTAATTTAATATTTAATACATTGTTAATAAATCCTCTTAAATTATCACATTATTAAAATGGTTTAATTTTTTATAATGTGAACTAAAAGTAAAATTTGATTTTAAATGTTCTTTATAATATTTATGAGCATTTAATATTTGTATAAAGATGAATATTTATTATTCCTATTCATTAGTCAAATTATAATCATTAGAACTAAAGAAACAAGAATTAAAGAATAAGAATTACAAGAGGAAAAGAATTACATTTAGCTTTTTATGAGACAGATTACAGAAAAAGGATATAAAGTGTTCTCAAATTCCTAATATCTAAGTACTTGAGAGTTAAAGTTAGGTTGTTTCGTTGAAAGGAATATATATAGAGAGTTATTATAATTAAAGTCTAAATTTCAACATCCAATAAATAAAACAACCACTGATTACTAGAATGATGTAAAATTTGAATGTAATATACTGAAGAAAGGGAAAACTATGCCATACAAAATAGTTCCAATTTTAAGCAATAAATGGCACTTTAAGTATAAAAATCAGTAAATAAAAATATGTGTCATGTAATAAAAATATCTGCCTTATTGCAGTAGGTATAAAAGGACAAGGTACGCACTTTTTTTATTTGTACCTTAGAAATTATAGCATGATTATTACAATGAAGGATTATACTCTGCTTGTAAATTTTAACAAAAATTATGACATCATTACCTCAGCAGAAGTTGTGGATACTCAAGAGTATAAAAATTTTTTATCTAATGACTGTCATTGGTCTGGAAATTATATAAAAATTAGGAAAAACAAGTTCTTTGGTTTGCAATCTGGTAGAAGGAGGAAAAGAATTGATTCAACAACAATTAAAGAAATATCAACAGCAGCACCAGAGGAATGGAGTAGTGATATAAAACTGTGAATTGCAAAGATAATCCTCTGAACAATGGATATTCCTTTGAAATAAAATTCTATTAAGCATTTGCACAGTTATTCATATAAAATTATCTATATGCAGGAGTTGTTTCATGCCAACCTGTCAGAGTGAGGCATTTGGTTTAAAAATGTCTGGAATGATGTGATTGCATAAGAAGATAAAACATTTATCTTCTTATGCAATCACATCATTCCAGTCCTTCATAGCATGGCTTCAGAATATTTTTTACTCCTTTGGGCTCATCAAATTCAGTGAAGGTTCTGCTAACAATATACAGTCATGTATACTTATTTGTTGCTAAAATTTGGGACAATTTTTTTCACAGGCCAAATGCTTCTCCTCTCCTTCAATAATATTTCATTCAAATTTGACATCATTTTGGTCAGTAGATTTATATTTTTTAAAATACTTTAAAATTTTACCCTGTATTATGATATCTATTGTAAATGTTAAATATATAAGGAAACATTAGGGTAATTTAATTATTAAAATCAAAATAATTTGGAAATAAATTTTGGTCACATGCAAGGATGGATACACAAATAAATTAACAAAATTTTATTGTCAGCTTTTAAATTAATATTAATTAATTATAGAAACAATTAAGTCAATTATTTTGAAATAAGTATAAATATTAGTGAATAGTACCATTTTCCCCAAATAAATGGTAGAATTGATTTTAACAATGTTTAGCTTCATCAAAATGGTTAACATTTAAAATGTATAAGAAACATAAAAATAACTGCTCAGAGAGAATAACATGAAGTAATAATAAGTTAATAAATGTAAAAAAAAAAAAAAAAAATGAAATACAACAATTTGTAAATGTCTAAATTTGATTTCTCAGTATATCTTACTCTTGAAAGTTAAAAGTTATCAAACTCTGATACTGTCTATGACTACTTACATGAAAATGTTAAAAAATTATGGGTTATCTTTTAAAACTTACACGCTATTTTTCATTCAAAATAAAACTAGTAAAATTCAACTTCAATAATACAAATCATTTTTACTTGAAACAAGATAAAATATATAAAAAGTTGTTTGTATAATGACATTAGACCATTTCACTACATTTTTGTAATAATATTTAAGTTGGCAATAGTAATCCACAAAATAGTCACAAAGTTCAAATATCTTAAGGACTCCTATTTCAAAAATAGTATAAATACTTAAAGTATCCAATGCTGATTTGATGGGATCGAAGTACATATATTCGGAGTATTGACAGTACATAGCAAGCAATAAGGATGTAATAAATTTGTTATTTCAGACAAAATGTTTAAGTGATACTAGTCTTGTAAATTAATGGATCAAGAACTATGACTTAATGGTAAAAAGGTAAATCACAAATTTTGAAATTCTAGCATTAAGATTATGTGAATAGCAAAGTTTATAAAAAGCCTATTATACAAATAAAAACAAATTTTTAATTAAAAACGTTTGCTTCTTGTACAAAATAAAATTAATTTAAAAAGGAAGAAAAATATTTAATGAAAATTAATTTAATTACACTTAAATTTAAGAAGTTAGAAAAAAAGGGCATAGATAGAAATTTATTTCATTAAAAATAATTGTTTTCTTAGAGAGAAAAGTGCTCAAATTTTGCTTAATCTTCATTGATTTAACAAAGAAGATTCTCTAAATTAAATAAACAAAATAACGAGTTTTGTAATTCATATTTATTTCGATGGCGTAAGTGTGTTTATAAAAAATGAGTTTTCTTTTACTAAAAAATACAACAGACAGAATAAGTGCCAGATGCCAGGAAATACTAGATGTAGAATAATTGAATTTATTCTGAATTAAGGTTGCCTGGCAACATGTACAAAAAAAAATTCCCGTTAGAAGAAAAATGATCTTGGCGAGCTAAGTAAATTATGGCAACCCGGAAGGACACGAATATTAAATTTCAGATATTGACTTAAGATTGAAATTAAAGGCGAAAAGGATCGGATGCATAACGGTACATAATATAAGTCATATGTAAATTATTTCGCACATTTCGCGCCTGTGAATGACGTTAGTGTTTGACTCATTAGTGGCGATAAAAAATTTCTCGCAGCTGACGGCGAAATAGGTGGTAAAATGGAACATGCTAAGAGTAGCATGTGGGGAAAACCATAATGAAGTAACTAAGTCTTTGTACAAAAAGTTAATGAGCTTAAATTCGAATTAAATTAATGAAGAAAATTTAGAGACAAAAGGAAAAAGCAACAATTAAAATAGAAGACGATTTAACATAAATTTTAGACACACAGTTACAGATATGTTATCTTACCTAATGAAGACGAGATAAAATAAAAAGTTAATGCCTTAATAATTTGTTTATAATAATCACATTATGAAAATTCTTTGATGTTCTCAAGCATAGAACTCTCCTAGCTTTATTGTCTTAAGGCAGCAGAAGTCTAGGTCACTTTTAGAGGGATAATGATAACATAATTATAATAATATTCGTTGGAATTGCTTTCCATTCTACTTTACAAATTACATAGAGAAAATTTTCTTTATAATTATTGGAAAACAAGTCACATTAACAAAAAGCTATTTAATGTTTAAATTAATTAAAAATTTCAACTGCTTTAAAAATAAAAGCATTAATAAGGTACAAAAAACATTACGAAACTGTTCCTAAATAAAAAAAATTGTAATGAAGTATCGATTGCATTACACTAATATCACCGAGGATTGATATTTACAGTAATATTATCCTTGAAGTTAATTACCTAGACAAATTTAAATGATTTACCTGATATTTATGTGATGACTAATGAAAGAGATTATATACGTAACTCAAAAGTACACTTAGATACGAATGGTTATTTTTATGTAGGAAATTGAATTCCATAACTAAAAAACACTAAAAATTAGATTTATTACGTTTACTGTTTGTGCATTGAACAAAAACATTTAAGATACATTGAAATTTCAGAAGACTGGTTTGGTCGGCTATTTGTGGCTTTGCCATGATATAATGCCCACTCTTTATAAACTCCAGATAAAATAAATTCGTTGCTTTAAAAATATTATTTGTATAATCTCATTCTATTCGTCAATAAAGTGGCACCAGACAGTCTAAGAAAGAGTTTATACAGAAAAAGAGTAACAAGAATATCTTAAGATATTTACAAATCTACAAATCATTGTTACATTTATTATACACAAAATCAAGGTCTTCAACAAAGTCTTATTGATACTCAAACAAACCCGTGGATTTTACATGAAACATGTTTGTAAATATTTGAAATGCAAAAGAAAACTAGCTTCTCTAGTTCCAGTATTCTTCTTTCTCGACTTGGTTTCTATCCTAGTAATAAAGCATCTATATAAAACCTTATTGTTATGAAGCAGAATATTATAAGAAATTACACAATATATTGTCGGTGATTTATAGATTTAAATAAGAGTAAACAATTACTAACTCTTTTATTCTACGCTGGACATTTTCAAATCGTTATCAATGGATAATTTTTCGTATCGTGTACAAGTTTCCGTAAAACTTAATTTCGTTCAATAAGAAGTACATAATTTACAGCTTCAAATTAAACTCAAGTAAGCCAAGAAAACTTTTATCACATATAGGTGGTAATGACCGAATCGATTTTATAACCACTGATTTAAAGCATTTTTATTTATGGAGGAAATATGTACTATATACATATACATATGGTTTATTAATAAATTCTTTCTAGATAACAAAGTATCCCTTGCCACCAAGCAATTTTAATTAAAGAGATTCATAATCCACGAGTTTCTTTACACTTATAAATGAGTTTAAGATAGCATCCTTAACAATATTTACAAACTGTTATTCAACTTTCGAAATCGAGACATTTTATATATAATTTTCATTTTATACTAATGATTTCAACAATATTTTTGTCGAAATGAAATTGATTATATTTCTATAAATGAACAAATTGTAAATATATATAATCATATGAAAATACATTTCATTCCCGACATTTTAGTAAACGCAGAATTTTGAAAATTGCTTTCTGTTTCTCATTAAGGTTATTTTAATAATCTTAAATTCTATTTTTTTTAAAATTTAGGACTTATTATTAAATGAAAGCAGTATTAATTAATGTAATTATTTGTTTTATATTGAATTATACCAAGAATTAAATAACTTGTTAAATTCCAAAAAATTATGTATATTATAAATAAGTATAAAGAAGAATAACGCGATTATTTCATTTTTTTAAAATTTAGAACGTATTAGTTTCATTTAAATATAAAATATGTTTTTCCATTACATCTTAAATTTATGATTCAAATGATAATTTTATGTTTTATTTCACAACAAATTAATATATGCTATAAAATATATTTAAAAATTAATTCATTTTCTTATTTTTATATTTTTTAAAAGTAATGGTAGATTAAATAAAAAATTAATGACATTTAAGAATATTTCATATTTATGTAATAGATAACTTTTGAGTTAACAAAAATTGTAAGCATTTTCCCATGACTTTTTCTCAACAAAATTCGAGGAAATTTAAATACTCATCATAAGTAAATAAAATTCAAAAGCTCTATTTCGTTTCTTTCTTACTTCACTTCTCTCACCCTCCAATTTATCTTCACATGGCAACAAAAACATTCTCCAAGACCTTTTTTTTTTTGCGAAAATGATTTAATAAAGCTCTTCCATTTTTAGAATCTGCTTCGTTTCTCCCCAACCAGTTTTAGCAGCGCACATTTTCTCTTTTGTTAGTAGCATTTTCCATCCGCGTTTACATCCTCGAAATTTTCGAACATTTTTTACATTTTTTTATGCGCCTGACAACTACAGTTTGAAAGCCATTGCTTCATAATGCAGTTTAGAAGTCAAAGAAATCTTATTAAAAATAATTTTCTTTTCACAGCTCAGGTAATTGATGGAAAATTTTCCTTGTTTCCTTTCCTGTTTTAATGAAAGCAACAGCAAAGAATCGTCAAATTTATAGCTGTGTTTGCTATGCATTGTTGGATTCACAATTAATTGTTTCTGAATGTCTTCCTTCACCAAGCTGTTTTTATGCATTTTAAATGGTCTTTGGAAATAATAAACGAATGTTTTACATTTTAAGCATAGATATTTCAGTAAACATGGAAGAAAAAAGTGACTTAATTATAAAATGAAAATTTTGCACGGAAAGTTTCATTCAAGTTCAAAGATTTCTCCATCTTCAACATTGCTGCTGATAAAGATTTTATCAACTTTCTATTTAATGTTATCATTTATTCGCTCTGAAATTGATATAATAAGATAATTTTTCGGAAGAACATAGGTCATACATTTTACCATCAGAAAAATACGTCACGGAACAATGTTTCTGATCATTGATAACTCAATAAATAAAATTACAGTTCTTAAGATCCTAATCATCTGATTAAAAGAAATTTTGACTGTAAATCTGGAACCAATCGAAGAAATGTAAGTTTCTCTAAAAAAATCTTAAATAAATTAGGGTTTCTGAAGAAAGGTGAATAACGGTACTATTTTCATCACATAAAAATGTTGTAAGGTCAATCTTAAATCGTGCAAAATGCACCTGTTCGAAAAGGTTACTAACTCAATTCATTTAACACATTCACCAGTTCTAACGCTCTCCAATAACAGTGCGAATGTTGGAGAGAAGAATAATAACTCAGGTGTCGACTTCGTCTTTGATTACGGTTAATTATAACGATGTTATGTTTAGTGGACTCGCGCTAAAAATATGCAACCAAAAGAGTAATGCAATTAAATAAGAAAATAATTAATAAATTTTTTAAAACGAAAAAAATTAAAGACATATAAGTACTTTCATTTTTTAAGAACCATTTATCACTATTTTAATTCTATTTTAAGATGAATAATTTAAAAAATGGTTTCGCAACTGAATTAATAGGAGATTAAAGACAGATGAACTAACAGAGGGAAGAAGTATATATCTAGCTTCCGTAGCGAAAGAGCTAAGCAAGCATTCAACTTAGTGACAATTCAATGGCAATCCGAGTAAATATTTAAGTCTAAGTTCGAAAAATAAAAATAAATTAGACAATTTTATTAATCATTTAGTTTATGATGTAATTAATTTTATTTTAAAGTTATTCTTCTGTATTTCCATACTATAATATAAATAAAACTTAAACTGTCTTAAACCCTACATAGTAGTTGATGTTCTGTTCTATCCTGAAAAGATGAAGCCACGTTCGAATTTTAATACTGATTAATATTTTTTTTCTGATCATGTTAGAAAAAATCCCTTTTTTGTATTTTTTAGAATTGTATATCAGACCATCAACTATTGGTTATTGATAACAGTCTGGAATAAATGAAGGACCGCCATTACAACAACGTAAAAGAGAATATTAAATGAAAAACATTGATTAGAGCGGTATCAGCTTTTTTTATGATTTAGTTTTGGTTGGCAACCTACGGTCACTTTCTGCGCACAAGGGATAATCTTAATTGGGACTTAGCAATTTAAAGACGACTCCGATCCATACCCGAGAGGCGAATTGAAGGCTTATCATTCAGCTTGAAGTACGGCAGCTTTTACTATGATCTAATTATTATAATATCAATTGAGAGAATAATTAATAATTTTTAAAAATGCATTGGAAATTTGAAACTGTAGTTTTTACATACAATATATATCATTCATTTTTTTTAAATTTTAGAATTTGATGCTGTTTGAGCATATTTATCCAAAAACCAATGAATTATTTATAATCACTTTGTATTTCAAGTTTTTTTCTAGATGTTAATATTTTTTTTTTAACTTACGAGTTAGATACGACGAAATTATTGATATCAATTGCATGCAATATTTTTAAACAAAAGATGAAAATATTTGCTACTTTTTGTAAGGAATGTATTCTTTTTTTTCCATTTTTTTCAAATATGTGAATACCAATTTCTTGTCGAAATATATTTTCTCTTCATTAACTATACATTAAATAAAAAAAATAAATATTGAAAACCCCTATAATTCAATTTCGGCACATTTAATTTGCTGAATAGTAGTAAATTACAATTCTTAAAAGAAATAAATCTTTAAAGAGAGACCATAAATCAAATGTCCCTCACATGAAAGCGTTTTAAATCAAAGTGTCAAACTTAGAAGAATTACAACCAATGAATATTTTTTCAAAGTTTCTTCAGTATTTTCCTTTTAAAGTTTGAAATCTACTCCCCTGAGGGAGCTACAAAAAAAAAAAAAGAGAGAGAGAGAGAAACATATCAACAAACTTTAAATTCGCAACAGGAAAAAAAAGCTACTATACCTCAATTTTTTTTATTTGACTGCAGTTGTTTCAATATTCTCAGTGCCTTTTCCATTACCAATGGAAAAAAAAAAAGTTGAATTTATTCGTAATCTCTAAGTTTGGGAAAAGAAATCTTATAGTGGAGAGGGGAAAGCAATCACAGTAAATATCTGAAATAAGATAAAATCGTGACGCGCGTATCGATTCAGAGGAACTTCCTGTCTTAGAGTAGATATGCTCATAACTGCATTACGTGCATCGTAAAAATAAATAACTTTTGTTTTATTAGACAACTTCAGCAACACAGTTTTAATTAAAAATCAGTGGCTATTTTGGCACTGAACTCCAACACTGTAATTATGAATCCAACTTTAATTACATAAGGATTAATGTCAACACTTCCATTAAAATTAAAAGTTTATAAAACTATCCATGAAGTTTCTCCAATGTGGCAAATGTGATGAAACTAGTTATTTGTAAGAAAAGATTAGCAATATCTTTATATAAATTATGCAAAAAGAAATACGATAAAGGCATGAAAATTGCTAGGAATACATAGTATTTCTTTATCTTTGCACTAAAATTTATTCTAAAACAAAAATACAGTTTGGTAATAGCTATAGTAATACATAATTATGGCCGTGTTGACTGGTGAACAGGGCGTCATTCTGATTATCAAGAAGTAGTGAATTTGAATTCCATGACTCAGCCGAAGATTTGTCGTGTTTGCTAATGGCGGATGGAATGCATCATAAAATATACCGTGGTCGCAATGTCCTCCAAGTGAAATGATATGTCTGGTGTCTTCTGCTTCTAAATCAGGAAGACCAACCCAGTTGCTTAGCTAAATGCTTAGTAGCGTTGAGCGAAAGTCAGACTTCTACATTTAGCACTTCATGGGTCTTGGATGTCCCGAAGTGGCATCTTACATCCTTCAGCATGATTCGTCGGTTAGAAAAGGCATATGTTATGGATTTGATCTATATGTCTCCGTCGATCCAGAGGGATAACATAAATATTTATTTCTTTAAAAATATAGCTATAGTAACAAATAATGTTTTTATACCTTATGTAACGAAAAATATTTGTTATTATTACAATGGTACGATTGTTTTATTTTTCTTTACTTCAATTCAAAATTATAGAAGACGGATTTTGAACAATCCATAAAAATACCTTTCAAAATATTACGGAAAAAGAAAGAATTTATTAGCTTTTAAATACAATTATAATAAAAAAAATTGGAAATATAAAGACATGAATAATAAATTTGGAGTGGAATCGTTTAGAAAGCCAAGGTTTATCTCGCGTCTCAAGAAATAATGGCGTAATAGCTAAATTTCAGGGTATTTGTAATAAATAAATCTCGCGATGAAAGAATACAACATTATACCTATAAAGTACCATTCACAATTAACAGCCTATTCAATGTACTTCAAATAATTAAGTGCAATGAATTGCGATAAAATATAGTGAAAATGCTATTTTTATTTGCTCATTTGATTTTTTTATGCAAATTCTATATAAAGTTCTTGTAAATACGCAGCGCATATTTACAGAACAATTTTAATGTAACTTGTTACTTTTAAATATCAAAGAAAAGAAAATACGTGCGTGTTTCCAATAATAACTGAATAAATTCGATTAATCTTGAAAAATTTAGTCTGGTACTCCAAGAAGTACTGTCTTTATATCCTTGATTGAGGCGCACCAAACATTAAAAATGTTCGCAGTGCAAATTTAATTACTGGCAAAAGTAGTAGCATACGAACTTGCAATTAAAAAGTTGATCGGTAGAGGAAAAAATATTTCGTTTCCAATCAAGTATAAGTACTGTAAAAATATAAGCGTTAATAGTTATATCTGAAAAAAAAAGTATTTAAATAGTGCGAAAATCTGCTTTTAATTTTATATACATTAAAATACATTATTAAAAGAAATGTGATTTTTAAGGAAATAGATAATCATCAAAATGATTTTGCTAACAGAAGGGATTCTTAAAATATTACTGATGGCACAGTTTATCCTTTTTAAACTTAAAGTCATAAAAAATAAAAAAATAAAACAATCAACACAGGACTGAATATCTCATTAAGTTTAGAATGGATAAATAGTTGCATTGTATTAATACTACAATGTTGTGCGAGTGGTGTAAATAGAGAAGCTTGGAAGGTTTCTTAGAATTCCCTTTTGATTGGTAATAAGAAAACTGAACATTCTTCAGAATATTATTAAAAAGTCCATACCATTATTTTGTATGGTATAAAATGGAGCAAAAATTAATAACTGTTATTTTTTATACAGTAAGAACAGCATTAAAAATACTTTATAATGATTCAATACAATATAATACAAAAATAATGATACAACGAAAGTCAGAAGAAAATCGTCTTCCGGATTTTTGAATCAAAATTAGTACATATGATTTGAAGTCCTATTTCAAAATTTAACAGTATAATCCATACTTTTTATCCATACAGTATTATCCATACAAACATTATAACCAAGGGAAAAAGTATTTGATAGAGGGGCATTTACATATTAAGAAAATTATTTCGTAAAATGATATTTATTGTGAAGTATAAAATGGAAATTTCGTGACATGACTGTATAATATACATGTTCATCACAAATTTGCTATAAAATATCATATAAGTCATATTTCAATGGCTACCAATTAAGATTAGGGCTTTAATTATTTATTTCTAATGGTTTAGAAGGTTAAATATTGGGGATTCGAAGAGAAGAAAACACTTTTACCTACGCAGTTCAATATTTCATGAGATTAAAAAATTTCATTTTAAGTATTATAAATTATTATTTAAGTATCAAAAACACGAGCAAAATATTAAATTACGAAATTTTTTCGAAAAGAAAAAATTGAGACTGTCATATGAAGCATAAGATAAATATTCAAATCATTTATATCTTGTACGCACAATTTGATTTAAAATGTAACAATCTTTTGGACAACGAATTACGCGAACATTATCATTTTCGATTAGCTTGAACAAGAATGCCCAAAATAACCCAAACAAAAAGAGATGTTTTGTATTTAATATGATGCGATCACCTAGGGCAGTTACAATTACTTGAAACCTCTTTTAAATGGATATGCATAAGTTCCGTATGGTGGTAAGTGGGATATTGCATCATTTCTCATCCCCAAACCATTCAAACTTCCGGAGAGACATCGAAAGAAAATAACGAGATTTCACTTTCTTTCAAAATAGACCACAACGAATCTACGATGTTTGTGTCCGATGATTGGGCAGGCTGAGGAAGGTGTGCAACAAAGTTCTCATGTTCTTGATGCCATGACTGAACAATTCGACTACGCAGAATCAAGAAAATATTATTTTGAAAAGTCCGTTCTTCAGACGGAAATAATGTCTGTATTGTAGAATGCGGTTGATACGCCAAAAGAATGACTAGTCAGGGCAGTGATTTGTCAATGTAAGGTGACAAAAGAGCCATCGCCAAACCATAAGATGAGGATTCAAACCATTACGGAACAAATCCACGATTTATTTTAGGAAAGAGACAGAGAGTTGAAAGGTTTGTGTAAACTTGTCTCATGGCGGATAATAGGGTAAAACTGGACTCATTAGAACATAGGATATGTTCCATTGATCTGCTTCAAGATTTATGGTCCTTGCAACATTGAACTCGTCATTTCCAGTATACATCGCAGCTCTACCTCAAATATTTTGTTTCTGCATTTTCCTTTGAAATGTATGAGGTGATACTGGGTTTTGTTTATTCAGGTTAGTAGTCACTTCTTCCTTGTGCCTTGCTTCAGGTGATCACAATCTTCTTTAATGTCTGCTTGTCTTTTGCAATGAGTTTGGTCCTCTTCCTATATTTCTGCTTCACAGATGTTTTGCCATGATCACTGTGTATTGTCATAATTTTCCGACACTGCCTATTGATGCCCTCCATTGCAATTATGATGCACTGACTAAATGGTCATCTCCTAATTACCCTTTTTTTAAAACTATGAAAGGTCTCTCAATTCATTTTAGATTCACTCGAAACGAAATTAATGAAGCACAATAAACTTACACACACACTTCAGACTATAAGAAACAATAAGAAAAAAAAGACTTGGTTATTAAGTATTTAATTTACTGCAATACTATCTTATAAGGAATTTAGTGTTTTCAGAGAGATTTTTCTATTATTTCAGACAATCATTGTACACACACAATCAGAACCGTTTTGCTATTCTATAGGTAATTACTTTTACATGGCGTTGAAAAATTTCCATTTCTCTCACAATTAAGAAAGCAATTTTAAAAATGCAATCAGAAGCATATAGCTTGATATAAACTAATCAATAAATGGTTTTAAGGACTATGACTAACAAAACATAAAATTCGACTCACATAAAAAAGATAATATCCAGCTTCACTGTCATAAATGGACATGGTTCCCGTTCAGAATCTAACTGCTTATCAGAAAAATTCTATTTTTCTCCTATGATTTAGCGAGAAGCGTAGTTTCTTGGCAACTATACAAAAGTTTAACACTGAACACATTGCTAATATAAGTAATTACTTTAAACACAGGAAAAAGCACAGAGGAGATGTTCATTCGAATTGCATTCAGAGAAACAAATTCTTAAAAGAATCAGAAAAATAAGCATCCAGATCAATTATGGTTGTAATTGATTTTTTAAAATTTTAAACTATCATCAAATGACAGAAATATGAAATGAATATTCGTTTATCTATTGTAATGAAGATAAATGAAACGAGGCAAAATATGCAGATAATTTTGTATACATTTTTTATGAAGAAAAAAATAGAAATGCTTAGGCAATAGGGGAAAAAAAACATACGAAAAAAATGGTGGAAAAATAGTTGAATAAAATTGATTGAACTGATAAGCAATTGAAATCATTTTACATATGATTCTTATAAAAATATTTTTGTAAAAATATAAATTAATAGTATAACATTAAACATTGAAAAATACATTTTATTTGGTTTATATATTTACTTTACAATGAGATTAAAATTTTGAAAACATTATAACAGATTCTGATTAAAGATGTATCTAGATAACTTCATTCAAAAATGTTTAAGTACATAAAATATAGTGCATAAAATTAACGATTCTATTAAATGTACTAGATAATATTCAAATTAAATATCCGAATCTTTAATTGTTTTCGCAACGAATTCTAGAGACTTTTAATATAGTATAAATTTTTAGGACCAGAAACATATAAATGGAATAGTAATGCATATATATACATATATATATATATTATTTCATTCAAACCAAATAAGCTGTATCAAACATAATCGAATTCCAAACAACAAGATTCAAGTTTCTAATTCTAATGTTAAGCGTTATCTAATTTTTTTTTCTATCTTATCAATTATCTTACGATACTTAAAGTTTTTTAATACCCTACAATGCTGTTAGTTTATATATGTATGTAGTAACAGGTCACATAACAGGCTTTACGCATATAAAATATTAAAAATCAAAAGATATTCATTAAGATAACCAACATTAGATAAATAATTAGAAATTATAAGAATTTAACACCATTTCATGCTTGGCACATTAGACAGCATAAACGAATTAAATTTAAATGTTTTGCGTACTTAAATATAGACACTTTCACATAAAAATATAGGATGTACAAAGACGAATCCTCGGTTCAAGAACTAGCTATCTTTTGATCTCCTGAATGGCTATGGAAA
Organism: Latrodectus hesperus; assembly: GCA_037975125.1. Lineage (NCBI taxonomy): Eukaryota > Metazoa > Arthropoda > Arachnida > Araneae > Theridiidae > Latrodectus > Latrodectus hesperus. Next base: position 24,603,119 of record CM075856.1, read on the forward strand.
AACAAAAGTCACTGTTTTTCCCAGGATGGAGCACCAATGGACGATAGCCATCGAGTAGAAAACCTCTTTCCCTTGATTACATAAGATTAAGGGATAGGGGAGATTTGGCGATTTCTCCCAAACAGGGGAATGCAAAGGAATGAAAAGCAATCTAGCCAAACACACCCCTCCAGGGATTCGGATCGTTGACTGATGGCTGAATACCTCCCCCCACTGCCAGATAAATAATATCCATGAAAATCCACAGGAATCCGATAGATAATAGAGCTATTACAAACGTTCCACACCAAAGAACCATATTGATCTTCCTATGCATTCCAGTATGCAGAAGAATGGGCAGCAGCGATGATCTATTCCCAGAAATGAGATGATCGTTTATCACACAGTCCTCGCAGCTGTTTGAAAAAAATCGGAAAGCATCGATATTACATGTAATGACTAATTGCATGTCCGCACACAATTCAATAAAATCTTCATTCTATTTAAATTTGGGGATTATTCTTTGTTTAAGGAATAAAAAGAAATATTTATTGTTAATATGAATCAGTAAGCCAGTATTCAATTGCATTCACCCTTTTACAAATATGCAACGTTTTTTTTTTACATTAAAAGTTTTCAGAAAAGAAACTTGAAAATTTTTATTTATGATTTGTTAAATGAACTTTTAAATAGTGAAAATCTTCAAAGATATTTAAAAAAAAAATACGTTACTATTTATTCAAATATTTTACACATTAAGTTAAACGATAGAAAGATTTTCATTAATACATTTCTTTAAATGCACTAGAAAACAAGAAAATGCCGTGTAATTAAATAAATATGTTAACAAAGACAAGAAGACATTTAGATAGAATTGCTAAAATCGAAGGTATACAGCTAAATTAAAACAGCCTTTGCTTTTGCATCGCCTTTGCAGTTCTCCTTTGCAGTTCTAATCTTAGATTATTATTATTATTATTTTTTTTTTTGTAAATCCAATCACCCAGAAGCTGACAACTGAATTTAAATATTTAATTTGTTTAAGCAAAAATTTTGACAGGGATAAACTAACTTACAGTGTAATAGTTGCAATAGAAATTTTTACAAGGATTCGAATAATTATAACAGCAGGCAAAAAATTCGTAATATATTTTGTCGGCAAGAAAATAAATTATGTTTGCACAAAAAGAAACCAAAATTACTTTTCTCACAACCTAAAAAAATTGTGGAGCATGATTTCCTGCAAAATGGAGTTATCATGGAAAATAGCAAGAATACTAGAATTCTAAAAATCCATTAAAGGCAAATTTCAAACGTCACATTACGAATTTTTTAAATGAGTTTGAGATGAACCATTTGCTCAACTTCAAACAGTCATCACTCGTGCAACTTTCGTCGCCTTTATGGCAAATCAATAACACTCTGGAAAACGGATGATTCCAGCAACTAGCATCTACTTCATTCGAATCAATTTATTCACAGAGCAGGGCACTCTATATGTCCCTCCTCTTCCTGAAGAGGAAAGGGACTATTTTAATGGAAAACAGCAAAACCACCATTATTGATTACAGTAAGACTGGAAGAAATAAAGCCAAGTTTTGAGTCACAAAATTACTTAAAAAATCAATTTTCTGACATGTGGCTACATTCTATTTTTTAAATGATTTTACTGAAATGCACTTGGAAACAAAATTGAAAATAAAGTTTTTTTACATTCGAACAAAATTATTTTCTAACTAAAATTTCGATACAGTGGTTTTATTGGAAATATTATACTATTATTATATTTAAAAAAAAAACAGTAAATTATGAATATTAATATTCCTAAAAATGAACTTAATATATAAAAAATATTTTAAACATTTCTTTTACTATATAGGAACTCTGAATCAAGTAATAAATCTAGTATATATCTTGTTATAATTTGTTGATTGTTGTTGTCGTGTGCCAGCGTGTGCATTATGGTAGGCATTATAAGCTGGCCAGCTAACTGGCCATAGGCACCCGTTTATAGGGTTGGCAACTATTCATAACCCATTCATATAATGAAAGGGCAAAGACAGGATAGATAGAGAAAGAAAATACATCCATCCACGAACCGAGATTCGAACCCAGGACCTCCTTATCCTCAGTCAGGCACGCTGACCACTAGAGAGATTGGGCGTCATTTTTGTTGATTAAACCGGAAAAGTAACTAAAGGTAGGCACGACATCGAAAACGTCAGCAACTGAAATATTTTCAACATAATTTTTAGGGTATCCTCAAAAATTATACATTTTTTTTTAACTCTGACCTCTCCCCACTTTTGTTTCACATTCAATATTCTCTCATATATAGCAAATATTTTTTATTTAAGAATTCCATTAATTGATAAGTATTCCAAATCATTTAACGAAATAAGCTCATTCTATCATGATAACCAATTATATCAATCCCTAATATGAGTGCAAACTTAGTTTTTTCCCTTCCTTATATTGTGAGTAATTTTGAAGTAAAATTATATTTTAATTCTTTGAGATTACAGATAAAATTATTCTATACTTTGCAAATGATGAAAAGTAAATCAATGAAGAACCAAAAATTCATAATTAAACATTCAAACTTTAAATGTTTTATAAATCCGAAAGAAATTTACGAATTATAATATAAATAACAATTGCTTTTTATTCAAGAAAATAGGTCAAACATATGAAAAAATTATTTTTTAGTCCTTTCGAAAGAAATTAACTGAATTTACTGAATGAAGAGAAATTACAAATAGACTAAAATTTTAATTGATAATTTTCAACGCCACATGATGTCCGTTTTAGCATCAAGTCGCAAGTAAAAGTATCACAACCATTTCAGATATACTAGCTTCGTTTTCACATATATTTACACTGGAATGATATATGGATACACAAATTTAAAAAAATAATTTCAATTGTTTTTCAACTACTGCTAACTTTTAAATATTTAAATCCGTGTTCCGAGGAAATAAAACGATTTCGTTACAAACGACTTTGGGGACTTGGTGGTGCCAGAATTGGCACCACATCAGAGGTCATGGGAGCAGTAAAGCAATCTTCACGTGATTAATGGTCCACAGGAGCCCTTCTTAAGGGGCAAGAGGGCGGAAAACGAACGGAGGCGCTGGGAGTTAAAGGGACCCACTTAATGAAGACATTGCAGGGAAAACGGAAGTGGAGGGTGACGAAAGAGATTCAATTTACCGCATTTCCTGCCAAATTCTAGGGGCAGTAAATTGTGAAATAGATTAGAAGAAACACACATATGAAAAGAACGGAAATTTAAATATAGCGATGTATAAGAATTTAGCGAGTGTAACGTGAAATAGTTACAAGAAGAAACACCAACATATACCTATAAATAATATATCTAAAAACAAATAGCAATTATATTAATATATCAAAATACACTGGTAAGGTACGAGTAAAGCAAATTAAAATGAACGATTATGCAGATCGTAAAGTGAACCACGGGGTTTCGTTAAATTGGATGGCAGAGTCATAGAGGGGGATACTTAACGAGCAACGATGTTGAATAAAATCGCCTTAAATTCTGCAACGGAGTTGTAACAGCAGTGGAATAGAATGCCAAAATGTCAGTAACAGTTTTACACCGCTTCCTTTTAAGCATTCTAACAATGATTTTAATTGTTATGAACAAGTTAACTCAGAGCAATAATTATTAGAAAAACTAAAAAAAATGGAGACTTCAATGAAATCATATCTTACCAGTCATTCGATAAAGAGGAATATTATTTCCCTTACATCTTTGATTATATTTGTAAAATATAAGTAAGAAATTATCTTAAAGGAAAAGCAAGCCTTTTATAAAAACATATATAAAACTGTGATTTAAAAATGGATGATGCAATGATAGTTCTTAAATGGATTTAATGAGCTTCAAGTTATGTGTAATTTGATAGCCTAAATAGTAGTAGTATTATAATGTAATTTGTCTTCATTATGGACAGTTAGAAAAACAAAAGATCTGTTGTTGTTTCTAATCCCAGATGGTGTAGCTAAGCTACACCATCTCCATAAAACGAAAAAATGCCCAGAAGGTCCAAAAATAAAAACGGACCCCTTAAAATCTCAAAAACAGTAAATTGGAATATGATCGGGGGGGGGGGTTGAACAGCCTAACACCAATAACACTCTGAAAAGAGCCTCTCGCCCATGTGAAAGTTTACTGATTTAAAATGGCTGCTCAGAAAGCTATCTGCTGTTTTCTCGATGTATTGAGCTTGTGGCACCAACGAGGTCTTTTGCCAAAGTACCACGGATGAGCAGGAGGACTTCCTTTTGATTGAGGAAATTTCAGAATACTTTAATTTAGTGATATGCAGATTATCAACAGTAGCAACCTTGGCCAAATCACCGTTAATCTCATTACTCTTCAATCTTAAAAATAATACAAAAGATCTTATAAAAACACTGAAATTTCACAGGAAAAGTTTTCAAAATTTATTGTGTATATTAATTGAAGTTCAGGAGAATGAATTAAAGAAATTCCAAAATGTGTGTGTGTTGCTGCATAAATTTAATTTGCGCCGCTAAAATTTATTTAAAACCTGTAAACGTATCTAAAAATAAAATATTTTCAAATTTAAAAAAAAAACAAGTCTTGTATATTTTTTTCAAGACCTTAATCGATTATTAATTAGAATATGTCCCATTTTCTACGATCACCTTTTAAAGATTAATAATTTTAATGTTAATAATAATAAACTTTTAATAACTTATTGCACAGCAATATGTCCAGAGTGCAATCTCTTTTCCTAAAATTCATATTCAATTTCACAACTACATTTATCTTATTTCTTGAATTAACACAAATACTTAGAGAATTCGATTTGGATTCTATTTAAATCATTTTGAATGTCATACGTAATTTCTATTTTTAAATGAGTATTTACAAAAACGTCAAATAGTTATTTCCACGCAAAGAATTCTTCGTAAATTTAGTTCTGAAAATATAAACTTGTTATGGGTTCCAGTCAACCAAATCTGGAGAAAGAAATTCTTTTTCAGCCAAAGTTAACAAACAGGGAGGCACGAGTTGGGGGATAGAAAACGTAAGTAGGAAAATGTCGCGACATTTGTCAACTAAAATTCCAACAAGGAATCCAAAACCTCCCTCTAAGGTAGTCTTTTCCTTCATTCCGTTCTTCCTCAAACAGGCCGGCAGCTTTTGGTAGTTGCAAAGGACCATGCAGCTCATTTAAAAGGTTTAAACTGGTGATGGCCATCAGTCAAAAAAGGCAGGCCCACCCGTTGACATTTTGACTACTCCATTCGGTTATATATGTCCTCTGTATGTTTTAAGCTATATTTAAACGGAGACTTAAAAAAATAAGAAGCAAAACAGAATGCGGAAACTCTCTAAGTGAAATATAGCTGGACATGAAGGCATGCAGTCGGACATTTCGAGAGAAAATGAAGACAATGATTCTTTCTTCAAAGTCCATAAGTTATTTCATCAGGAGTGGCTTCCATACTATAGGAGTTACGGGTATTTTAAGGTATATATTTTCTGACATTTATTTTACTCATATGAAAGATTCTAATCAAAGGATAAAATCTTATTCGTAGATTGCAAAAATACCTACAGACAGTTAAATATTTATTAAGAAGGGATTTTATAGCTTATTCAATGCACAAAATATGGTTAAGTTTAAAAAAAGAGTAAATAAAAATATTGATAGTATTTTAACTTCTCAGCAGGTTTTTGGTTTTCACACAATGTTCGCTAACGCATAATTGCTACATACCCATAATTAAATAATATTTAAGTTAAGAACTCTGATATAATAATAAACATTTTCTCAGTTATATTTTACAATAATAATCGTAATTAATAAGTCATATTAATGTAATGATTTATCCGCACATTTAGCAATGTTTATTTTCGATATTAAATAGCATTCCTAAAAATATTTGTAAGTACACACACACATACAATTATAACTACTCTAGTTTTTTTCCTTATTATTCTATCTTTCTAAATGAAAAGAACTTGAAAGATAAAATTCGAGTATTTCAATAAATGCATTTTGCATCTAAAACTAAATAATCTAATACAATCAAGGAAATAGTTTGTAATGATACACACATGTTGAATTTCAATTAGTAAATTTGTAAGAAAATTCCAACACAATTTTCGGTTTTTGCTAAAAAGAATTTATTGGATTATTAAAATTATAACACTAACAAACAAAATAATTGCAATTTTTTTTCTTCTAATTTTGTGTGGCACTAAATTAAAAAAAATATTAGTTTGTGGCCTCAATAAAATTAACACATTTAACCATGAGAACAAGGAAAGATGAATTTCACAATACTTTATCATTAATAAAACTTAAACACTTTCATCGTAACAATTGTTTAAAAATATAGCTCAAAGGAAAGATTTTAATTTGTATTCAAATTATTATTTAAAACAAACAATGTGTTTAAAGTTAATTAAACTTGCTTTGCCAACATCGAATTCAGAAAAAGAAAAGGAAGACAATTTTAGAAAAATTTTATAGTACGTAATTATGGATACTCTATTTTATAATTTACCACAGTTCTAGCTTCAGAAATACAAAGAATACAAGCTTTAAATATTTTTGAAATACATAATGTTTTCATTAAAGCAAACGATATAATTTTTAAATTTCGAAATTCATGATATCGATGATCAAAACAACTTACTTAAATTTAAGAAGAAAAAAATTGATAATTCACGCTTTCAAAGCAAAGCACATCTTACAGACTTTAAAATAATTGGCTATTTGTTTTGTTCTATTCATAGAAAATTTTAGGCAACACTTTTTTAAAGTTGCAGTGTTGTCTAAAAGTGCTCTTATCATTCTTAAATTACGAAAAATAGTAAACACAATATAAACTCAAAGAAATAAAAAAGAATCCTTTTGAAATGATGCCTTGATTTCCTATGTTTATGACTTTAAAAAAAAAAAAGAATAAATGTTAGATAGCCACTATCCAAGCCACTTCTGGAGAAGTTCAGGTCCTAAAAGCCCCATCAATATACAGAACAAAAATAGCTTTAAGTAAGTAAAAAAAAAAATAAATAAATAAAATAAAGATAAGTGGAAGTCCACAGGCCGTTTGCTTTCAATAAGATCTTTTATTTGTATTTGAAAAAACATTATATTACCTCTTTTTCCCATTTAAAAATACTGAATACTTCAGGGCGTATATATACATAATGGTTTATAGAACAAAAATCTTTGAGATTTTTAATTAATGCTTGCTATGGATGAAATATACAAATAAAGAGTAGGTTACATGTCGTTAGAAAGAAAGCAAAAGGATATATTTATGTATATAGAAGAATTTTTTACTACACGTAAAAGCTTTATTAACTAGTCTAGCAGTGGTCTGAAGAAAGCAAATTTCACTAGAACACTAGAATCGCAAAAGCAGCCGCATCAAAGGTTTTCAAAAGTAGGGAACAGAACCCAGAATCAATGTTTGGATGACGTAATTGTTGTGCGAAGAATTTTAAAAAAAGTATCTGACGAATTGTACGGCAAAACAGGGACTTCACTGCACTTCAAATGACTAAAAACGTCAACCACATCTCTAGAACAGATTTCAATTTAAGCCAAAGGCAGGCAATGGCAGAGGATAGAATGCAAAGCCGGAGCCGATGAGGAAACCATTCAAGTCAGCTTGAAGTGCAAAAATTGGTTTGCATTGATGTCAGAGAAGAAGTCACTGGACATCGAGGATTGGAAATGAGTAATATGATGGGATGAATTACGATACAAATTATTCGTCACACTTGGTGAGAATCTCTCGAAATCTGTCTTGCCTAACCCGCGTTGTGCAGGTGACTGGTATGAGTATCATGATACCGGCATGTTCTAAGATGAAAATGGTGCCTTGGTATTCTTCGAAGATAAACAGCCATAAAGTAACTAGATGTATAGATGATCAAATGAACTTTGCAATCTATTATTTTTACTCTGATGGCGACGGATACTTCATGGGCGATAACGCAACTATACATCATGTCAGAAGATTTCAAAATATGTTCACAGAATACCAATCTGGCTTCTAACACTTTCATTGGCCACAATAAAGTCCGGCTCTTAACTTCATAGAAAATGCGTGGGATGAAGTATAGAAAGATGAATGCAACAGCATCTACTTCCATTTAATTTACAAGATCTAAAAAGTTACATACCTAATGATTGATATTCTCTGGATATTGTATCCACGTGCTTCGGAAGTATTATCTATGTCCAATCTTACAACAGTTATTATTACGAATAAAATTACAACAGTAATAATAACAATGAAATTAATTTAATTGGTATTTTTTAAGGAAAGTAATTAATTACATTTAAACAGTTTAACTAAACACACATAAAAATGAACATTTTTTATGCATATCGCAATTTAGGACTATATCTTTAGCAGTTGACCTTTTAAAACTATTTTAATTTTATATTTAAAATAATATGTAGGATTTTCAAACTGAAATTTAATTGTTACATTATGGAGAATAGAAAATGATGAAAATCTGATTTTCTTTCACAAAAAATTCACAAGGTTTTTAAAATTTATACACAGAAATGAACCAATAAACGTTTATATATATATATATATATATATATATATATATATATATATATATATATATATATATATATATATATATATATATACGAGGGTTACTCTGAAATTTCTGAGATACGCGCAAAGGAGAATTTACAAAAAAAAAATAGCGGTTTAATTTTCAAGTACAAAGTATTTTAACACAGAAGATGATTTTTTGCTGACTAACTTACAGTTGTTTAGCGTGGAATAAATTTTAAACAGAAGAGAAAATGGAATTGACGCGAGAACATTTTCGCGCTATGATTTTATACAATTTCAATGCAGGATTAAATCAAGAAGAATGCGTTCAACGGTTGCAATTAGCATTTGGTCATGAATCTCCAGCTCGTGCTACTATATTCAGATGGTTTAGAGAATTTAGAAGAGGTCGCAATTTTCTTCAGGATGAAGAACACACAGGAAGGCCGTCGTCGGCAGTAATCCCGGATAATGTGTCTGCCATACGAAAAATGTTAATGGATGATAATCGCTGTACCTATCAAATGATACAGAAGGAACTCAAAATTGGATCCGCAGTCATACACAAAATCATTCATAAAGAATTACATATGAAAAAAGTAGTTTGCCGTTGGGTTCCCCATAATCTAACTGAGCATCAAAAAGAGGAGCGTGTCAGAATCAGTAAAGAAACTCTTAATATGCTGAATGATGGTGGCCACTGCATCATTTTAAAATTGTAACAGGTGATGAAACGTACATACCATTTTTTGACGTTCCAACACGTCAAGAAAGCAAAGTAAGGGTCTTTGAAGATGATCCCACGCCGACAAAGGTGAAAAAACAACGCGCACTGAAAAAAGTGATGTATGCCGTTTTCTTCAGAAGTACGGGATTGGTCAAAGCCATCAAGTTGGAAGGACAGAAGACAGTAACAGCAAACAGGTATACCACTAAAAGTCTTCCAGAAATTCTACAAGAACTGAATGTTAGGAGACTAATGCTTCACCATGACAATACATCTTCACATACAGCCGGATTAACAGTTGAGTTTCTTAAACAAAAACAAATTAAAGTGATCAAACATCCGCCGTATTCATCTGATCTAGCTATGTGCGACTTTTGATTATTCTTTAATCTAAAAAAGAACTTACGTGGATGTCGTTTTCATTCAGAAGAGATTGATATCGCTATAAATGCATTTTTTTCATCTATTCGAAGAAATGAATAGCTTGAGGCCTTTAATCTGGAAAATTCGTCTACAAAAGTGCATTGATGCTGGAGGAGACTACTTTGAACACACCTAAAATTTTGTAAGTATAACTTTAAAAACCTAGTTGTATCTCAAAAAATTTCAGAGTGACCCTCGTATATATATATATATATATATATATATATATATATATATATATGTTAAAATCCATGTTACTTTAAGAGAATATTTAACATTGAAGTATTTATCATAAATTAAAATATATTTATAAAAAAGATATATATACTCGCATATACTTTTAACAATATGCATTCATAACTTTTATAGAGTTCCGAATACTAGTATATCTTATAAACCAAGCAAATTAAATGAATTACAAATAAAGGGTTTGAAGTGAATTTATCCATATACTTTTAATAATATGCATTCATAACTTTTATAGAGTTCCGAATACTAGCATATCTTTTAAACCAAGCAAATTAAGTGAATTACAAATAAAGGGTTTAAAGTGAATTTACTACTATTTTAATATTTAATATAAAGGGTTTCAGCTAATTTTTGATAATATAATTCTAATTTAAATACAAATTTTTGACTGAAGTTTCTTTACAAATGTATATAATATTAAACTTCTATGTTAAGGAAAAGTAAAAAATTCAATTTATAATTCATTTGAATTGTAATCAGCGATGATTTGAATTTACTGTAAAACTGCTCTTGCTGCGATGCATTCTATTTTAGAAGGCTTACTTCTAAAACGGAAAGAGAAGCGTGTAGTTCCTTTCTTTCTTCGCCATCTTCCCGTGACTGCCAAAGGTAGAAAAGAAAGAATATATATATATATATATATATATATATATATATATATATATATATATATATATATATATATATATATATATATATAGTATCAGAGATTCCCCTTTCCTCAATCCTAGTGTGCTTTTTTTCTTTAAAAAAATACCAATATTTACCATTTTTAAAATTTTTGGAAAATTGTTTTAATAACAGAAAAAAATTTTGATTTTTTTTCCTAATAAGTTGGAAATAGGGAATACATTGTAACACAGATGAAAATTGCAGCGATTTCAATAGTTTATAACACATTAAAGTTCATTTCGTGGCTCAAAACAGCATTTTGAACAGAGCTATATGCAAAAAGCCATTAAAAAATTGCAAACACATTGATACTTTTCAAAATTGCTATTTTTTCTCGATAGCCAAGTACACGTCTTATAAACTGGTAGAAACCATCCGTGAACGGGCTTAGTTTGCTAGTATATTCATTATAATAACTTAATTTGTTTTATTCAATTCGTGTCTATATATATGAATCAGAGCATTTTTACCATCTGAAAAAATTTTTAAATAACTTTTATCTATCACAGACATACGATATTCATTAAAAGATAATTAGTTTGAAAATACAGAGAAAATAAAATGAGCTTTTTTAAAAATTTTATCAGGATTATGAAACAGTGGAATATAAGAAAGGTGATAAATAAAAATAAACATACAGATTGCTAAATAAATATCAATATCGATTAGAAAACATTGTTTGATGACTTAGATCTAGAATATAATGTTACACAGAATTCGATATTTCATCAGTTATACATACTGAAATATAAGAAAAAATTTCTCTATAAAATTCGATCCATGTATATTAGTTCACAACAATCAATTTACAATGACGCGACTCGGAGCACCACTGGAACCAGAACTGGAATGACTCAAAATACTTCTGGAATGTTTTCCGTTCTTCTGGAAGCAATAGTTTTACTTGCCTTGCGTGAATCATCCACTTGAAATCTGCAACCGCGAAAAAGCTCGCTTTTTGTGAGAGAGAAAAACTGAAATACTCTCACCCCTGCCGTTTAAACAACCTCGTCCCATCTCTTTTTCAAGAGCTGTGTTTGCCTCTTCTTCAACCTCATTGCGTAACCAAAGGGTCGGAATGAAAACCTAACCCAAGAGCGTATCACGGAGATGATGCTTGAGAACCAGAATGGAAGGCAGCAACCGAAGGGTTACGTCAGTCATGTCAACGCATCAACAGCAATTTTACTTTTATTCATTTTCGACTGTTGACTGTTTGGATGAAAAAAAAATGTTAAATTTACAGAACTATATTATTTAATTCCCAGATTTTAAATTACAGGCCATTGCAACACTGTAAGCTAACAAACTATTTTTGATAGGAAACAAACACCGGTAGACTTGTTTTTAATATGAGAAAGTGAATAAAACTTTTACTAGGAGAAAGTAAATAAAAGTCTATTTTACGATAAAAATAAGGGGAAAAAATTCTACTTTCATAAAGTAAGATAATTTGTAATTTGCGTTGTAACTTCACTACTCCAGAGCAACATAATGAATCCTCAATGATATGTTCATAAGTACATGTTTTAAAATATACTAAGAAATATAATATTTCGGTCCCTGTTAAGAAAGGATTGGCAAACTCTTTACATGCATTCCAAAACGAATCAATGGAGAAATATAGGCAGCAATTAGTTGACGTTAGTCTTATCTTGTTAAACAATGTGGTATTGAATTAAATAAGGATCAGACTCACGACCTTCTAAGGGTCATGTTTTTAATGAACCAACTATCATTATCCACGAAGAAATATAAGAAGAAAAAAAACTGTTGTTGTTGTTACTAATTCTTCATGATCTAGCAACAGCTAGATATGGTGCATGAATCCATGTATTTATTCTAGCAAAGATTTGTGATTTTGTGAGGTTTACTGATGCAAGGTCCAACATTGGACATTTCTGCACCGTACAATATTTAAAATTATAGGTAAAAAATCCGAGTTAAAACAATATTCTAGAAAAATCAATCCCAAGAAGTGGAGATGATATTAGCTCCTCTAAACTTGGACTCTGAAAATGACTAGAGACACTGAAAGTTAGGAACTGGGAAAGGGTCTCTCTAGACAAATTGAGCTGGAAAAAGCGTGCTGTAAAGGCAGCTAAGATTTGTAATAGGTTGTTACGGTATTAAAAAAAAAGAAACTTAGAACCAGACAGTCTAGAAAAAAATTAATATAGATAAACATTATAAACTTGAGTTTTCAACTTCAAAATATTTAATTTTCTTTTTTATACGAAACTTAAATAACATTTTAATGAAGAAAAAATTATAATTAGAATATCACATGAAAAGCCAGCTATATGGCACAAAACATAATTAAGTTTAGATTAAATTTAATGAGTCAAAAGCCAATAATTACTATTGTTTATTAAAATAATATGAGGGCCATTTATAAATAAAATGTACAATAATAAAGACTTCCTGATAAATAAATAAAAAAAATTTACTAATTTTTTAAATAAAAATGGATTTCATTAATTTTTTAAAGAATAATTAGATTTTTTCTAATTACTGTGAATCAAAAATAAGTCTTCTTTATACACGAGCGCTAACAGATCGGCTATCAGCTCTGCTGGTTGGTTTTGATATTTATACACAAGCAACAAAATGAATTCATTACTGCTTACAATAACAGTAATGTTTCGAAAAGACAAGAATGAATTTTTTCTCGTATAACATAAGAAAACATCTGCATCTATTTGATAAAATCAAAACAAGCAAACACACCTCTGGCAGGAAATTATATATTACTAACTCTTAATTACAAGTTAATAATACGTATTTTAGATGCATTTAGTTGGGTGTTTTAAATTATGAAGTGTGAAAAATACACTTTATCGATTTAGATAATTCTGTCTACAAAAGTTTTTACATAACTCTATAAGTAGAATGATTAATAACAGATTTGCTGATTAGTAACATAGGCTATCTAAAAGTAAACGTTGCTAGGAATGACAAATATATAATTTTATGTGAAGGAATAAACAGATTTTTTTAAAAAGATTTCAACAAAAAGATCATGGTTACTATTTCAATTAAGTTAATAATAAACACAATAACGATAGGTTGAAACCTATCATAATTGATCTATCGTAATCTTAATTGATGAGATAATATTTACACCTTGAACAATCTATTTGTCAATACACTTGTGAATAATTCACAGATAAACAAATAAAAACGGAAGTTTTATTTTGATTTCAAAAATCCTCATATTAGAAGTTTTGAAATTTAACCTTTTTAGTTACATCATTCCCACACAAGGCTAATGAAATTAGTATTCCCAAGGTATTGAACATATTAAGTTCCAGGATCAATCCCACGCGATTTTAATTACAGAGTAGAGCAAAATAAAAAAGCTACGAAAGAAAATGAATCAAAAACACATTTTTGAGATGGAGGGGAAGAAAGCATGCACATAGTCGGCATTTGTAAAATGTTGACACAAAACGTCTCCACATGTTTTAACAAATCTAGAAGTTTCGAAAACATTCGTGAAGACAGAAGAAAAGTAATTTTTTTTTAAGACATGGAACTCAGAAAACTCTGCCACGTCCCACCATCTTGTTACCCTCAAGACTTTCTGAGCTGTCATGTAAGACACACGACAAACCCTACTTCTCTTGTCGCTATTTGTTCAAAGGGCTCAGCGATAATCATACTTGAGCGGTTAAAAAAAAAAAGACATTCAATCAAACCGTCATGTTTATATAGTTTTTGTAAGTTGTAAACAAACGTCATCACCCAAGATAAAACGTATTCGTCACGGTAATGGGTGAAAAATTTTGTTAAAGGGATATTTTAGAAAATGACGCAGCAACAGCAACTGTTTTAATGTATGGTTGAGTTCATTGGAATTTAGTACAGATACTGATAAGAACGATAAGCTATAAAAGAATGTTTTCTTTTCGTGAGTAAATGCATATATCACTAAGATTATACTTTTATTTAAGCACTTACTCATTTGGAAAAAGGAAGTTTTTAGTTGTTTCCATTTATACTCTGTGTATTACTGATTTTCAGATTCATTAGTTGGCATTATCAAGAAAACATTTGGATAAACCGGCAGTAAGAAAGTCAAACCACGCTTTTTGAATAAAAAAATTCTTATTATGAACAAAAATCTAAATAAAATCAGTTATAGATAGAATGAAAATTTTTCTGAAAAGATACGGCAGTGTCATCGCCCGTTTTTACTAAAAAATTTTTTTTGCTTGAATTTGATAATTTAATCAAGAACATGATACCAATATTTTTATATACCAAGGAAACACAGATGTTGTAGACAGTGGCCAAAAGTTATTGTCTATGGCAACAATATTTAAAATTGGTTGTTGCATTAATATCAAAGGTTAAAACCATTTCGGCTAATGTTCAGAAAGAAATGAATATCAAATTTAGAAGACCGATAAAAAAATTAAGGAATTAAAAAAATTTAATAAAAAAATTTACCCTAAAGATGAAAAAGAATGACAGAGAAATGGTTTTAAAAAATACAATGGAAATGAAGTTATTTTATTTGAAACAGAATCAGTACTTCATTTTACATAGGATAATAATAGTCTTGAATTATAAAAGATTTGCACAGCAATGTATTTCAATCCGTTATTGCCATCAATTTAAAAAATCCATATTGTAATACATTACAAAATATAATAACAATATATATAAATATTGTTATTATATTCAATGTAATAATATCCGATATTATTTTACAATAAAAGTTAAGAAATTAACGAAAAAATTATATATAAAACCGTATATAAATCAATAAACTGTTAGGTTAGTCTTGTTTGCCACTCTAGATGCTTTCTGGTACAAGGCTAATGCGACCGGCACCTATAGTTTAGAGTGAATTCCATTTACAAATATTTATATTTGTATATAATATATATCACAAAATATTTATGTACAATATTTGTATTTAAGGTAGAAATCGCATACTAAAAAACCTAAAACGTTAACTATTCGTCAACCAACTCGGGTAATTTGAATTTCAACTAGAATTAAAAAGAAATATTTTTAATATGCATGGCATTGACATTTTTTATGAGGGATTAAGATTTGTTGTCATGTCATTAAATTGTATTAAAAAATTTTATTTTTCAATTTCAAAGTCATAGTCGGATCCCAGAGCCAAAGTTAATGAATGGGTTACTATAGATATTGCTCATATCGTCGGAAATGTAAACAATTCAATCCTCATCAAATCGGGAATCTACTTGTATATAAAGAGACTATGCAAGTTTTCAGGATTTAAATTAATTCCACTGGCATGGAGGTTAGAAGTTAAGTTGGCAAATCAGGCTGACCTCGTCATTAGATCAAAATTTAAAATTAAGGAGCAATAATCGAATTTAACAGATTTAAGGATTTAAACAGTACAAATATAAAAAGCCAGAATTGCACACTTTAACAACATTTCTAATATACGCTTATTTAATAAGAATTTCAACAAGATGCTTTCATTCAAGTAAAAAATATTTTTCTTTTCGATGATTATATTTATTTCTCTTATCCCATGCATTCTTTATCGTTTGACTTTTTTATCATCTTTCTTTTAAGTTTAACAGGTCGTTTAGATAAGGTTTCAAGTAATGTCGGTAACTTCTAGCATTCCTTTGACTTTTCTTTTAAAACCGCACCCATTTTTCTCGCACGACCTCCAGTCAAACATATGAAATCTTAATGTGACATTATTAAATGATCTAATTATTTACCAAATAGTTTTCAGAAACCATATTCCTCTTCCTAAACATAAAATGGAAAAGAATCTATAAATTAAAGTAAATTATTTATTTATTCGACTATGCCTCTGAACAACAATAACGATATCATAAAGCGTTAAACTACTACCATCACTTATTAGTTAAAAAGAACAATGAAAAAAAGACAACCGGAAAACTAAAATTGAAGAACGCAGAACAAAATTAACTTACCTCAATTCGCACGAAGTGAGGATGATTAGGTACGGTGGGAATGATATCTAAATCATCTTCATAAATCCAATCATTAGCGTGCCTGTGACGCGGACTTCGATGAGGTGTAAACTTCCAACTATTTGTATCTTCCATGGTGAAACGCTACTTTTTGCTTAAATACGATAGAAATTAGAGTTGCCAGTTCAAAAAAAAAAAATTGTTATATTACAACTCGTATTTCTTTTGAGAGGTACAGCTTATTAAAATTCATGTATATAGCTTGTCAGAAATGCCTTAAAACACGAAAAATAAAAATTCTTCTAGTATTACGAACTGTCCAAAACTTTGGATACCAAAATTAGATCAATTACATCGACATTCTCCAGAGAAACTTTGCTTCAAAATTTTCAAAAGAATCAAAAGCTAAAAATGTCGTGGACTTTTTTCTCTTTATGACTTTCTTTTACGAGTTGTAAATATTATAGAAAAAACGACAGTTGTGCTAAGAACATATCACATCAAATTATAAATTTTGCAAGTTAGTTCTAAAAATATTTTAAATTGTACAAGCATAAAAAGTTCATGATTGTTACGAAGCCTGTAAAGACTAAGAAACAATTTAGCTCACAGAATTAAAACAGGATCTAAATCAATAAAAAAATACTATCAAGGACACTTGTTGAAGAGTAAAAGATGTAAGAAACTTTTCTACCATAAAAACGGGATGACATCACCAATACGTTTTCTCAGAGGATAATAAATCACTCGTCAAACATTAAATGAGACAGAGACGACTTAATTAAAAGAATATCTTATCTATTAAGTTAAGAAATATTAGAATTTCTAATTATTAGGTTCACCGACGTTGACACGCGTTTGAAAACAGGGAGGGAAGAACACAAAATGTTGGTCGACGGCAGAGATACTTCGTTGAAAGATAGCAAAGAGCGCGTTACAAGAAGCTTTTTCGGAACTTGACTCGCAGAGCAAAAGGATCATTGGCGACGGCAGCAAGAAGGTGAGGGAGGGGAACATTGGCGCCAACATTTGAGTCTGGGAGATCTTTGCCGCCAAAGAATCGATCGCCAAGAGAATTTAATGAAACTTATCACACTTATCGTGATCTCTTTCAGATTTGCAAATGTAATTGTTTAAATTATAACGTTTATCTAAAAATATTTATATTTCTTCTAGTTTACGGAGAAATACTATCATTAAAATGTAGATTTATAATATAACAAAAAAATGTATAACAATTTTATTTTGGTACATACAACGTAACAAAAAATTATTTAAAAATTGATTTTTATTTTAAAGTCCCTTACTATACATTAGAAATTTGACAGAAATCTTACTAAACTAAAAACTAATTTTCTAATTTCGAAATCGTCCTATCCATTTGAACATATTCATAATACAATGAAAGAAGTTTTTTTTATTAATTTGTTTAAAATTGTAAAAAATTTAATGTTAGTAAAAAAGAACACAAAAGCTTCAATGTAATAAAAATTTGTGCTTTTTCCTTTTATTTAACATTTTCGATGAACATGTATTCATTAAATAATTATTTATTACATTATTTAAATAGTCAAAATATCTAATAAATCATTTTATGGTTTATTTTTTATCTAACTAAATAATTATCCCATATATTAAAATACTTAAAAAATATATTTATGAACTCTATTTTAGTATTCGTATTAATTTGAAAGTATTAAAATTATTAATCGTTACAAGAACCAGCAAGTAAGTTCAAAGATAACAGTTCAAAGTTAACAGCTAAGATAACGCAAGCACCTTTACAATATTAGCGATGAAAAGACGGCCGGGCCAGAATGCACCACTTCAAAATGAACATGAAATTTCTTAAAATATAATTATAACATTTTTAATATTTATTATTTAATACTTACTCAAGCTGAAACGCAGTTTATAATTAAAAGAAATCAAAAATGCTCAGTATTTTATCAAAAGAGTTTTAAAAGATCAATGAAATTTAGTAACTGTGCTGAAACATCCTTTTAGTAGAATTTCTAACCGTAACTATTGTGTTAAAAGGAACTTATCCTTGATTCAAAGATTAATACATTAATTAACAATCTCTTAAAATATTTTAGAAAGTTTAATCATACCAAGGTTTTTACTGCATAGCTTTCTCACACACGACATATTGTGAGTATGCTTTTTTAGATATTGCAAGTGAACTTTCATGTCTGAAATTCAATTTTTTTGTGCTTATAAGATTTCAAATCTAATTTAAGACTCCTATTAGAATTAAATTTTAGTAACAAGGAATTTAGTTTCTCATTACTTTTATTCCTCACAAAATTAATAAGTAATCAAATTTTCTGTTACTGATTAATAAAAAATTCAAAATAATGTCAGCTTTATGAAAAAAAATTTGCAACGTTATTAATAAAAACCTGCTAATATTGAATATTTTCATTCGTGCCAAAATATACTATATACCAGTAAAATATATTGACATGAAATTAAAGATGGAAAGTTGATTTTGAATTTCACGAATAATCTACAATATATATATATATGTATGTAAAAATTGATTTTTTAAGAAAATATAAAAAAATAAAAGTGTTACGATAGATTCAATGGGGGGGGAGCAAAGGCCTACAGTATCTGTTTTCTAGACCGAGAGCCCTGGAGTGCGAACGCGAAACCCCAGTGTTTAGTACACAACTTTATCGACCCACTGAAGGGATATAAAAATGTAAAAAAAGGACATATAAAAGTGATTATTTTTATTTAAATAGATTTTTCTCATTTTAATAATTACTTTATAAGAACATAAAACGCTTTCCAACTAATTTCTAATAATAATTTTACATATAATTAGTTTAAAGAATCAAACTGTAAACATGAATATTTTAAAGTGAATATTTTAACAATATCAAAATTTTTTATTAAAAAAAAAAACTTACTGTTCAAACAGCAGATGGAATCTCGCCATACGGAGCGATTTATCGCCAAATAAGTTCGATATCAGCTGTATGCGAGAAGCATAAACTATGTTGAGAAAGACGCAGGAAGTGATGTTGAGGAATGGAACGGGGGAGAGTCGGAGATCATGCGGCGTTAACTTATTTCTAAGAAGGAAGCATTTAACAAGGGATGCTTTTACAGGACAAAGTGTTCCAGATTGAAATGAATTACACTATTCAACACGAATGATTGATATTATTCATAGCATTTTTTATCCTCACATCAGGATTTAAAAGAAAAAATTTGAATATTCATTTAGTTGCAAAACTTAATGTTCCGCTGCAGTCAAAATAAAATTACAGGGATAAAGCATGTGAACGATAAATATTTGAAATAAATAATCTCCTGTCTATTTAATCGTTTATATTAAAATAAATTATTTTTAAGAATATGTTAAACTAATGATTGTAGGGTTTTTGGAAACTTATAATTTAGTACATTCCAAAACGAGTATTATTTTCCTTGAATTTAGATATTTTATTCATTTTTTAATAAACACCTCAGGAATAAAAATACAGTAAAATATTTGAATAAAGTAGAAAATGATTCAGCAAATTAATATCATAATATCTGAATCTGAATAAAGTAGAAAATGATTCAGCAAATTAACTTAAACAATAAGATAAAAACATAAAGCAACAATATAGTAGCCTACTTTAAAACAACAGCATTGGAATCTTTAGTTTTTTTTGCTAAATAATTTAGGAATGTAAATAAATAGACATATTCTTAATTTTAAAAAAATCAAAAGGGAAAACTATTGATTACAAATATTCAACTTTAAATTAAAAATAAAAAAAATATCACAAGACTATAAAAATTCTATTCATAGAAATTAATGACTTTATTCCATATCTTTAGTATCACATAATTATCAAGCTTAAAACTCTGTTGAGATTTATATCATCCAGTGTTCTGTCTCTCAAGAAGAATATTTCATAAGCTAAAGTATTATATGGTGTGTTAATGCACACAACGATGGGTCAGGCATTCATTTCTTAAGATGTACACAAGAAAAGTGAAACACAACATCTATTTCGCATAGGGGTTAATTTCGAATTTGGAGCTTTCCACGGGGAACAATGCGATTCATACTATTCCAACCAAGGTGTGAAGCAGTTAATCTTTTTTTGTAATTTTTTTCCAAACATAAGATAAACATTTTAAAAATTTCTAATATTAAACACAAATAAGTATAAATTACTTATCTGATTGTGAGACTAGCCATCAAGAGTCATTAAAAGGGTACAGTATTTCATAGAGTAATTTATTTAGCTTTAATAACTGTTTTTTCAGAAGTAAAAATAGATCAATTGTAAAAACTTAAAAATTCACAAGAATGAATATAACCGGTAAATGGATTTAAGCGTTTATAAGAATCTCAAAGTGTTGAATTAGCAGCGGATTCTAATTTCAACAATTTTTTACATTGCAACAGTTATCAAAAAGTTTCTAGACTAAATAAATTAAGTTCGTAAACATAAAATAATGGCAATTTATTTGTAAAATGTGTGAATACATTAAATTTAAAACTATAAATTATATACAGATAGTTATAAAAATAACAGAAACAACATGCTTAGATTTTAGATTGGATTAAATTTTTTTTGCGTTTAGAGTAAGAATAATCCTTTATTAGTACGACGTAGAACCGCTCTAGCATGTAATGCAGCATAGATAAGCCTAGGAATCAAATCATACAAAAGCTGAATATTGTTTAAAGGAATACTGTACCCCCTTTTTTTTATGGATATATTGTGAAAGTTCTGGGAGAAATCTAGGTAAAGGATATAGATTCCGTATTGAAAGCTCAAAAATAGACCATAACGATCCAATTATATCGAGGTTGAGTAATTGATAGATGTTTGAATTATATTGAGAAAGGTGATTAATAGATGATCGGCAAGTAGATATTTAACCTCATTCTCGTGTTCATCAAACTATGATTGGACAAGTCCCACTGCAAGTGTAGTTGCATTATCAATCACCCTGTGAAATTCCACCACCTGTAGGAAACAAAGTTTGTATCATAGGATAGGCCTGGTCAGTTGATACTTCTTGCCACTAATAATTCCTTTCGGAGTTACGATTGGTCCAGCAAAAAACCATGGCATGGCTGCCCATGTCATGACAGATCCACCTCCATCCTTAACGGGGGTATAGAGACAATCATGATCATACGCTAGTAAAGGTGTCATCCAAACATGCACCAGTCCTGTTGTAGAGAAAAGTGAGAAAGATGATTCGCGTCAGACCATATTACTTACTTCAATTAACCAATGGACCGAGTTTTGTGCATATGACACATTGTATGTCAGAAGTTGCTATGAAGTAAATGTTCTGTTTATGAAGGTGGCCTTTAATTGCAATCACTGGTACTGGAGAATCCAGAAGTTGCCAGAGCAGATCAGTTACTTCTGTAGTTGTTTCTTTTTTAAACATTAAAATCCGCTTCAGTGCCCCTTCAGTGAGTTTTTCTTTCCATCCGCTATTTAGCCTTGTCGAGTTTATTACTGCGCTGTGAGTATGCTGTCATGACTTAAGATACCATATTTCAAGAAACGGCTAATAATTGTGATGTGCTGGTCGCACTTAATCCAGATAGACGACTCCTAATTTGGCCTCTTTGAAAATCTAAGAGGGCTGACATTTTATGCTTTTGAAAGAAATCTATGACTTACAGTACTTTAATAAAGCTACCACTTACTAACACAATATTTGTTTTTCTATACATAAGAAGACTAGTAGCGATTATTATATTTTAATACTTACTAAGCAAGCGCATTAAAGAATGTCACTTAATTCGCTGTTTTTCCATTATTTTGATAACCACCTGTGTGCACATATATATATATATATATATATATATATATATATATATATATATATATAAAATTTTTCCCCGATACATTTTCCATTTACTAAATTTTTCCTGACTAAGGATCATTAGGTACTGACTATTTTTATCATAATTATTCACCAGAATATTTCGCTTTTGAGAACTTGGATAAAAATCCAGGATATCAAAGATTATTTACAATATAAAAATATAAAACAATGTAAGGAAGGCACTATTATCAATGGTGTTCAAGAAAATTTAAAAACCTGTCAATTATATATATATATATATATATATATATATATATATATATATATATATATATATATATATATATATATATATATATATATATATATGTATTAGAAAACTTTTAAAAAAATTATTTTATAATCAAAACACAAGAAAAAATATTTTAATCAGATTTTGAGAAGCTAATGAAGTTTGAAAGCTTTAAAGTGAATAGTTAAAAATCCATATCGAAAGATGTTAACTTTCACAGCATACAACGATACTAGACCAATTAAAAAATTTTATCCGTATTTTTAGAGGAAAGATCTATAGTGATTGGATGCAAAATTACACCGGAACAAGCAATTAAAAAATTATCAAGAACTTTAAAGAAATCCAATTATAATACTGCTTAATGTTAGCAAATATTTTGGGCAATATTTAAATTGGATTTCGGTTATATGAAAAAATATGGAATATAATGGGAGATTATATTATATACAACCATACAATAGTAATGAAGAATAAGTTATGCAGATATTACGATTGTTTTTATGCACTTTAATATTTAGAAATAATGGATTTTCCAGTATGGTAGCTATTTTGTCATTTTTTTAGGAATGAGCTTATAAAAAAAATTTTTTTTTTACTATGAGCAAATAAGGAAAAGAAAAACTATGGAGAAAATAAATACTTTTATTGAATTATAGAAAACTTAAAATTTATTTCAAAGTAAGCTAAAATCCTAAAACATCAAAATTAGTTGAAATTACAATAAGCCAGAAAATTCTTTCAAGTATTTATACACTTATAAATAAATTTCAATTTTTATGAATTATTCAGTTTCAGTTTACAGTACAATAAATATGAAACATTAATGTAAATTACAGCTCTATACATTTAAGTTGATCTTATGAATATAATATCTAATTCATACTTATTTTATTCAAAAGCGTTATAAAACTAAAGCGAAAATATAAAAAGCCTAATTGAGGAAGGCATATCTTACAGACGACGGAATTTTTTTATAGAACACATTTTTATTTTACAGCTCCAACTGCTTTTATAACAAGTTATTCATTTTTTCAAAAACAAACTTTAAATCAGAATTCTATTTTTGTATAAATGAGCAAAAGAAAAAACTCACTTGGAATTTGATTATATTGCAGATAGTTAATAAAATAAAACAATGAATTATTAAGCAGATGTTGTTAGCAATATTATAATAATATATTTTTCGTTTGCCAAGGTTATTAAAAATAACAGAGTCGACTAATCTTTGTTAAAGATATGTTTTATGTTTCGAATTTAATAGTGTACTACAATAGTTCAATACTGAACTAATGAAGCAAAAAATCTGAAAGCATAGAATGCTTGCAAAAAAAAATTGTTTGAGATTATGTATAAATATAATTGCAGGAGCGTTTTTTTTTTTTTTTTTTTTTTTTGCTGTATTTGTATGTAATTACATAAAGACATTTTATTTGCTTAAATCAACTTAAAATTGAATATAACTTTAATCAATCACCCAAAATTTGAATAAATAATATTTTTTTAACATTGCATTATTAGAACTCAGTAAAAAAAAAAAAAATTCAATTTTTTATAAGATTTTATTTTCCAAACAATTTTTAATTTCATTCATAAAGAATGCGCTTGTGCAAACTAGTCATAATATTTCACTTAGAAATAAAAAATTGTCTAAGAAATTTCAATGTTCCGTAAGATAGAAATAGTTTTTACAAATTAAATTATTGATTGTAAATGATTTTAATATTAATATAAAATTCTGAAACCTATATTTCTATTAAAATTCAGGATCGTACATAAGCGGTATACCTCAAACAATTGTCTAAATCCGCAAGTTTTCTAAGAAATCATAAAAACATTATCACATTGGAGAATTATTTTATAGTAATGCTGCGAATTACGAATAAAAAATATAAGAGGTTTTAAAAATTGCTTATGAGTAGCTATACATTTCCTTTGAATTTAATTTTAGTGATGTCATTTCATTTCAAATTTTTTTTATCATAATTGGTGCATGCATTTTTAACAAGAAACGGATATTAAAAAAAATCTGCTTTTCAATAAAAAAAAATGCATATTTTGTTATCAATGAGTAATAATTTTTAGCATTTTGCACAAGATCTAAATGATTCTTTATGAAAGTAATGATATTCTGCAATTTCATCAACTCATTCTCATCTGGACCTCAAACATGAATTACACTAATGATATTCTAACCATAAAAAGTGAAATATATTTTTTAAGGAAAAAGTCATTGTTTAGAGTCAATTTCGTTTTCTCTCTCTCTCTCTCTCTCTATATATATATATATATATAGTTGTCAATAAATTACGTATTTTATAATTGAATTCTTAAATAAAAATATTGAAAACAATTTAAAATTTATTCGCAAAACTATGTGAAGTTATTCCAATAGCTGTTGATCCATTATTACCTTCTAATGAAGCAAAATCCATTTTAAATGATAAGTTGGTTTCTTAAACGCAATAGATATTCTTTATATACATATATTTATATGGGGCATATTTATTATAAGAAAGCTATCACTTTATCAAAGTTTTATTAGTACACAACTAAAACACATTTCATTTCATCCTATCAGAAAGAGCAACGGCATGAGAACAGCAGCACTGTCAACCCTTTGCCACAGTGAGCAACTACAAAGAAAAGCTTTTTGTAGCTAAGAAAGTACGTGTTTCTCTAAGGGAGCAAAGCACAATAAACACAGCGAAGCAGACTTAAGAAATAAAACATTCAAAACGGAATGTGGGAGAAAGGGGGATTACGTTTCCAGCCTTTTACCACCAATATTAAAAGAAGCCGAGGTATAAACTCGTTGCTCTGGGGAGAGAGCAATCCAAAATACTTCGGATGAAGAGCAAATAAAATCCTAGAGTATTGTATTTATGGGAGACTATAAATTGTGAGTTGAGAAGAGGGTAGGAGAGGGGTAGAATCCAATGCAAGGCATCCCTGAACGCATAACTCCAAAGAATCGGAAGTCGCAAAAGGGAACCCGGTCCTTTTAACAGCCCGAAGCACAGCACTCAGTCAGGAAGACCGGCCAGGGTTGCTGGGGAAAGACAGAAATGCTTTTCCGGCACTTAACTGTCTTCTTGATTTGCGAATATACGCGAAAATATTTTGTCTATTTGATATACGTCATAAAATGTGTCGTCGAATACTAAATCGACAATAAATGCAAAAATTTTAAGAATTATTTCAAACGAAAAACATTTTTTTTTTGAATAATTATTTAGAGTACAAATAAAATTTTCAAACTGAAAATAATAATTCATTTGTGGTGATGATCAAATTCTACAACTTTTCACAAAAACCAACTATAAATTTAAATTTAGACTAACTGATCTTCAGTGATAATCACGTCAACATTTACTTCATAAATTCTACAGTTCTGGTAAATTATTGACAAACTTTTAAATTTGGAAACTTTAATTAACGAAATAAGCTTACAGATTATTATAGTGAGACACACAGAATAGTTTGTCGTTTTATCACGTAGAGTTTTACCGACAAAAGGTTGGATTCAATTTCGATCATATGAAGCGCGGAGCAACGTAACAATCAGTAGCACATTAGATTTTAATGTTATACCTATAAATGTCTATTGAAATGTATTTACCTATAAAAACTGATAGAAATAAAATAATATTTGAGGCTTCAAAAAACACTTTTTCCACAGAATTCAAGCAATTATAAATACCACAGTGCCACCCACACTGTCTGGTAGTCAGCCTACCTGACTGCAGATAGGGAGGTCCTGGGTTCGAATCACAGGTAGGGCTAAGATGTACTTTCTTTCTTTCTCTCTCTCTCACTTATCATTCTCCTTTCCTTGTATGAATGGGTTGTAAATGGTACCACACCAAATTACGGTTCAGTTGGGAAAGTGGAGCAGCGCACCTTATATTGCCAGTCTAGCTGGCACTAGACAACAGCATAAATGACACAGTAACCTTATAAAAATATATTATATACTTGTAACAAATGCACAAGTGGATCTGAGAAATAGGAAAATAGTGCATAAAAATCAACATTTGAGAAAAAGATATTTCTTATATGAAGCAATCAAAGCAATAATGCATGTGTCCAATGAATACTAGAATTTCTTCACTGCCACGTATGGAGGACGATATTTTTCTTACAATCATCAGTATCATAGCGAGTTAATTATGGTCGAATGCAGTGCTGTATTCACTGTTATATGAGGCATGTAATTCTTCTTCAAACCGCCTGACAGTGGCAATCAAATGTTAACCAATGGCGAAAAACACAATTTCTCCTTACCAATATAGGAACGAGACATCAGCAATTTTGTAAACTCCCTCCCTTATATAGTACAATAGGAGCTTTCACTAATAGACGTTTTTAAGAATTATTGGCTGGTCTCAAATGCTCCAGCATATATTTTAAATACTAAATAACATGTTAAGGGAAGGAAAACGATTATTTTATAACATTAATTTTCTTCTTGTTTTACTTGTTTCAATGTGAACATTAAAAAATAAATGCAAAAATATAGAAATAAACGGTAATATATTTTTTCAAGATGGAATTTTAATCAAGCAGCTGAAAATATTTTGCATGATTAACAGTTTTAATATGTATATATGTATCGACAAAAAACATTATCAACATCCAATGGCATAAATGGGGAACTATAAATTTAGAAAATGTTTATACTATAAGCGAATTTTTGGGTAAGTTTCAGAAAAAGAAGCTTCTTATTCACTGATTTAAGTTTTTTACTCAACTGATACAGAAGAAGGAAATTTTTAAGTAAACTAATACGTAATTAACATTAAAATACTAAGTAATTATTGGTTAGCTTAAAAATGTATTCACTTCATAGAGCATTATTTACATTTAACGTTAAAAGGCAAATAACACTAAAATGAATGAAAAATCCTTTTAATTATGTTAGTATAATTAAATGAAATTTCTTCTGAATTTAATCGATTTAAAATTGTATAGTATCTTTGAAACATGAATAGTGTAGATACATTTTATTTAAATAAACTTTATCTTTTAAGAGCTAGATTTCACATATTTTATTTTTGCGTTTTTTAAAATTCATAATACGAGGGATTACTGTAGTCAAGTCGAACAAAAAAGATCGCATGTTTTGAAAACTGCTTTTTTTGTAGCATCCTTTTACTATTTTCTTTTACATTTTGAAAAAAGTCAGAATGATAGCTATCTTGATGTTGATTTCCCTGCTTCTAAATCAAGATCTCACCCAGCTGTTTCTAGAGCTCGACTCTGGGCTACGTGCAGGGAAGTACGCAGGTGCAACAACTTTTAGTAAACATATATCACAAACTGCATCAATAACTTCAGAAGTTCATGAGGAAAAACAAATGGCATTGGGGATTCAGTTAATTCGATATTTTTGATATTTATAATCAACATTCGAGAACAGATTTTTCGCGAAATTTAGAAATGGAGGTAATAATAAAGTCGTGTTCGAAATTTAAATTATAAAGAAATTTTCCGGTATATAAAGTGATTCGGTAAAATGGTCAGCCAAATTTAACACTGTGGTAATGCTCTTTATAAAAATATGCCAGATATTACATTCAAAAGTATTATCAGAAAAGTGATAATACTTACCAATAGCAAAAATAGAACCTCAAAAACTTACAAATATTGGTTTTGTCTCGTGTACTTAAAGGAAAAATATTTTTATTCATTACTGACAACTCAAAATTAGCGAGATCAATAGATTAGCTCTAATTCTTTGTTTTACAGATTAGTCTTGATTACTCAATTAAAATAATCGTTTTACATTACATTGATAGCGAATTTGAATAAATTCCTTTAAATCGACAAAACTACTGCGTAGTATTTTATGACATTCAATGTCACATAATCAATTGTAATTTTGATAAATGTTTGTTATTTATCAATTTATGAATTGCAAAGTTAGAAACTAGAAACTCGGAGAATGCGAATGATGTTACACATTCTGAGAAATATTTCACGTAGTTTTTGTTTAGCCTTAATATTTATTAATATTAATTTATATAGTTAGAAAACATTTTTCAAAATAAATAAATAAATAAAAATAAATAAATAAATAAATAAAATAAAATAAAAAAATAAATAGCAATATCATTTTCTCACATTCAATTATTTTACATTACATTTCAATCGTGCATCATTTTCTTAAGTTTGCAAAAATGTTATCACTTTTTTTAAAAATAAAATTTATATTTTAACACTATTAAAACATTTCAATTAAAATTATACAGAGATTGCTGATTTTTTTTAACTGTTCTACCTAAGCAACAGGGAAAAAAATATGGTTTTAAATATATTACTACAGCAACATCAATCCTATTAGAGAAAAATTAAAACTAAAAATCAAAAATATAATATTTTGAGGGATACAGAAACTAATAGTTACAAGCATTTTAATACATTAAATGAATAATAAAAATTCTTGACAAAATTAAAAATAAATGATGATATTTTATATATTTCCAAGCATTCAATAAATTATTTTAATATGTGTGCCTCTGAAATACAATATTATATGTCAGTAAAATGACACAGTACACCGAAAGACTAACTTACAAATAAACTTATTCTCATGACAAATACTCATATTGGGATCTAATTCAAGGTGGTAAAATTGTAATCCGGATTCGCACAGATAATAGACCTTCTGTCATCACTTACACCAAGACTGTCAAATTCCCAAATTTAATGAATATTGTTGAGGTTCAAAGCAAAACAGTACATATTTAAAAAAAGCAGTATGTGTGTGTGTGTGTATATATATTTTCTGTAAAAAAAAGAATAGCCAATTATGGCAGCATATTCCCAAATGTTTGTTTCCCCAATCATGTTTAAATGTAAAACGTTTTCATTATGTCTTAATTAACTGACTTTTCATTCACCATAACTCATAATTAGCAAAAAAAATTAAGAAATTTTAATTAGTGATGTAAATAAATTACTTATTTACATCACTAATTAAAATTTCTTAATTTTTTCAAGAAGATCAAATGCTGCTTCAATTAATGCTCCTTAATAAAAGTTTGAAAGAATCGTGAGAAAAAAGCACGGTTTGGCTTCTATCTATATATTTGGCTTCACTCTTTATAAACTTTATATTCCTTCATCTTTATCTTCAAGAATATGACTTCTTTTCAATGTTTCCATAGTTTTAAAATTATTTTTGATTTTCCTTTTCACAGGAATTTAAATAGAAGGAAATTTCCTTTTGCTTTCTACTCAAATAGTTTTCAAAGATTTCATTGTCTAAATTAAATATGATTTCAGAATAAAATTACTTAATTTGTATTTAGGAAATTAAATAGTTTAATTTCTTGCATACCAATATAAAATATCACTAAATCACAGAAGATGTAATATAAAGTACAACAATATTTTCTGAGTTATAAAGTTATTAATATGAATATTGACTATATTCATTAACAAAAAATTTAAATCCATAAAGAGCTAAAGTAATTCAAACTGGAAATTTTTTACTTCAAAAATAAAAAAACATTTCTTTTGAATAATTTAAGCTTTATTCTGTACCATTATCAGATTAACATTTGAAAATTTATATATATATATATATATATATATATATATATATATATATATATATATATATATATATATATATATATATATATATATATATATATATATAAAGAATATATATATATATATAACTTTCAGAGATTATCATAAAACTATATAAGCACAAGCAAAAATATCTAGATTAAAAACAAATTATTTATTTAAATTACTAAAATTGGTACAACATTTTTAGGATAACTTTTTTTTTATTTTTCTGTCATAGTAGCATTTTTAAATTTATAAAAATAATTTATTTATTCAGTTCAGTGCCAAATTTAAATACCTCTAAATCTTTTACTCAGAAGATTGGTGCTTTAACTAAAATAATTATTATAATGTGATCAGCTCAAGCTTCACTATTTAACAAAATTGTAAGTTCATAAATTTAAATATTAAACAAAAAATAGTTAAAGTTGGTTGTGAACTTTAATAAATTAACCCAAGATATAAGTAAATTCAACAATATTTCTCTCAATTTTTATACAAAATTTAAATACTAAATTAGGAGTTTAAAATGGAATATTCACTTGAAGCATTAAATGCTAGGAGACGTCTAAAATATATACAATAATGTCACAGTGAATTAAGAAATAGGAAATTTGACAGTTTTGATTTGAATTTAAAAATACAATGCACTGCAACTATCATTAAATTTTAATTCTTCAAGGAAAATTTTAGATTTAAATAAAACTAAAATAGTACCCATGGAAAAATTGTTTATTTTTGATAACTGACTAAAATAGAACCCTGTACAATCAAAATAAAATGAAAATTACTTAAATAATTACATTTACGAATAAATATGTTTTACTGAGGTACTAGAATTTTTAGTAAATTTCTAATGATCGTTTTAACAATAAAAATAGTTTTTTGGTAAGCTAAACAATTTTTAAGACATAGTTCTAAGAGTCAATAAGGAATAAACTTTTTCATTGATTTTAAAAATTTAACTATTTTAATACTAACATTGCCTTTACAAATATAAATGTCTTTTAATTTAAAAGAAGGAAAACTGTTGAGAAGATTATTGATTATACCAACATAATTATTATTATAACTAAAGTATAAAGTTTGAATTTTATAAATTTGTTTTTTTTAATTAAATCTACATGCACAATTTTAAGTAATTAGTTAATTGATATCATGTATATTATTGTTTTAATCATTTTGGGAACAAATAGGTAGTTTTATGTAGATAGTTCAGAATGGTAGAAAAGAGTGGGATTTTTAGATGAATCTAATTTTTAATGATATGAAAATTTAATTATTAAAAGTACAAAAACAAGTACTTTTTATGATTATGAGAATTATACTTTATATAATTTTTAATCAACAATAAAATATAAATCTAATTTTTTTAATAGTTTCAGCTTTAACAGTAAATTTTTTAAAGTTTATGGTAAATATGAATATTTTCTAAGCTAATAAAGTAAAATATTTGAGACTAAATATTTTTGACAAATAAGAAAAAAGACTTATAATTAGATTATGAAAAATGCAAATTAGCATAACTTTAGGTCCTTAAAATGAAATTTAAAAAATATGATTTTGATGGTATGTTATTATTGAATGAATTAACATGTCTTCAATTGTTAAATTCTTTAAAAAATTTCTGTTTTCATAGAAACAATCTAAAAATTACAAGAAAAAATAGATTTTTAATTGGTTATGCACTTTTTAAACTTGTGTTAAATAAATGCTTTTATTGTATTAAAATATATATATATATATCATTTTTAAATGAAATTTTCATATGAAAAAGCATGTTGGAAAAATTTTCTTTCTGAAGGCAATTATAAATAAATAAAAACAAATAAGCAAGTATCTGTGCACACACATACATATACATAAAACATAAAAGAAAACATATACATAAAAGAGAAAATTAAGTTTTGAACTCAAATTTAAACATTTATAATTAATAAAAAATGGCGTTTCTACACATGGAACTGAAATATTTTGTACGAGATGTACGAGATTTTTAAAAAAATTTGCATTTGTTTTCAACAATAATTTTTCTATTTTTTGGATTTTTAAGAATTGACTGAAGTAACTGGAATTTATCTAAGACAGGGTTCAGAGGAATGCATTACATTTTAGAAAGAAATGTTTGCTAATTTTTATAAATAGCAAAAATACTATAAGTAAAGTGTCGATTACACAAATAAAATAAAAAGAAAGTTAGCTTACGATAAATTATTAGAAATATATAAGATGAAAAGGCTTCAATCAACAAAGTAAAGGAAAAAATTAATGCCCTCCATAGAACCTATGAAAGAGAAAAATCAATGAATCGAAACAAAATGGTGATTTGGTAAATGTTATTTTGTTTCCCTTTTATTTAAAAATTATTTAAGAAAATATTATAAAATCTAAGAATACTTGGATAATAAATAACAAATTAATAATTGATTTTATATATCTACCAATAAATAATAATAATTAATAGATAAACTTTTTGATGTACTAATGTGGCCCTTTAATTAATACCCCTTGTCAGAAAGTGCTAGTTGCACTTAATGGTTCATGAGAACTTAAAGATGAGTGCATGGATGTATCTTTTCTTATAATGAAAGGTGTTACCTTATCCAACAACGTTGCATACAATTTTTCATTCATCCTCATGTAATTAAAGAAATCTTTATCTTCCGACTGTATTTTTGTAATCAAATTTAGATGTGAAAGTCTATTGTAAATGTTTATAAATATCTTACTACTATTTTGTTTACAGTTAGAAAAGTGAATACATCAGTTTTTATTTGTAAATACTTTAAAATATAAGTACTTTATATTAATCTGTGTTCTGATTGTTATTTTGTTCCACGTATAATATAATACATCCAAACATGCATAAAAGATCAATACCATTAAATGAAAAATAGTAATTTGCCTGATAGATCAGAAAATAATTACTACACTTTTAGATACTTTTAGCTTCACTGAACAAATAATAAAAAAAGAAAAAAGAAAGTTTTAGAATTTACATGTTTTGATATGTGAAGGAAATAATTTAAGAGTTTGTTCACACACAAGAATCAAAGGATTGAAATATATATACCAATCTTTGCTTCTTCTTTCAATATATTTATTTCAAAATTAAAAATGAAATAGATGAAAGTTGCTTAAATGGTGTTAAATTTTCATCTGTTCTAAGCAAAATAACACAATGCACAAGGAGTAAGACTTGAAAATTTAAATCACATAACAATTCATTTAGTAAATGGATTGTTATGTGATTTAATTTTTTTAATTTAATAAACTATTGTACTACAATAATTTTATATATTTTTTATTATTTTTTCAATTATAATTCTTATAATTAATAATAAAATAAATAAATAATGAAAACATAATAAAAATCAAACTAATAATAATTTTATTTAAATATTTAATTAAATTAAAAAAATAGAATTGAAGATTAATCTAGGTATACTTCAAACATATACATAACATGCACAAGGATCTGAGACAGAATAGTCATTAGAAAATTTCTAAACTCTACTCTAGACTGATGCATAACACAATAATCAGATCAAACACTCTAAAATACAAAAACAGAAAGCATATCCCGTATGAAATTTATGGTGAAAAAAATGCCTTTATAAATTATAATTATAACTCACAAACATTTCTTATGTTTATATTGGCACATAAATACTAAAAATCAGCAAAAAGTCATCAAGCAATTTTCTGTGACTTTATTGTACATAAATATTTTTTGTTGTTTTATTTTTAAAAATTGTATGTTAAACATGATGAAGCTTGCATTATAAATTATAAATTACAAGTAAAAATATAATTTACTTAAATTTTGTGTTTCAATGTATTTAGATAAATAGGGGATTAATACACATAGAAAGAATAAATATTTTCTAATTTAATGTTCCATTCGCTTATACAAATGAATAAAATCACAATCACTTCTAAATTAACTTTTATGAACTAAATAAACACCAAAAAATTATAAGAATGCATACTTTCTACTGAATTATTTTTTTAAAAATTTTTTTCAAAAATAATTTTTAAAAAATGGTACTATAATTACAATAAATGACTAAATATTTATTTCAGAAGAAAAAAACGAAATAAAAACACATACACACATAGATATATAAACAAATTGCATTTTTTAAAATCTATTTTGATTGTCATAATATAATATTTGCTATGCTCTCATAAATACATACTAAATTCCTGTAACTCTTCCTTCTAAGTTATTTTGAAAACAAGTTAATTTTTTTATTATATATTTTACACACAATTGAGGACAAAAGAGTTTATTTAGTCTTTTAGCAAGTTTCAAATCTTAATTGTAGTGAACTTAGAATTCTATAAATAATATGAAGACAAACAATAGTACTTTATTACCTACTCCCCCACACAAAGAATTATACTTCGAATGAAGTATTTGCATTCTATTTTTTCTAGTATTTGTATTCTATTTTTATAAACTATTATTAAAGATATAATTTTTTAAATCTGCAAGATTATGTTCATGTTCACTGTTTTAAGTACTTTTATAAAAAGGAGTAAAAATAATTTAATTTCACATTGATAAAATTTTTTCAATGTGTGAATGTTTGCCGAAAAATCAATAGGATTTTCTTAAAGTAAAAATCATTTTTTTATACTTATTTTAAAGTGCAAATTATTCACATTGATCCCCATATCATAGTAAATTAGTTTTTTAAAACGTGAAATTTAATTTAGCTTTAAACTGAACAGATGATGCAAAGTAAAATTTATTTTTTGAGTAACACACACACACGCTAAAAAAATTATTTAATAAAGAATAATTTAAAGGAAAACATTTTTACATTTTTAATATATAAGAAATGATAAAAAGTCATTATTAATGCAAATAAAACAGGGTCATTTTAATTTACTTGTACAGTTTATGTATGTAAATTCTACTCCATGTTGTCTAGCAAATTTATGATATTAAAAATAATTAAGAAAAAGCATAAAATAGTGGATGAAAGCAAATAAAAAATTGAATCTAAATATTTAATTCAATGAATATGCCAGAATATGAACTAAATTTAAATACTGAAATTGATTCAGCTTTTTATTGTAATATTTTATTTACATGAAGTTAATTTCAGTGATTATCAGATCACTATTATTATTTTTTTCTTTTTCTTTCTATTTTTTCAGGATTTGATATTAAGAATAATTTACAATTTAATTTCTGAGTCTTTGGCATATAAAATATTTACATTTGTTTTTTTATTAAAATTACATAATAATATAATAACTTTTAATGATGAGACTTAATCATGTCTTAATAATTCAACTCCAACTTATTAGTTTCTGTTAGTTTATTGAATGTATTGGATAAAATGGAAAGTAAAAAATTTTACATTTTCAGATTATTTAATTCAGCAATGACTTCAACTGTAAATGTTATTAATTATACTTCTTGAAGAACAAAGCTTCTTTCCAAAATAATAAATAAATAAATAAATCTATTTAACATTCAGTTTCAACCTTGATAAATTTTTTAATACATTCTAGCTAATATTTATTCACATCACAGTAGAATTCTCTGACAAATCAGATTCTTTAGCTATAGTTTGTTAACCTTTGATTGAATGATTAAGAGGTGATTCAATGATAAAGACTAATTTTGCATTTTCAAGTAATACATTTTCTGTTATTGTCTTTGTGTCTATTAATGTTAATACTAGGTAATGATTAATTAAAAAGCCTTTGGAATAAGTTTTTTTTTGAAAACATGACTATATACACATCTATCCAAATAAACTTATTCTGAACACAAAAATTTTTAATAGCAAAATGGAGTTTTTAGATGGTAGAAATCAACTAATGAATGTAGACATGGGAAATAAATTGCAAATTTTTATGAATAAACTAAAATTGTAAATAAATACACAATGAGTTTAAACAATTTATTAATAATTTTTTGCACTATGAATAAAATATGCTTATTCTCACTGTCCATGTATTTTTTCAAATATGCAATAATTTCTCATGTGTGATTTCACTGCACATGAAATTGCAGTTATCCCAATTAAGTAGTTGAACAAATTTAAAATATCAAATAGCAAGTTTAAAAAATAGTTTATTTACTTTCCATCTTAATGTAAGGGTGAAACAATAATTTGATTAGAGCATTGGTTTTATGCACACAAATATATAGATATTATTATATTTTTTAGAGATCACACACAGAATAATCAGACAAAACACAATCTTTCTTACTTGAAAGTATTTCCATGGGCATGATATGTAATTGTCAGTCTTTAAAATATTTTTTCAATGCTTTACAATTATGTATAATATTGAGATATATTAGTGACAGGAGAAGGAAAACATTAATATGATTAACTTAAATAATTTAATGTATATAATAACAGTGAAATGAAGAACTACTTAATAATGAAAAAAAATTTAAATAATAAGTTGATAATGCTAATTTTATAAATATTAATAATAAGTTGATAATGCTAGTTTTATAAATATTAATTCAGTAATAGCACATGACACAAGAATTAGAGAATGAAAAATGTGTGAACACTTCAGAGATGTCAAACTTTGTACATCCATCGTTTGGTTTGATTTGTTTGTCGCTCAACGGTCATTTTTTGCACACAAGGGCTAATTAGATTGGGACCTATGGTTTAAAGTGGATTCCGAACCACTACAAACATCCACGCCCAAGGTGGGATTTGAACCCACGAACTGTTGAACCGAAGGCAAAAGCGCTAACCATTCGGCTGCCAGCTCGGCTTTGTACATCCATCATGTCAGGGTAGATTGATAAAAGAAACAATTTATTAAGGCTAAAATCCTTTGATACATGTGTAAATAGATGATCCATTGTATAGCTTAGGAAATTCTGAAAAATTGTGAAAGGATCCGTATATCAAGTCTTGAAAGATAGGACATAATAAACATTTTCTAATCTGCATAAATATCTATGGTGGTATCAATTTTTCCCAATTTTATAATTTTGAACAAGATTGAAAAGTAAAGCATATATAGTTCTTAATTTATGATACTTCATTAATAGATAGCAATACAAATGGCTGAGATTTCTTATTTATGAGTCTAAAGTAACAAGTACTCCTTTAAACAAAGTACTTTAATACACAATATCATCACATGATTTCAATTCAAACAAAGATTTTCCCATGTCTGTTTGATGGCTGAATTAATTTTTTATAATTTTGATGGCTGAATTAATTATATATAATCAGCATAAGGACTGCAACAGCAAATGTTACAGATTTTGCATGAAATGCATAATATTTATAAAACTATCAAATTTATTTCAAGAAAACAAAAAGCAATTAACAAACCAAAAAATAATGTGTTATACTTCATTTGTAATTGAAGCATATCCAAAATAATTGAATTATATATTAATATTATTAAAGAAATTTATAATGTTTTACCATGAAATTCTATCTTTTTGTATTATTATACTCATTCTAATTAAAAAAAATGTTTTTTAAGTTAATTATTTTTGCAATTAAATGTATGCACATAAAGAATGTGTGTTAGAAAATTAGAATTTTATAATATTCGATCAAAGGATTCGTCATCATTCTGCATTGTATATACATTGCAGAATGATGACACTAATTGCACAAGTAAACTAATAAAGCAGAAACCAAGACTCTAAATTGGATTCAAAAGTATTACAAACATCCATACCTGGTTCCCAAATTAGTACAAACTATGGAGTCAAAAATTAATGTTTTAACAGTCAATTGCAAATTCAGTATTCAAATCAACGAAAAGCTCATAACTTAGAAATAAAATTTATATCAAAATAGAAATTATTGTCTACTTTATATAGCACATAATGTAAGTGTCTATTATTCAAAGAATAACGAAAAATTTTACACCTTGGACAGTATGACAGGAACAATATAAAAATATTAAATTTAGTAATTTCTCTGCACCATGAAAATATTAAAAGAAATTTGAAACTGGAGATTATAAATGGACTGGATTAAATCATGGGATGCATCTAGAAAAGCAAAGCTCAATAACTTAAAGCCATGTCAAATGATGAGGTAGATAATTCTAAGGTAGAATTTTTTTTCTTCACAATTTATATCACATTAGAGCAAAATATAAAGCTGAACCAATTTTTAAATGTGTACTCTTTTAATATGACAACACACATCATTAATTCAATCAAATGTATTATGTCTTATTATACACAATTGCAATATATTTAGGTTCATCAAATCATGGTAAGTTTTGTAGATAAAGTGGTCTACAGATATTTAATTTGATGATTATGTACACATGAATATAATTATTAAAAAGACAGCCTTATTGTATCACAGAAATGTATGAGATAAATGCAATTCTCAAATAAAAACATACATTTTTAAATTAGAAATTTAAAATTTTAAGGTAAATGTATTAATACATCCATACCTTAAAAATTAAAATTAACATGAAATGATTTGAATTGAAAGATAAATCAGAATTTTCAGAAAGATATGAAGTATAAAAGATAACATCGATTTTTAAACTTATCAAAATACTGATCGAATAAAAAATACATTTTAATTTAAGAAATTCATTTAAACTAAATTTAAAATCATTTCAAACACCTTAAAAAAACTTGAAAAAGGCACCACAGAAATAAGTTATTTAAATTTAAGTGCATTAGATAAATTCAAATAAATTGTCAATTCATCATTACACATAAAGATTTATTTCATAAACTTGTATGCAGTTTGTTAAAACAATTTCACTAGAATACATTTAAATATCTCAATGACATAAACTTACCTTATTTGCCAATTCTAATAGATCATTACTGCAACCAGATATTGTTCCACCAGCTGCTTCTATTAATTTGTGTAAAGTGTTAGGTTCAGGACTTAAATCACGAGCTCCTGAATCAAATTCCCAACTTTCATGCTTACCACTGGCACCATGGCTACCTGAAATGAAATCTCTCATGTAAATAGATTTTACATACATTTTTATTGAAAAGACCATAAATATTATATAAATTTTTTGTTTATAAAGAACATTTTACAGAAAATACAAGTGTGTAAAAAGATATAATAAAGATTTTGCAAAATATTTTTGGGATAGTTCTAATATTCAATAAAAACAGGCAAAAATATAAATAAAATTAGACAATAATTAAAGATTTAAAATATTCCTTTAATTTGTATGCATTTACAGCTAGTTCAATAAACTTAATTATTATATCTTTAAAAGCAAATATTTTGATTTATTTTAATCATTTTTATTAGATTCATTTCAATTCAGTAATCTTGAGAAAAATTACAGAGGGAGAAAACATTTTAATTACGAACATTTGAAATAAATATTTTTAAATTATCTGGATGCATTTAAAGTTAATAATATTATATTCAATACAATAAGATAATGAAGGATTTTGATAAAACAAAACACTTTTGACTAGACATCTAGACAAAGAGAAAAAAATAAGATTTAAGAAGGAAACAACATCTTTCCATGTTTGACCTTTCCTGAACTTGAATTTTATGCTAGATTATAACTTGTCTACGAGGAAGTATACTTTTACTTTTTGAGCCTATACAGTTGTAATTTAATCAGGAAAGGCTCAATGACTATTTTGGTGTAAATACTTTTTGTTTTATTATTATATTTATATTTTTGTTTGTAGTTTATAAATGGGAAAAAATAACATAAAGCAAGCTTATGTAAATGTTACAGTCCTAACAATTATCCTAAATTAACTACTTATATATACTAACTAGTTGGATTAAATCTACAATTGCTTTAAATTTTTACACTCATGAATGTAAGCACTATATAATTTATTTAAATTTGCTAGATAATTAAAATAGTGAATATTTTCATATATAAGTCAGAGAATAAAAAGTTTGAACATGATAAAATAATAGAAGCCTTAATTTTTTAAAAAATGTCATACTTTAACTATCCAATACAGCTTCACCAAGTGTCGCAACAGTATGGTACTTAGTGGGGGGAATAGGAAAAGTATAAGCCAAACATTTGGTAATATAAAAGTTGTATGAGAAAATTCTTTTCCCAGCAAACACTATTATGTTTGATTTATTGAGTATGTAAAAAGGTAAAATTACTGGAGATTATCTAGCTTAAGCACCCATGATAAAACAGGAATACTTTAGGGAGTGTAACCAAGTCTACTAAGAGAAGGGTTATAATAAATGATACTAAACTAGGAAAGATGTCTTCTAGGAAAAAGAACAGTAGGTGAAAGTAGAAACTGAGTGACTGTAATAGACAAGCATTGACGAAGTTGTTGGTTAAAAATTTTTCACTACAATGCTGCAGGTATCTTCCACAATGAAAACCTATCTTAAGAAAACACCA
Source organism: Latrodectus hesperus (assembly GCA_037975125.1). Taxonomy (NCBI): domain Eukaryota; kingdom Metazoa; phylum Arthropoda; class Arachnida; order Araneae; family Theridiidae; genus Latrodectus; species Latrodectus hesperus. The sequence continues at coordinate 24,643,764 of CM075856.1, forward strand.
TCGAATAAAATCATTTAAAGACAGCTATATACCAAGAGCATTCATTTATGACAGAGTAGTCACCTCAAAGAAGTTAGTATCATAATAGATGCTATAAAGAGATGACAATGATAACAAAACTACCAAAACTGGGCACACCATTGTGAACAAATAACTTGGTCTGATAAATCCTTATTTACTTTATATCAGATAATTGAATGTTTGTCTAATTTCTGTAATGAAGTATGAAAGAGCTCTGTGATTTTGCAGAGAATAATATCTTAACATAGTTTTAGGCATTTGTAGTCCTGAGAAGGTAGGTCAGACACAAGTGTTAACACAGTATTCTTGCTTGTTATTTACACACTAGACTTCAGACTGATTCTTGAAAAACATTTTCTATTCCAAGATGATAACAACCCTGTACACATGTTATTTTAAAACATGTTTAAAGGAGCATAATAATGAACTGAAACAGCTCATGCAATTTTCTTAGATCTGAACACTGAGTTTTTGTGGAAATTTTAGAGATAAAAATTCATTCTCAATTTTTTACACCACCTACACTACATGAAATTGAAGTTGGCCTACTGTAGAATGCCTGCAAATAATCTTTATGCATGTCCTTTTTTGTCAATGGTACAATAAATATAATCTGCAATGCAAGCCAAAGGTGACCCAATTTTATTTGGGAAAAATTTTGCATTATTTTAAAAGTATTCTACTTATTTTGCTGTGTTACTGCATGTGTATAAATACATACACATGTGTGTGTATGATATCACTCACATAAGACTTTTATTACAATATTGATGATGCTTTCTGGAACCAACACAGTTACCAGTCTTCTGTTACGAATATAAATCCACAATATTTATATATATATACACACACAAAAATACATACATAGTGGTGCATGTGAGCCCTGGATTGTACTATCAGGTTAATGGGTTTGGAATACTCGCCCATCACCAAGTGCTCGTAATTTGGAACCATGATCAGGTGAAAAGGTCACACCTAAGCAGGCACCCTCTTCTCTATACCACACCAACGGAAGGACTTTGGAAATCACATATTAATGCGTGGACATATCCCCAATTCACAGAGCTCCAGCAATCCAGTGAGGGAGAATATGCGTGGTCACCCCAAAATTACTGCCTGAGACAAACAATGCTTCACTCAATTTATATATATAAGATTTCTAATATACATGACAGCTATTTCAGATGCCTAAAATAAATTTCAAGGTTAATGACAGAATCCAAAGATATTTTTTAAATAATGTAAAAACTTTGATTAAACACTTTTAAAAATAAGCATATGTTTCAATAAAATAAATATTTTTACAATATTTTATATTGTCATTATAACAATTATATAAATTCTACTGCAAAACAAATCCCATGGTTTAATAATATTCTTGATATATGCAATGTTTTCTAAGTTACCTTGACTATCACTACTGGTGAGCCAGTTCCCAGTGCTGCTGCTTTCTGGAGCAGGAGAAGCTTGTTGCATGGTGATGGAGTGCCTCCCAACACTGCTTTGCATTGAATCAGGAGCTTGTTCATGCAATGTCAATGCATTTATTTCATTTATTAGCTGCATGCGACGTCTAAGGAACTCACTATACGATATGCGGCCATGTTCATCAGCTCCAAGTTGTTCCATTATTTCACCAACACAATGTTCAAGATTTAGTTGACGACATACAGCTAACAGATCTTGACTGAAAAATATTATATAATAAGATCCAAATATCTCAATTTAAAATTACGAATCTAGTTTTTTTTTGTTTAATTATTTCAATATTCTAAGCTTGTGTATTTACTAAAATTGATGCGACAAAAATATTCAAGTATTACTTAAATTTTTATATTTTTTTAATAAAATCAATCTTAAAGTATTATCTAATTATCAACCATAAAGTATATGAATCAAAGAAAAATAAAGACCTAAAAGTATTTTATTCAATTCTACATATTTAGATATATTGCTTAGAGCTATCAATAATCTTTAAAAACATATTTATATTTCATAAGAAAATTTCTGCATCCTTATTCTATACTTACAGCTTGAATTTTAGAATAGGAAAAAAAAAGTGTTAAAAAATAAATTTATATAACAGTAAATAATTTTCCATTAAATTTAAAGCTTTTTTTGACATTAGTTTTGCTGATATTTATATTTTAGTTTAGGTGTTAATAATACTGATAATTATTTTTCAGACACATATTTTAAATTTAGACCATTATATGCATATAGATTTATCTTTACAATCAAAAACATGTTTTAAATACTTAGTAAATAAAACAAATTTCTAAATACTTATTTTAGTCATACAAACACATTTTAATTCCTCTTAAATACACATTCTCAATCCTCCTCGATTAAAAAAATTCATCCCTTTTGTTCCACGTGAACCATTTATCCTAATTGATTTAGAAGTCTGGCAAATAAGATTTTGATCAAAACTTTCAGTTTTAATATTAGGAATTGCAAATCCTATTCAATACAGCAAAATAAGAGCTACTTTATAAAGAATATGCATTTTGTAAATATATGAAACATTGAAATGTAATTTAACATTAATTTTAATAAAAATGCAAATTACAAATGTTTTGAAGAATTTTTTTCATTACATTAAAGCATATTTAATGAAATTATATCACAAGAGCATAGGCTAAAAGATTTAATACCACAGGAATGTGCCAAATCTAAAAATTGCAATTAATTAATTAAAAAGTTAAATACTAGTCTTACATTTTGGCATAATATTAATATTTTAATATTATTTAAGGTAGAATGATCAACTTTAGAAGTAATATAACTGAACAATAGAAAAAATATTATATTTGTTTGCTTTACCTGTCAATAAATCCATCACCATTACCATCACAAGTTTGAAATAATCGCCGAATTCTTTCTTCTTCTGGAGTTGACCCAGAATCACTACCACTGGAATCACTGTTTATATCACTAGCCATTATGATGCAACTCTAACAAATACAATTTTTACTTAAAATATGAACAATATGATAACAAAATATCTAAAGATTGAAAAAACTTTAGTAGTCCTGGGATTCGGCTTCGTACTCAGTAAACATTTTCAAATTGTTCCGACCACATTATGTGTTTGTCCAAAAAATTTTCTATTACTAGAAAAGTTAAAATTTAAAAAATTTTTCGGCCGTATGAAGAAACCAGAACAGAAACTAATCACCAGACCGATTTAAAGAACAATTTTATGATTCAATAATTACACACAAACCTACAACAAGCATTTTTCTATATATCTATAAACATAACATGACATATAAAATTGTTTTTATAAACAATGTATAATTCAATATACAAATAAATACAAATTCACGATCACATCGGCTTCCATGATCAATAATTGTTTATTTTTTATTCCATTTATGTTGCCATTTCTAATGTTGAAATGATATCTGTCATATGATTTAAATATTTAATCTGCAATTTTTTCTTGATTGTTATAAACTAAAATTACCGAGAAAATAATTTTTAAAAAATTGGAAATCGGATGAATTTATTTAAAAAGATTAAATATTTAATTTTTTATAACTGTTAAGTAGACATCTAATTAATATTGTTCTTTTGACTATATGTTTTCAAATATGATGAAAGTGTTAAATTAAATAAAAATTTCAAGGTAAGTTTTTAAAACTTTACCAAATACTCGAGTACAAAAATTTAATATTGTGAGGTACATTCATTATTAGAGGCATACTAATATGCAAAATAAATAGGATTAGAGTTGTATTTTCTGAAATAGCAACTCTGGTTACTATATTGCACTAATTAGAATCAAGAATTGTTTGCATCATTAACTAAATCTGTCGAATCTCTAATATCTGGGGAAGAAAGCATTTATATGGTTTGTGCCTTTTTATTCACAGTCTGAAGAATCATAAGCCTCAGTATTTAAAGAACCATGCTTGAAAAATGTGTAGAATTTGGAAACTAGTTTTAAGCGCATCATTAAGTTTATGATTATTAAATTATTTACATAATTTTTTACATTTATTCTAAATTAATATTTAAATTTTTCATTAATATGAAATTTTCAAAAGAATCAAATATTATTATTTTTCATTTTTCCATGTAAATAACTTTCTATCACTTTATTATTTTAAAGAAAAATTAACAACATATAAATTTTTTTAAAGTAATGTTTACCGTTTTCACGTTTTCAATATTTTAAGAAATCAAGAGCCACCTGAATAATTAGTAATCTAAGTAACTAGAGTGTAATAGATATGTAATTAAACTTCCGTAAATAAGTATGAAAATTTTAATTATTTATTTGATCATGTGCTTAAGCAGTTTCTGGTAATTTTCTGAAAATTCCCTATTAAAACCTTATTAATACTCTACTGTATAAACTAATATGTTAAATCTTTAAAATATATTTTAATAAAAGGGATTATAAATAAAAAATTAATGTAAATAATTTTAATAGCATTGTAAATAAAGAACAGTTAAATATAAAATGGAAAAATTTCTTATTTGAAAAAAAACAACAAATAATGAAAGGTTCCAGGTTATTGTTGAATGATCGTTTCAAAGGTTTATTGTCATTTACTGGTAAAATCCCGTTTTTTAGAGTTTATGGGCTCAAGTTTGATCTTGCACACTGTTACACTGTTAAGCAATAAATGGACCATGCATTTCTGATTTCTTCATATTCATTCTTCGAAGTAATTCCTTGAGAGTTTCCCAAGTTTTTTCCTTTGCAGCTCATGGGTATAATTTTTTATATATAAAAAGTTCTTTCGGAAGAAAATGAGAGGAGACTTTCAAATGCTTCATATCAGCTTTGATTTAATAGTCATAATATATCCTTGACAGGGTCAAAGGATTATTTCAAATGTTTAAGAATAATGAGATTTCAATACGTATTAATTATTAAAAAAGTATTACTTATTGTTCTGAAGATCCATATAATATTTTATCAACATTTCATAGATTGTTGGTGTATATCAATGATTGTGATATATACCTTATATATTTTTTTTATAATGAAGCGTTTGTATTATAAATCCATATCAGTTCTCTAAAATGAGATTTACATTAGAAGCAGCCTAAATTTTTTTTAGTGGAAGTGATTTCTCTGAAGAATTAAAGAAAAGCTCCATGACTCAGTAGCTTCACGTCGCTACCCGTAGAATCAGCAAAGTGAAGCGTTGCTTGCCGTGGGAAAGGACTAGGAGGAGGATGATCACGTTCTGCTTCACTGGTTTAGAGGAGCTTCGAGTGTTGTAGATTTGTTCCTATTAACATGTGACGTTCAAAGTCCTTCCGTTGTTGGGTGTGAAGAGGAAGATGCTAGATCAGGTATGGTCACAATATCTGGCAGTGACAAAATTATGAATCCCATAGTGATAATTGCATATTTTATATCGGAAAGATTAATAACATATCGGAATTGAAAAACAGAACATTAGAGGTTCATGGTTGCAAGTCCTTAAGTTTATAACCTTTTAGTCAAAATATGTAACAAATGAACTAAATGAACGTATATGAAATAATATGCAGGACTTTTAAGCTAACAGTTCTAACTTTCTAAATCGTCTCCCACACCGGGATATTTACGCTATTTTTAAATAGTTGTTGCACTTTTTAAAACAAAATAATTAATAAACTGAAAGGTCATTGAAATCAATAGATATATTCTTATAAAAATTATGAAATGTAAATTTTTATGTAGTCAATTGATCTTATGAAGTTTTCCAGGTTCAGCCATTGTAAAATAAAACAAATAATATAGAAATAAATTAAGCTTATTGATTCTTAGTTCAAGAAAGAAAAATATTATGATCTTTCTCCCATGTAAAATTAAAATTAATTTATAAAATTTAATTAATAAATCAATATTTGAAAAAAAAACTTTACTGAAGCCAAATGCAAATTTAAAAAAAATGTATTTGAATTTGAATGGATGAAAAAAGGTATTTTATTAGCAATTGAAAATTTGAGCAAGGTATTTATAGGGAGAGTGTGAACTAATAGTAGGAATTGAATAATGTTACTGTTGCATGCTCAAAATTGATTAATAATTTGTGAATTAAATCAAGCGTATTTTTCCCACTGAGACCTATGGATTTGACATTAAAAAACAGTTTTTGAAAGTAAAATTAAAACCAATAGTTTAGTGATGAAAGGAAAGCTGTCATTTGTATAAATACAATAAATACTAAGAAACTTAGGTGCTAAATATTCCGTTGCAATGATATTAATTTCTCTTCATTATATCTATCAAATCTAAAATTTATGTCAATATGAAACTATAAAAATGCACTAAAATGTGAGCAAGACTAGGTAAAAACAAAAATGAAGGTAGTTATTTTCAATTTTATTACAGTCCTTTAACGAAAATGCGACATTATGATTTGAGACATTTCCATTATATAATATTATCATATAGGCTGTTTCCACAACCTGTAAAATCGTAGCCAAATGTTCGATATATAACAAACAAATTAACTAAAAAATAAATAATGAAATATTTAAAAGCTATGAATAAAAAAAAGTATAGTTAAATAACTATTAATGGAAATTATCACTCTAGTTTGCAAAACTGTCATCAAATGCTAAAATCAAGAGTAGTCATTCATATTTTGGAATATGGTGTCACATAAATATGAGTCAAGTAACTAGCGCAGTATTCCCTAGTATTTTTTTAATGTCTAGACTCGACTGACTTCAGTAGCACTTCGGTATTCATGAACCTATTTATCTGATTGAGCTTTCACAAAATTATAGTGGAGTGGGGTATTTAAAATACTCACAGCTTCCAAAGAGAATACATGATGGAGCTTAAAGTATCTTTGTGAACCAAATGATGTCAATAGATAATGGATTATTAATTTTGTGGGGCTAGATTTTACAATAAATTTTTCGTACATGTTATTGCAGTTCGCGTCGACTTAAGTCGATAACCACAGCCAGTCGTCTCACAGTTTTAAAGCAGACGTGTGACGATGTGGAGCATGTTCTGGCTCCCTACCCTCGATGCCATGCCATTGCAAGTAAGGAACATTTGACTTTAAGTAACTTTTAATTTTTATATATCCTCTCAATATGACAATCTTTTTTTTGGGTTAAACATCGAACCTTCAATCTCCCGGGTACGAGAATGACGCTTGTTTACACTACGGTACTATGACTCATTTCTACACTTATTGCCAATATAAAATTACTATTTATAAGAAAGAAAAAAAAACATAAAACATTACAATTTTTTCTTTATCTATATTAACATGCAGTGAAACAACTATGCATAAAGTAATTTATATTATACATCATATAACAAGAGGAATTCTTGGCGTCATAACAAATTTGTATGAGAAAGAACAAGAAAAATAACATTGGGAAACATTTATTGAACTTAATTTAACTACTTTTCAGAATATCACATCGTTGGACTCACCATGACCTGTAGTAGGACATAGCTCTTTAGAGCATAAAGTTAGATCCCAACTATTGTTAAACAATGAGACATAGATGATGTGCTTATACCTTCTACATGCATGTTTGCCAAGGTGTTTGTTTGAGAGTTTTCCGGGATTCATCCTTTTCATCACTTGAATACGGCCTCTATGAAAAGTACTTCCAGAAGGAAATTTATGGGGGAGATGCTAAAATGGCTTGCAATGGTCTTCGTCAGTCCACTAAGTGGTGTCAAAACAACACATTGTTGGTTAATTCTAACACACAGCCAACAAACAACAACTAAAGTTCTTTTTATTTTCTAGTTTTTCGATTTGTTGCCAAATGTTTTAATAGTTATTTATAATCTTTTGTGATTAAATTTTAATGTTTTCTATCTTTATATTTTGGATGTCACCTATCTCTTAAAATCAACTGTCACAGTTAACTTTTGTGATCATATTTCAATAATAACTTCGTTGTTTCCTTTTATTGATTACTTTTAAGCTCTATTCAAGAATATTGACCATCTTTTAAGTAAAACTAGTTGAAGAACATTAATGTTCTTCAACTTATACAAATTATATTATTATTTATTTTATGCTTTAATTTTATATTATACCACGCATTTGGTTTCGTGTTGGTTGAGAGTTGATAAACATTCTCTTAACAATCATAAGACTTCTAATCGTAGCAAACTCAACTAAGTACAGGAAATTCCAGCAATAGAAATTACACTTAAACAGCTCCAATACGGCTTATACAACAGGAAAAAGCTTCCAACCATAGAAATCTCTGATACCTCAGACAAACAAACAGCTTTTATACACTAAATTAGCCTTTGAGATTGATCGTCTCCACAAACTCTTCAACGATTGGCGCTGGTATTTATACCTGATTTGGCTTGAAAATCTTAGAAATTCGACAGGTTTCTGGAAAATTCTAGGCTATCTCACTTAATATTGGTCCTAAATGTGTGGTGATGGATTTTTCCAAAAGTATCTGTTTTTCACGAGGTCCCCAAGAATCTGGCGAAATCACAAGAAATTCTATTTTTAACATAGAGTGTGACAAAATCGGACAAAATTTGCTTATTAATAAGTTAAATTTATATATAAATCTATAAGTTATTTCTATTAACTTTTCTAAATTAGCTTAGTAAATTTGAGTTTTGTTTTTGTACTTTCTGTTAATTACACTCATATAAAATATTGACGAAGATTTATTGTCCCAATATTTATTTGTCAATCACATCCCTGAAGCTTTCACAAATAAAAGAGAACTATAGTCGGGAAATTCTTTAAATTAATACATTCAAGTAAAATATATAGCATTAAAATAAAATAAGACATAATTTATATATTTCATGTTTTCAGTATTAAATATAAATGAATAATAGAAAATTATTTTCTCACAAATTTATTACTCTCTTTTCTTAAACAAAAAAATTCACAACTGTAAGAAATACTTAAACTTTGCAAAAACTTTCTTAAATAATTCACTTCATACAATCACTCCGCGAACTCATTTATATGTGACATCCACATATACATTATTTTTTATATATAGAAATGTATATACTTTATTCCGATTCGATGAAGAAATTTCTTAAGTATTTGATCTCATGTTTAATATTATTTATGTAGATTTAATGTGTTTGAATTACTGTTGAAATCTTATTTATCTTTTTAACATTTATTCATTTGCTCCATTACATAAGAATTATTTGGTTAATTAATTTTATTCTATTAAATTATGTTAAACCATTACAATTGTATATTTTAAAATTTAGGTTTATTTTTCCTTCAAAAGTAAGATTTTCAAGTAAATAACAAATTCTTCTTTTTAACATTTCTATGTCACTCTATGTAAATTCTCTTCTTTCAATTTTTTAAAATCACATGCGTCATTCGTTCATCGATATTAAAAATGTAATTTAAAGATTGACTAATCTCTCAATTACAAAAAATAAAAGCTTTCATGAAATTGTGAAGGGGGAATGAAATAAAGAGACCAATTAAAACAGGAGAAAGCAGTGCCATCTAGTTGCAAAATTGTAGCTAAAATCTTATTTTAGTTTCGACATTTTCACAAATGTACTAAAAGTACTTTTATTTTTGGCCTTTTAAAAATACTGAATGGGATTTTATTATATACTTATGTCTTGTGCAATAAAAGAAAGTAAAATTTGAAACTTATATTAGAAAATCGTTAAATCTCTTCTATAACTTTAAAATCTTTATCCTTATCCAATCCTTGGTTACTTTTACAGTATAATGAACACTTTAATTAAATTTATTACTTTCATCGTAGTTTTAAATGTAAGGAACAAAAAAGTTCATGAAGATATTTAGTTTTCGATTTGGGGATTCTATGAAATTTATAATATTCCTTTATCTTTATTCTTAGCAAATGAATTAAACCTGATTAATTTTTTTAAGTTAAAAAAAAAAGTATTATAAATTAAATTTATTATTACAATAAAACCAATACAAATTTGAATGAATAACATTATGCAAAAAAATTCTAAAAGGTATAATAATTCATTTATTTGGAATATTTTATAAATTTTTAAATCCGAGTTTCTTAGCTGCTTGAGTTTCTTTTGCACTTGTACTATAATGGTTTCAATAGTATAATTATGGCATAAAAATGAATAGATATATCAGATATATTATTATTATTTCAATTCTACTGATTAAATTATTTTTCTGACGTTTCTTATGTCTTTGTCATTTTCTTTAGGAAAAATAAAATAAAATTTAATTAATAAAAAATAAAATAAGTTCTGTTTGAGTGAATAATTATTAATAAATATCTGCATTATTATTATTATTAATTGTTTTCAATTTAAAAAACAATTGTAAAATTTTTGCAAAATATTCAAAGATTAAATTTTTTATGTACCTTCTAAGATTTTTAAAATACGTATATGTATTATTTTTTTATCGCGAATAAAGTTATATCACTTCAATATTATTGAATTTATTATATGGTTCAATCTATACATACTATATTATTCTATAGTGACATCTTGTTTTAAATTTTAGTTATAGATTGAAGGTAGAATTTGACGACATATCACATTTATATGACTTTAAATATAAAAAAAAGATTTTATAATCCTCGGTAAAATAATTTTTTAAAGCATGTGTAAAAGTATTTTTTAAAATAAAATAAAAATTATTCAACATAAAAAATTAATTGCTGAACAGTTATTAAAATGATACTATTTGCTTCATTTTAAACCACTTCTTATTTTACATTTTAGAAGTAAAATAAAATATTTTATGCTCTATACTTATTAATCTATACAGAGGTAGTAGCTCCTTATTAAATTATAAATATATATATTTTATATTTAATTATAATAAATAGATACATAATTTTTATGAAAAATGTTTTCATATTAGTAGTGAATAATTACAAATTAATATTTCTTTGACTTTAAAATGTGAGATGTAAATGCTTAGATGAGCATTTGTGGCGTCATCTAGTGTAATAATTGAAAACAAAATTTTCCTAAAACGAGGAAAATATGCCGCAGTGGAATAATCCTTTTATACGTAAGTGTAAATAATTTCAAATTTCCTGTTTTAAAAATTAAAATCCAGAATTGTAATTGAATAAAATAAAAAAATGATAAGACGAGACCTTATAAACATCCTTTCATTTTATAATATAAATAATTTTGAAAATACTTGGAACATAAAATGTTAAATTATTAAAAACATTTATAATTTGTTTGAATAGAAATTATGAAATAGGGAAGATATTTAAATGGGTTTTTAAAATATATATTCATCCTTTCATAATATATATATATATAAAATAAATAACAGGAAATGCTAAAAACTGCTTAAATATGTTCAATGATTGTTTATCACTATTTCGACGACGATTTAAATTTCGATTTTTTGCAGAAACAATATATCAATAGTCGTAATCTGTTTAGTTTGTTTAGCCTTTATTTTTCGAGTATATAAATGGTAAGACTGTATAGAAGATCATAAGTGTTACTAAAAATCGAAGGATAAATTTCAACGAAAACTTTTGATGCTAAATAAAAACAAGTACATTTTGTGTTTATATAGAATGGAAATAGATTTTAATCCGTTACAGTTCGTTAAAATATTTTAAATTTATGAACCAATTAACATATATGTTAAAAATTTATTCCATAAAATTCAATGACCATTGGAAAACGTAAATAAAAGTGATATTCTGAATAGAAGTCAATCAATATCATTTTCAAAAATTAATTTTATTAAAAAAATTTAGGCAAGAATATTTAACTCATTATGATTTCCGAACTGAAACTACAAAACATAATCTTCACTTTCATTCCGTTACTCATAATTTGTTTGAGTTTATCTTCAAAGGAGTCAAATCAAAATTCGTTCTTACCGTGAATGCAGTATATAATGTATTTACTAAAAACAATAAGATTCTAATTTTTTTAAAATGTACATTTTAAGCAGATTATCGTTTTCATAGAACGTAGGTATATTGAAAAATAATCATTTGAGTACATTAAGCTCTTCAAAATTCAAAATCATTTGTAGAAATGAGATAAAATTTAAAATAAATTTCTAAGATAAAAAAATATTTTTTTGAGAAGTTTCTATAATGTAACTTTTATTAAATAATTCATTTGAAAAAAAAAAGGCTTCAGAGCAATAATTCTGTAATATGAAATAAAATTCATTCAAATAAAACGATATTTTATAGTAAAAAAATCTTTTTCTGCTATAGCGTTTTGACTGAAACAGCTGTCAAAATTCTTTTTAATAGTCTTTAAAGGGGCCATTAGAAACCAAATTTTCGATTCAGGAAACATTTCGCGTGAGTTTTCTTGCGACATGTGAGAGTTTTCTTTTTTCTTGTAGTTAGTTTCCTGCTCTATTTATTTAGATTCTAGCTAATGGTTTGATAAAAATTTTAATTTCACAGGAAATTCTGTAATTTTCTTTAATGATTTTTCAGTCATTTCTTGAATTTAAATTCTTTCCATAGTTCAGAACATTGATATAATTGATAGAGGGATTGCAAATTATTTTGAAATATATAACAACTTCATTTTATGCACATTTCAGCAATGATTTTTAAGACAAAAATAATTGATTCAGTATTAAATAATGTTTGGATTCTTGCATCCATTCTTAAATTGCAAGCAGTAAATCATTGCTGCTTGCAATTTAAGAATGGATACAAGATATGGATGCTTAATAAAAAATATAAATTTTAATCAATGGTGAATTACAATCGGCGCCCGGATACAATATTTTTCAGGACTCTCATTCAAAAAATTAGGAATAATTTATAGAATATACTCAATAAGAATATGATACAAAGATATTCTGTATATTATATAAAATATTCTATATATTGTATAAAACTATATATATATAATGAAGTATATGTTTTAAATCTAAAATAATAATTCTAAAAGCTCAAGCTAGAATTTAAACTTCAGAAAAATTATAGCTAAATATTCAAAACTAGAAATGATTTGGAAATGTGTCAGTGAAATAATCAAACTTATGACATTATAGAAATTCTTAAAAATGTATTAGTCATGTTCCATATTAATATGAATGCTTAAAAAATATAACCTTTAAGCAATGAAAAGGAATTTATATATATTATAGATAAAAGTAGATGCATTTATTAAAAATAGTAAAAATATATGATACGTTAATTATATTGCATACATCTTCCTATCATTTGATGAAGCAAATTAATCATTTACTTTATCAAAGTTGATAATTTCAACTTTTTATACTGATATTGTTTCATGGTTGATTACAGATATGTCAAAATTAATTATAATGTACTGAACAAGCGCTTATAGCTAATTTCATAGGGCAAAATTTTCAAATAATAATGGAGCAATCCATTATGCTGATGATACTTGGATCGTTGCCACATTTAAAAAACTAATCTCAACTTTGAATATACCCTCCAGGATGAAATATTTACAAATTAAGAATTATTTATATATTAATAATTTTAAATTTGTAAATAAAAACGATTATAAAATCAAAATTTTAATCCTTAACGGACAAAATCAACAAAAAATGCTATAAAATATTTAGTAAGGTGATATTAATAATAAATCATATTTTTTTGAGCATTTGAAATAAAAACTGTACAAAAAAATTTTATATTTAAAAAATACAATTTCTAAAAGAAATTAAAATGATGCATAAAATATATGGAAAGCATCTTTGGTAAGACAAAATGAAATTTAGTTGGAAAATATAACTTTTTATTTGATTTTAGTGAAACTGAAATAGATTTGAATCTTCTTATCGGGGTGCAGTAAAGTCAGAAATTTCTGTAAAAGTGGATGCTTTTATTTGCGGAGATATCAAAATCTTGTTTGCAAACGAGCACATTTTCACAGATCAGGCAAAGATTTCTTCAAAAAATATAAGATATTTTTAAAATCACAAGTTTTAAAAAAATTTGTCTAACACATATGCTGCTTGAAGTCAACTATCTTAGATCAGTTACAAACTCTTTACCTAGCAATGTAATATAGTCAAACATGCAAAAGAAAACTCAAATAAATTTTGTTATTCCATAATATAGCACCATCTGTTATTATATTGCATATTTATATAATTCAGAATCATTTCCATATGTTTGCTGCTGTGTTAGATAGATTTAACCACGAAATATATACTATGATGGGGTTTATTCACATACTACTATAGCAATTAAAACAATGATTTCGGTGAGTTTTTTTACTTTATGTCACTGCAGTTTTTGTTTGTATATTTACCTTTCTTTTTCATTGCATTGCCATTGAAATAAAAAAAAAAGACTATACCAATTACAATCAAATATATGATATTTATGCCTTTATTTTAGTTAAGCTTACTGAGCAGAAAGAGTCATTACAATGAGGTCTCAAAATAAGATTTATTAAATTGTTTTTATGTAAATTATTTAAAACATTACACTGTGCTTTGTGTAACTTTCCACTGGTTATTATGGATATGAAAAGAAAATAGTTTCTCGACTTGAATTTAAATTAAATTTACAAAGATTAGTAATTTTTTTTTTAAAAAATATATTAATAATGCAATTTATAAGTTAGTGATATACATTGCATATTTCAGATTTTGCATAAAGCTAAATAAAGCCTCTTGAATCTAATCAAATCAGATAAAGCAAATTTCCTGTATAGTTTCATCCACGTGGTTATCATTTTTTAAAAGCTGTAAATAGTGTTATCCTTAGTATCAATTTTTTAAATCTCAACAGGTTATGTAATTTAATAATTTAAACACAAGTTTTGCCAGATTAGAATTTTTATGTGTAATAACTATTACCCCTTCAGATTACGTAATACTATTTGAAGAAAGTTTAAATCATATGTAATAATAACTGTACAGTAATAATAAAAGTTATTCAAATTTTACTTAATGTGGCGAAAAAAAGTTTTAAGTATATTAATTATTATTTTCTAAATTTTATATCACTGTACTACATTGCAATGTTTGTTTAAGTAAAGCAATTTTTAAATATTTGTGATGGGTCGAAACTAACATAAATGGATTTTATCAATTTACATATTTAGATGTACAATAATAAATAACGAGTGAGAAATGCCTCTTATTGGGGAGCCACTAAAGTTCAGCAATTTGTTTCTTTAATATTCTAGCAAATTGATTAAGGCACTTTCAGAAAAATGGCTCTTTTTCGAAAGGGAAGTATTTTTTCCTAATTGATCATTTGAAAGAAACGACCATACTGGAAAGTATTGCACTCATTTTCTCTTATTTTAGATTAAGCCTAGAGGAATATCTGAGAAAAATAAGTGCTCAGTGTATGGATATATATTTATATCAAGGAAATTATTCACATTCTTTAATGAATGTAAGCAAAATCTTTTTACGACATACCTAAATTTTTTTTGTCGTGTAACAACTTGATTGGATGCTTTTATTTATTGGAGTAAATTTAATAAAGGTCTGCTTTTTCCTTCATTATATTTATATAAATAAAGTTACGGAACATTCTCAAATTTCGCAAAAGGAATATATTGAGTTATTTTTAAGTTCGCTTTTATAAAATGCGCATTTGTAAATTTTATTTCGCCTACATTTTAATGTAAGCTAAATGGCGAAAATGAGCAAGAATTTCTATTTTTATTTTAAGCTAAGCACTTAACTTCAAAACTTTTATTTTTGCTAATTATTCTTTTAATTAATAAATTATTTTTCCTTTTGATTTTATTATCAAAATAGTCAATGTGATAATTTTATTCTCAAAATAGTCAGATTTAATTACTTAAAATATTAAATACTATCAGGTTAGATAAAATAACTAATGTAAAACCCCATAAGATAATTAAAAGTACTTATAAATAGTACAAGTAGAAGTTCTATATTTATTTTTATAAGCAAAGTATCCGAGAGATGAAAGCTGCACTTAGATTACTGCATGCAGATCTATTGTGATGTTCGATTAAAATTTTTTAGAATTTCTTCATTTACGATACGGGAATACAAATCACTATCTATTTAAAAGATTTCGCATAATGCATTATGTTTTTAATTTAATAGCTTGCTCGTTCGATTATACCTCTGCCATGGATGTGGTTTAGAATTTTAGTTCAAACTTCAGGTTTCCGTTGAACTATCGTATACAAAGAGTGATAATAAATATATAAATGAAACTATATATATATAAACTAACCACAAGATAGTTATTAAAAATGTTTTTTAACAAAACTTTTTTCCGTTAATGTTTTCACTACCTAACATCAGGTTCGATAGCATAGTTAGTTAAGGCGTCGTTCTCGATACCAGAAAGTAGAGATTTCCAATCCAGACCTAACCAAAGATCTGCTGTGTTCACTGAAGGCAGCTAGGGTACGTTAAATTAGTCCTGGCCGCAATGTCCTCCAAGTGAAATGATATCTCTGGATGTGGCAGGTCAAGTATTGAGAGACCATCTAATTGCTTAGAAATAGGTACAGTGAAGTATCCTGGGGCTCATTCCTTTACTAGGTGGCATCAAAGCCTATCAAGAGCCACTATGGATTTCTAATTTGGAGGATGAATCTGTAAATTTAATGTAAATGTATTCACATTCTTCAGTGCAGATATATACTACTCGAAAAGTCAGACGTACCAAGAAAAAAAAAATCCTTGACTTTGTAATTAAAAATGCTGTAATGTGACACGAAATGAAATTGAAAGCTGAAATAGTTGCTATCATGCTCCTTTTAATTTGAATTTGCTTTCTTACTTCCGATAAAAAATCCAATTGGTACTCTCATGATTCTTGATTTTCAACAACACAGTTGATAATAGGAAATCCAATTATTAACATGTAAATTTTTTAACACGAATAAATTATTTTCAGAATCAATTTTGTAAGCAAATAAATATACTCCTAAAAGTTATTCAGCATTGTAGATTTATTATTATTGTTAATTTTAGAAGTTTGATTTTACAATAAGTTCTGCAAAACTAAATCTTTTTACATGCATTTTTGAATAAGTTCCATAAATTAATAATATGATTGTAAGCATAATTAGCATGTTTGCAAGTTAATTTTTTAAAACTCATGAAAAGCTTTGTAAAGAAGAGTGCAATTGTTTTACTTTTAAAAAATGCTCAAAAATTTATTAAAGTTTAGGAAATCATACATTGATTTTGTTCCGAGCTACAATGCTACTTAAAAATAACAGTAGTAACAATCTGATTATGAAGAATATATCATAGGGATAACAGTAGTCAGTGTTCATTCTTAGCCTTCCTATCTCATAGAGTTTTAATTAATTGATTTTTAAATTTTATATTTTTAAAAATAATTTTAAGTAAAATTTTTCACACGAGACTTGTATAAAAAAATCATTACTAATTATTAGAAGATGATAAGCCCTTTATACCAAAAAAGCTGAAGATGTGGCCAGGGCCATGCCTTTGGTCTCATATGACTTGTCTTTTTTACCTTTCCTTTTTTTTTTCTTTTTACACTTGTTACACGACGACAAAAACAACAATATAAGATGATGAAGAAGGAAATTCATTTTATTAATGTAAATATATATTTTTGAAAAATGTAATCTTATTATTAAATCTTATGCATTTTTAATAGTATTACAACAAGTAGCAAAATTTATTATTTTATTTCTTAGTTGGATTTAAATTAATTTATGTTACTACAAGAGTTAAAGCTAACTTTAACACTTTGAAGACAATACAAAAGGAATATCTTATCATGATTTTCAGTTCTTAGGATGTATTCGCTAGAATTATATGAAAAAAACATTATCTTTATGGTTCACTATAAGACCTTATGAAGTAAGGTTAAGTTCTCGTAATAGGTGAGTTATAAATGATTCAAAAATAGTGTAATAAATTTCAAATTATTTACCTCTTCCACATTATTCTAGAGTTTCAATAATTATTCAAATCACTCCTGGAATTCATTTTTTGAGAGAATGCTTTAAGTTTAATGCTTTATAACTTTCTCTTTCGATGTTTATAACTTTAATGAAAATGCTTATCTACTTGTAAGCAGCCGTTTCTCCCATGGAATAATTTTCGTATGCTTGTTTCAGTATCTCGAAAGACTCAGAAGTTGATATCTCAAACAAAATGAAGAATTTGATGTTTGCTAGAGCTCTAAATACGACATTTCAAAATCAGATGAATGGAAAATTCATTACGTTAGAAATGATCTTCAAATAACCTCTCGTAAAAAACGAAAATAAATTCCGGATGATGGTGTGTATTCCTTGTTAAAGATTCCAGCTTCTAAAAAAGGGATTTCTCCTCTAATGAACACCTGTGGGTATATAAGCGATCATTTCTTGAATTTTCTGACTGTACCTCGCACTTATTCAGAATGAAAAGCTCCAGGTTGAGTTATTCCCACACAGAGCTGAATAACAGAGATGTATATTGAAATTCTGATTTATGAATGCATACTTTTCCAGATGGGCACTGGATTTTTCATTTTTCCACCCTGCGACTCGAAAATAAATTCAAGTTCATTGCAAAAATTCCTGTCGAAAGTTGAATTAACTATCGTATATAAAAATTGGTTTTAGAACAACAAACAAAATCAATTAAAAACAGGTGGATTGGTTTGGGGTGAATATAAAAAAAGCCTTACAAAATTGCCTTTGGCTGTTAGGTTGATTACTTGCTTTCCAACGATGATGTATCGAATCTCTGATCTTCAAGTGCAAATAGTACTATGTTATTTGAGGATATGATTACTAAAAGAAAATCATAAAAGCATTAAATAATAACGATTAAAATGACTATAGACGTTTGTTTTTATGACTTCGTAGGGAACTATAAAATAATTTTTAAAATTAATAGTTTGTTAAATAAAATGTTCGTTAGTAAATGGTAAATTTTGAAACTAAATTCTTTTTACCAAATTACTCTCTCATAATAAATAAATTATTGTTGAAAAAAAAACTATTTAGTATGAACTGATTTGAAAAACACATATACAATGAAAAATATAATTTATTCTTAAACAGTTCTTACTTTCATTTTATTAATGAAAAAATCAGGTAAAATAATTAAATTTTTTTTCTGTTTGAAAATTATGTTTTTAAAAGCATACTTTTCCATTTTTTAATTTATTATGGTCACAATCATAATAATTATCTGATTATTATTAATTATCTGAGTCCAGATTATTATTAATATTTCATATCAAATATCTGAGTCCAGATATAAAAATTACTAAAATAAAATTTTGGTAACTATGAGTTTATTTGTCGAATTTCAAATTATCTTAAATCAAATCACCAGGTACACATTATAAGCTATTTTCAGTTAAGGAAATTTCTTTAATAAACTTAAAATGACGATTCATTAGCTCATTACATCTAAGATGTTTATTCTAAATGGTTATTCTAATTCATGCTCAATCCGTGCTAAAGTACTTTACGATATTGGCACTAAAAACTACTCATTATGTTCAAATGTATGAGTTTTAAAAGTGAGAGATTCCACACGATTTGCTCAAAAAACTCGGAATTTCAACATCCGTAGTGCGCTTAATTAACCATAATTGGAAAAATTTACGATTGTCCAATAAAAATGTGAATGTGAATTTCGCAATCATAAAATAAAAAAAATAATAAGATGATAAAAAATTAAAAACAAATGGAAATTCCATTAAAACGAATTCGCAAAAAGGAATTTTCCCAAAATTTTATTTCTTAAATGGGAATTAAAATAATCACTTCGTCTAAGAGAACGTATAAGAGAGCAGTTACTAGTTCGTAAAGTCAATCATCTATTATACATTTGTTTTTTAAAAAAAGTGCTACTTTTCCAATAACAATTTTCCAATTATTTTGATAGATTTTCTATATCAATTCTATTTCGATTCGCTGTTATTTAATAGAAATTGAATTGATGAATTAAAATTTTGATACTTAATCGCTTGCGAGTCATTTATTCTAAAATAATTTACCTATTAAATTTATAAGAAATCGTTAAAAATAAATTCATATAAATGTTATATGTAAAAATAATAAAAATAACTTGTGAATGTAAGATTCCTTGGTGCTATTCTGTGGAAAAAATATGGAAAAAAATGGCTAGTCCGTTTCACCAATTAAGAGCAGTTGCACCCATTTTTGTTAAAAAATGAGACTTTCATCCTGATTCCAATGTCCGACTCCATGATGCTTTCATTTTAGTTATTAAAAAGATACCTTGGGGTAATTTTTTTTGTAAGAGACTTACTTTCATCCCGCATATATTAAATTTGCTCAAGAAATGTGAAAAAATTTCTTAACAGACTAAAAGTTCCTTCTAATACTTCCTGGGGTACTGATCGAGCCTCATTGTGTAGGATATAACAGTCTGTTATATAGTTCCGTATTGGTTATGGCAGTTCGCCTATGGTTCTGCTTCAAAGTCTGTCCTAAAATGGTCAGATCCGGTTCACCACGCTGCACTTCGTATCTGTAGTAAGGCGTTTTGCACTTCACCTGTGTGTCTCTATGTAAACTGCAACATAACTTCTTTAAAAATACGGTGCATTAAATTCTCCCTCAATTACTATTTCAGGAATTTTTCTTCTCTCGTTAAAAATACTTTTTAACGCTCCTCCACCTTGTACTGTTTCCCTTTGTGCCAGGATTCAATCTCTTTTTGAGGAGGCTAACAACAGTATTCCCCCATGGGCTTTTCCACAGACACGCTGTTTCAACAACTTAGCTCTGTTTATCAAATAACATACTGCTCCCACTATTATCGCCTTCATCGGAATCAATTCCACGATTATTTGCCAATTTTTACTGATGGATGAAAAGCAGAAGGGCTTGTCGGCTGTGGTATAGTTTATGGCGTTACTATCAATAGTTATTGCTTTTTTTCTGTCTGTCTTATTTATTCTGCTGAAGTTGTCGCCATTTTGAAAGCTCTTAACATAATCAAATGCTCTCTCCGTTGCAAATTCCTTATTTAAGCTGATAGTATGAGCACTGTGAAGCAGGTTTAATTTTCTTCAACATTTCCGTCCCATGGCTAATAAAATCTTAGCTTTGCTAAATAAAATGTCTTATAATGCTTTTGAAATTTTCTTTTGCTCGGTACCAATTCATGTCTTTATTATCAGCCAGACTTTGCTGTTGAAGAAGTTGAAGACTCTATAAGCCAAGCAATTCTTTATTATGACATCAAGCATTCAATCTCTGAACGTACCATTCTATCTGGAAGAATTTCTGGAATCAGTTAATAACAATTAAGCTTTTCTGTATTAAATCTCTCATTTGGAAATGGATTAGTATCTCATACTGGCATGCTGACGTTATTTCATCTTGACAACGGATTTGTCACGCTCATGTGACTCATAGTCATATTTTATTTAAGGAGTATGCACCCCTGTGTTACAATTGTATAATAATTTTAACGATATACCATATCAAAAATAATTTTAACCACCTTCGTCTTACATTTTTCATAGCACTGTCTTAAATTTACTAGACTTGATTAGGGAAACACCTTATCCAAATCTTTTTTTTTCTTTTTCTTAAGGACTATCAGAGTTTTGCACTGCCTTTAATGCATTCTCTTTGTTAAACTTTTAAAAAAGTATGAATTTGAAACTTAAATAAGTTTCAAATTCAATTAAATAAGTTTCAAATTCAAAATTTGAAACTTAAGTAAGTTTCAAATTCATACTTTTTTATTGCAACAAAACCGTGTTTTGCCAATTTTATAATTAGCACTTTACATCTTTTACTATGAATTGATAGTTCTTTAACCATTTGTTGGGTGCAGTATTACCTTTTTTTTGGATTTTGAACTAGAAAAAGACACTTACTCACTTAGGGTTCTTTTGGGAGAAGTACACACAAATTTAACTATATAGAAGTACACAAATTTAAATGCATAGAAGTAAACTTATTTAAATGCATGGAAGTACACAAGTTTAGATGCATGGAAGTACACAAATTTAATGTATAAAAGTACGCAAATATAAATGCATAGAAATACACCAATTTAAATGTATAGAAGTACACAAATTTAAATGTATAGAAGTACACAAATTTAAATGTATATAAAGAATTCAGTGCACAAAACAAATAAAAATACATCAGGAACGCTGTAGCAAGAAAAATAACTGCATTCAAACGAACATATTATGGTTGTATAAATACGTAGATGATATGCCGAACAAAAAATATTCAAAAAAGGCACACAGTTCTCAGTTATTGAAACTATCTAATTGGCCTACTTAATTATTTATCTTTATTGTTAAGTGGTGGCGTTATGTTAAGATTTTTCCACAGAAAAATATTTTTCTAATTTAAATGTGTTAACTTATTGAGAAATATTTGCTCACGAAATTTTGTATTGCAGTAAAACAATAAAATAATGCTCTGTTTAATGATTAAAGAGATTAAGAATATATTTAAAAAAATTTATAACATGTTACCTTATTATCGGCTTTTTTAAAGAATAAAAATTGTATATAACGATAACGAAGTCAAAAATATTTCTTTCGTTAATTCTCTTTTATCAGAAAATTCTATTTTTTATGCGGAATACATTGTTCAACTAATTCAAAAGATTTTAACAAAAAAATAAAGCATTTCATTGAACAATAAAATATTACGAAGTTTTCAACTTAAATATAATAATTGATAAATAATGCAAATTTATGAATAGAAGTATTATTCATTTTCTCCAAATTTTTTTCTTTCTAAATGTCATTTTTGAAAAATTTCATTAATGCTGTCATTAATTCTAAAATGTTTGCTTTTTTATCCCCTTTGAAAAATAAACAAGAAATTTGCAGCAGCTGGTTTTAAAAAAGTTTATGCTAAAAATTTTTATTTTATTTTTGCTGTATAGTTGTATACTGTTCATAATGCCCAAGTTTTAAAATAATTGAAAAATAAAAGTTTAATTTCATCATATTGTATTATATATATATATATATATATATATATATATATATATATATATATATATATATATATATATATATATATATATATATATATATATATATATATGTGTGTGTGTGTGTGTGTGTGTGTGTGTCTGTGTGTGTGTGAAACCGATGGAAAAAACGAAAACGTTGCTGAAAGTTTTTATTTAATTATATATTAATTATTTGGGAATTTTGTTAAAATTCATTCTTATCATAAATTGCAAATACATTTCTTTTATTTCTTTATTTAAATAACTTTGCAAATATGCCTTTTTATATTATTGTTTAAATTTTTTCATACAATATTATAATTATATAATTGATATTTATTGTCTCGCTCTTTTCCTTACATATATACACATACTATCAGTTGGTATAAATTATGAATGTTATTTTACAGTTTATGTTTACAAAAAATCAGTAGACTTCGAAGGAAGTTTGACAATTTGTACAGAAAATAAATCTGTTTAGGATACATAAGTTTGGGTTAGGTTACTATTTTGATAGAAGTCGTAAAAATGAAATTTAATTTTTGTTCAAATGAAAATGTGAAATCAATAAATGCTATGTGTTCTGAAATTTTAATACACTGCTGGACAATTGCTACGGACGGATAACACTATCATCCATAGCAACCACAAAATGAAAGGAAGCAAAATGAGGAAAATTAGAATAAGTGCGGGATATAGTAAGAAGAAGTATGCGTATGCAAATTTTTTTTCCACGTCTGTTTATCACGTGATAGCTTTCATTAGAGCTTTAAGGGTTTTGACGCGTGTGGACAGTTGTTGTTTCAAGTAAAAGTTTTACAGGAAAGATTTAATAGACGAACTTGAAATTTTTGGCATGTCTTCCCGACATCACTTAGATGATTTTATGCGTGGCCGAATTATTGGAAAGATCGAAGAAGGGCGAAAAAAAACAGATGTTTTCAGGGAGTTCGACATCGCTCACAGCGTTGTTTCACGGCTGTGGAAGTCATTTAAAACTACTGGAATGTGTAATAGGCGGCACAAGGGAGGTCGTGTTAGAAGTACGACGCCTGCAGAAGACAGATATATCGTTCTATCAGCAAAAAGGAACAGGTGCACCACTGCTCAGCAGGTGGACAATCAGTTTCTTGCTGCCTCAGGAAAGCATATCTCCCAAAAAACTGTTGCCAGACGTTTGAGGTGAGGAGGACTATACGCCCGCAGACCTGTTGTGTGTGTCCCATTTACCAGACAGCACCGTACTGCCCGTTTGCAATGGTGTAGTGAGCATCGCAATTGGACTGAACAGGACTGGGCATGCGTACTATTCTCAGATGAGAGTAGGATTAGTCTGTCATCGGATTGTAGACTCCAACTGATCTGGCGCGAGAGTGGTACTGCTTATCGTCCAGAAAATATCCAAGAAAGGGACCGATATCCGACATGCAGTGCCATGGTATGGGCCGGCATCATGAACAATGGCCGCACGCCCCTACATGTGGTTGCGAATGGGACTATGACGGGTCAACGATACATTAATGAAGTTCTACTTCCTCATGTTCGTCTTTTCCGTGGTGCTGTCGGTGATAAATTTGTTTTTATGGACGACAACGCAATATGTCATCGAACACTCATTGTTCAGGATTGTCTATACAGCGAGGGTATTCAATGCCTCGTATGGCCATCACGTTATCCAGATCTAAATCCCATTGAAAATGTGTGGGATGCTTTGGGGAGGCAAGTTGCTGGTCGAAACTATCCTCCGACAAACAAGAACACCCTCATCCGTGCACTCTCAGAGGAATGGGATAAATTGCCTCAACAGCTGCTGGTTAATGTTGTGCAAAGTATGATACGACGTGTGGAATGTTGCATCACACTCCACGGTGGACATATCCCGTACTGATACCTTTCTTCAAGGTGCCTGCTGACTTTTAGATGCATTGTTCCATTTTTCCGTATGCCGCATCAAATGAACATTTTTTTCTCTTTCAGATGTTTCACAGCTTTTTTACTTTCCAGAACAATAAATATTCTTCATTCTAATGTCTGAACAGTGTGGCAACTATATTTTATCCTACTAGGCCTCATGTCTCGCTTAATATTATGCTGCATTGCTATTTGTGATCCGTCCTTAGCAATTGTCCAGCAGTGTATTACATATAAAATAACACCACCAACGTGTACCTTCTCAATAAAGCTCTCCATTACATAAAAACTGCGTAAATTAAAATGACGTGCTTCTTCCTGTATTTCATTACAAATTCTATTATATAAAACATATCATTTGTGTCATCATGTTTTCTGTAAAATAATTAAAAATGTTTCGGAAAGGAAATTTGTGCATGATAGAATTCAAAAATGTAAGACTTTTGTAAAAGGACAGATAAATTAGATTAAAAAATATTAAAGGTTTACTTATCACACAAAGCACACAATTTTAGTTAGATTATTAAAATGAATTTAGAATCATTTGTAGATATTATCGAATGCCTTAGTGATATCGATAGAAAATGATTGCTGAGTAAAATTCAGCAATTTTATATGAAATTTACTTTTCAGTTCATAATAATCAAGTTTTTACTGAGCTACGATCGATTAATTAAATTGTTTCTGTTATGATGACTTCGATACTTTTATAAAACTAAAACTAAGCGATTTTTTTTAACAATTAAGTATTATTTAGATTAATTGAAAAAGAAGAATTAGAACAAAGATTTTTTAACAATTGAGTATTATTAGAATTTATCTTTAGTTTAGTCTTGCATTTAGTGTTTGATGTAATTTTGCTTAAAATACAGAATATTGAAGATTTTTATCACATTCACATGTGAAAGGGAGGTGAGAGAGAGAGAGGGGGTAGAGAGTGAGAGAATTAAATGTATGTTTTCCGAACGGTTGTAACACCTGGACATTTATTTGAGCTTAATGATTTATTTGGACTAAGTGAAGTAAAAAAATTGTCAAGAGAATTTATAAGAAATCATATAAAAAGGAAATTTTCTTTCGTCAGTTTAATGATAATAATGTAATATATCTAGAATATTTTAGATATGTGTGTGAAATAATAAGTTACATTTTAAAAAATCCTTTTACATTCAGAAGTATTGATTTATTTGGAATCAGTATTTCTTATTTTATCAGTAATATACTTAAATATTTTCTGCGATAGATCATATTAATATCATACTCATCCAATTAGCTTTTTATGATAAAATTATTCAAAAGCTATATATTTCTCCACTGTCTCAATTTATCAATAACCTTATTTACTAATTATGGCTTACCATATCTTCTAAATAAGAACCTAATTAGAAAATTTTGAAACATATTTCTACCTCTAAGGCACTACATAAATAATCTTTAGGTTCATTAAAATGGAATATTAATATATTTCTATGAAAATGAAGAAATTGCAAATAGTTAAAATTGTAAGATAAAATATGGATGTATTTCATTAAAATAGAACTATTTGTATAGGACCATTTGATTGGGAAGGGGCGCTATTCTCATCCAAAGGACAGTTTCAACGTGAAACTCAACAAATGTTTTTATAATTTGTTTCAAAATATACTTCCGAACTTTAATTAGGAGCTCCTGTTAATATATAAAACTTATTTTTCAATGAAAAATATAATCAACTGAATTTTGTTTTTATTATTTTTTAGAACTGTTTCTACAACATGGAATTTATAAAAGATAGGTAGGGAAGAATTGATTGGGTACGAAAGATATATTAATTCCATTACATACAATAAAACATTTTAAGGTGGGGACTAAAGGTGGCATATATATTAAACAGAAAGTCATATATTTCAAAGTCATATAAACAGATATCACAATCATTTGTATCAGCTATATGATAGATATATATTTGGAAAAAATTAATTTTTTCTCTAGTACTCCCAGGTAAGTGCAGAAATTTAATAAATCAGTTTTCTTTTAATGCGAAAAAAATATATATCAATGAAATATGCAGAAATGTCCTTCAAGAATATATTTAGGATATTTTATCACTTACCAAATAATACACAGAACCAATTTTTAAGATTAAATAACAATTGTTTTATCTTCGATAATAATACTTCAAATTATCATTTTTAAAAGTAAGTAAATTATATAAAAAAGAACTTAACATTATAAATTGATTAAATGTTTTAGTATCAAACGATTTTTAATTTACATATTAAATTGTATAATTCAAACTTTAGTTGAAATTTATTTTTTATAAGTAGATATTATCAGTTTTAAGATTTGCTTAAAAAGCTCAGTGTGCTGACGATTCAAATTATTGTCGTCACGCTCATTTTTCCTCCGATTACTTTTGATGCTTCGTCGACTTGAGCATCTCATTGCAAGATTAAATTATAGTATTGATTCATATTGTGAATTTGGTATCATATTGTCTAATCAGATAAATTCTGCTTTGCAATAAAGCAACACGATGTGCGAACTGTCTGTTGCTGAGTGATCTGGCGTGGTCAGACAATTTTAACAGGAGAGTGATTGGTAGAACGTACTAAATATCAAAGAAGGTCAAAATACTACAGACTACTTACGTTTTTATACTTTTGAAAAACACACACTTAGCATGAGGAAAGACCGGGCAAGAGTAGAGCTATTAGTCCTTATACATCAAAATTGTAATGGTTGCTGTTGATTACTGTGTAAATCGAGATGCATATCATCTGACACATTAAAAGAGTTGGCATGATGATGTCAAATCCATGCTGGTAATGTGCGAATTCCAAACAACATAACCATCGTGATGCTTTTTTTGAAACCCCAAATACATATCGAAAATTGTGTAACTTGAGGATTGATTGGCACGCCACCATTAGATAATGATTACAATCAATGAACCGTGTTATGATACGCGTCTATATGCTATTTAATCTCTGATTGCTAGTATGGCTACTTGTTAAGATTCAGAAAGTGTCATTATCTAATTTTTCATATTAAGCAAAATTTTGTGATATAGCAAATTAGTTTTGATATTATGTTTTATTTATGTAACAAATAAATAGCTCTTTCATTTTAAATTAACACTGCTAACCACCGTAAATGGAACACCCAGAGGGTAGCATGCAAATAACATGAAATTTACAACATGCATTACCATAGGTGAGATATGCAAATGATTAGAATTTCAGCGCAGGCGCACATCATGGGAACCTGTGGCGCCACTTCAAAGCGGTATTTAAGGCTTGGAGATTTCGATGATTTCAAGTTCGGCAATTGTGTTTTTCTTGTGGTCTTTTTAAAAAAAGATCAATTATGCCTCGTAGAAAACTACGATCATTTTTTGATCAAGTATCCGAATTCGACAGAGGAAGGATAGTAACCTACCGAAATTGTGGATTATCTTTCAGGGAATTCGGCAGTCGTGTTGAACGAAACCAAACAACTGTAATGCGGTATCTGATTGTTGGATGCAGGAGGATAGGACAGGCCGACGTGTTCTATTGCATCCACCTCAGTGGACCACTTCACGTGATGACAGGCAAATTGTCCGCTTGGCAGTGACGGATCGTTAAGTTACATCACGAACCATAGCATAGCACATTCAGTCTGCAACGCGTCATCCAGTGTTTGCACTTATCATTCGACGTCGTTTACAGCAGAGTGTTCTGTCCGCTAGATGTTTATTGCTTTGTCTACCCTTGACGTCTCCGCCGCCAATAGTGGGATGGAATGAATGGGATGAAATTGTCTTTATTGAAGAGTCACGCTATTGTTCGCAACACCACGATGCCCACATTCCAGTATGGTGACACCGTGGAGAGATAATGATGAATAGCTGCGTTATGCACAGCCACACTGGTCCTGCATTAAGTATTATAGTATGGAGCTGTATTGGATATCAATCTCGCACTACTCTTGTACGCATTGTCGGTACTTTAAACATCCAGCGCTACACTTCCGAGGTGTTGATACCAGTTGCCTTTCCTTACTTTCAGGGCTTGCTCACAGCCATATTTCAAGAGGATAATGCACGACAACAAGTGACACGCAGTGTCCAAGAGGTCTTCGTCAATTTCCAGATTGAACTGCTTCCCTGGCCGGTTCACTCGCCAGATCTTTCGCCATTAGAAAATATGTTGTCCAA
>CM075856.1:24675225-24702725 GCA_037975125.1 Latrodectus hesperus
ATACACACACACACACACACACACACACACACACACATACACACATACATATATATATATGTACCTATATATATATATATATATATATATATTTTTACAATCTTTATCTGCTGTTTGATTGTGGTTAAAGGAATAGAATATATTTGATTTACATTTCAAACAGGCAAAATTTTTTCCGATAAGGCGTACATTTGTTATCAGAATTTTACTCTTTCCTAGATGATATGACACGAATACATATTATAATAAATCATGAACAGTTTTTATGTATTAAAGATTGCTTAAAGTTGTTTTATTAAATATTCTGAATTTTTTCTTTCATATAATATATTTCTTCGGGTTTTTAAATTGAAGCATTTGATTTCAGTTTTGCACACGTTTTAAAGAATACTTGAAGAAAGACGGAAGAGCTTATTTCATTCTCAACTTTTCTTGATTCTTGCTTTCCTAAGTTCATCGAATGAGAATCAGTAGAACTCTCCAACTTTCCGAATCATTTGGGACCGGACCCTATTCGTAAAATGAATTATTCAGGTAATTTGAATTTTTGGGAAAATGTCTATTTAATTAATTATTGTACTTTGAAAATGGAAGAAAAAAAAACTATGTTTTAAAAGAAAAATAACTTTTAATCAATAAAATGTAAAATGCAATAAAATGCAACACTTTTACATGTTAAGGTACTTACAAGTGCTATATTTTAATACAGTAACATACAAAGTGATTATAAAAAACTATCCCGACTTTTGGGCCCCTAACTATCATAACATTCATAGAAACGGAATGAAATTTTGGCATAAGGTATTTTGAGGTAAGCACTCAAAAATGATTCTAAAATTTCAAATAGCAACAACAAAATTTTTTATTGGAATGCGATCTCCTTACAGAAAAACACTAAATAGCATTGAATTGGCACCTGTTGCACGAAAATTCCCAAGCACTGCAAAATGAGAGTCGCATATGTTGCTTTCTGCCATTCCGAACAAGATGCAGCGTGCAGGGAAAGAACGTGGGAAAATCGTAAAGATTTATTACTTAAATGGACAAAATGCCATAGATTGTGTGTTTGCAGCAGAAACAATGGATTACGGTGAGGTCTGTGTACTGTCAAAGCTCAATTCCTAAGTTTGAAGAAACTGGTTGCACATGAGAACATCCTCGGTCTGGATGACCTTCCATTCTTGTGGAAGTTGTTGAAGAAATTCATCAGATGATAAGCACAGTTTGTTCCACAAGTACACGCGTTGTTTCACGTGTTATGAATCTGCTGAAGTCAACTCTCAGCAAGATTCTGCGCTCTGTTCTAAACATGTTTTCGTATCGATTCTAGCATGCCCAGATGTTGGAAGAGGGAGATTGTCCATTACAGCTGGAGTTTGCGAATAAATTCCTTATCCAATACGATGAAGATAGCAGCTAATTTTTACGCATTCTGTGGACAGATAAGAGCATTTCTCGTTAACTGGTGACGTGTATTCGAAAAATTTTGTGCACTGGGCAGGGAATAATCTTCCTGATGTGCTTGCACGTTCATTACACCAAAAAAAAGATGACTGTATGATGTGGTACAACGAGTACGTTCATCCTAGGTCCTTACCTTTTTGAAGGGGTATCTACAAACGTGTATAGTAATGAGTGCTTGCTATCTGGATATGTTAACTCATTACGTGATTCCTGCATTGCTAAGGCAAAGTGATCTATCTAAGTAGTGTGTCGATGCAAGATGGGGATTCTCCACATGTAGGGTCTTCAATCAAACGTGTCTTAAGTCAACAGTTTGATGACAAAGTTATCTTCCGTCATTTCCCGTTTCTGTGGCCACCAAGGTCTTCTGATCTGATACCAATGGATTTCTGGCTGTGGGGATATTTGAAATTCAAAGTGCATCAGATTCGTCCGCAAGCTACATTTGATTTGAAAGATGACATCAGAACTGCGATTCAAGAAATTCTTATCATCATGGTACATGATGCAGTGCTATCCGCCATCTGCTGCATGTATCATCGTGTGTGAATATGGTCATGTGAAGAATTTGTGAAACACAGTAAAATGCTTTATTTTAAGCCTCTTCTCTGTCCTAATTGGTTGTCTTCACTTTTAGCTTATCTGCGGCCGGTGATTTTTATGTACAGTTGCTGTTCGAGAGCTGTTTAAGGTTTTTGACAATGGAGATCATATTACATTACCAAAATTTAGTGTTTCCCATTTGATATTTTTGAAATTTTCTCACTGTAACCGTAACTGTTAGAGCGACACTACTGTTTTCCAAAATTATCCTTGAGCGCATACCTCAAACTACCTTATTACAAAATTTGATTCACTTTCTGTGAATGGTTATGATAGTTAGGGACCCAACTGTTGGGATAATGTTTTATAATTATAGTATATACAGCTCTATAAATAAAAGTCATTGCTTGCTGAACATACATTTAAGTCAGAGTAAACTGTTTCACTGCCTTCGTTTTCGGGCAGCCAAGTCACACATCTGCTTGGCAGTGAGAATTTGCATGTGGTTACACTTAGGCTGATGCTCTATCTACTTCAAAAGAGTTTCAAAGCTGATAAATGGCTCACCAGCTGATGGTATAGTATTTGCTTCAACTTGGAAAATAAGGTCCTTTTTTTAATCAATACTTTAAGTAAGTTTACCATTAACTGTGCAGTTTGAAATCCTCTTGGTCTTACTCATTATCTATTTTCTTATATCTTCAGCATTAACTTCTGAACATCCATGAATTTTTAAAAGAATATTTTTGAATTCTTTAAGTGACACGTGCTTCTCTCTCCCATTCTCATCTTCTCCTTTCGCTTACCTTTCCTTTTCTTAAGCTATTGCCTTTTTCTAATTTTCCTTTTCTTCTTCAATTGAGTTTATTTTTCAGATATTCTGCAAGCGATTTCGATAACCAGGGATTTCAATAATTGGAGTTCTACTGTATTCGTTTCTACATTTTTCTTACTATAATATGCTTCGTGTTCTTTTACTGTTACATTAAATTTTGTACTTTTTTTCTACAACAGGGATTACGTTTCAATAAAAATATTTTTTGTCAGAACAAAATTTCAAAATGGTATCATTGTAATGATAACAGTGGAAGATGAAGTTTCAGCTGCAATATTAATTTTAAAAGTATACTGAAAACTAAAAATTTATTTCCTTACACGGTATGAATTTCAAATACATGTATTCATATATTGGCAAACATTTTGTAATTATCTTGTTCATTCGCCTCTTCGTATTTCGCTTTTTATTTTTTGAATAATATAAGTATAAGAACTTCTATTTCTGTGTAGTTATAAAGATAATAATCTTTTCAAACAGTTACGTAATTTCAGTTAAAAATTGGACATTTTTAAAATAATATTTGCTAAGAAAAAAAAGTTTGTTAATTTGTTATAGATTTAAACAAGATTTCAAATAAATACTTTGAGATTCAAAAATCTAAGAGAAGTATAATTGAATTTATTAAAACATAATGAAAAAAAATTATTCTGATATTAAGAATACAGTTTTATCTCGAAAGAGCATGTCTAAAAAATAACTTCCTGTTAAATAACATTAGAAAGTAATCTCATGATATATAACTAGAAGTTGAGAGGTTATTTTGCTGCTATTAAAAAATAATATTTCTAAAGAAATACATATTTACTATAGTAAGTAAACAGATTTTCTAGGATGTTTTTTGAAACCTAGATTGTGTGTAGCTCTTATTCCCATAATTTATGTTTAAATTATGTCTCAAAATTATCTGGGAAGTTAATGTAAATATTTATTCAAATTTTAATTACCCTTAAGAAGATCTCAAGAATTCGGTGATGCAAAAGCAATTGTTTTTATTACAAAATGAAGTTTCTTATGAAGTTCTTGATTTTGGAAAATAAAAATATTTCTGACTCAGAGTATTAAACTAAAGCTTCTTAATTTCATGCTCTTGATTACCAAGGAAAAAAAATGTGACATTTTTGTATTTTCATACTGCGAATAATATCATAGCTGTTATTACTAACTTGTAATATTTGAGAAAGGAAGTCAAATTAACTATCATTATGACTACACAACAAATGATTTAGCAGATGCTGCTTCGTTAATAATTATTTAAAAGTCTCAGTGGAAATTATGAAAGAAAGTGGACAAAATTCATGAACGTAACTAATACATAGTTATATGCGCTCTTGATTTAAAATTATTTTCTATTTTCTGACCATGATTGTTTTGCCGGAAATTCAATTTAATCGAAATAAAGCTATTTTTAACTAAATTTACTCTTATTAATTACTATTTATTTTTTAAACTCTTATTAATTATTTTTTAAATTTAAATGCATGAAATATTTTTACAAATATTGATCTTGTAATATAAAAAGTATTAAAAATTACACTTTAGAAAATGTAATTTTGTTGCATAAAGTTTACGATTTTTATCAAAATTCATGGCACTTTTTTTTAAAATCTATATAAAATTAAATTGAAAAAAAATTAATTTTTTTATACTTAGTAATTGGCTTTAAGGGAAAATGAAGGTACTTAAAATTAATATTTTAAATAATGAGGCGAATATTATCTGTTGAAAGTTTATTCAGAATTCATAATATCTTTATTAATGTTAATTAGTGTAATTGTCCCGGGTTCAATCCCATCCACTGTTAAATAGCACGGATACAAGAATTCACTTTCTGCATGTATGTCTGTCATTGTAGGTACTTGGGAATTTTTTGAATTTCCTTCCTTAGGATACTTGCAAGCAGCCTATTATCTATTAAAATTCTTTCTGAAAGGCAATTTATTTATACTAAAATGCCCAACAAAAGCTTTAGATTATTGAAAACGACGTGAAAGACACTAAACGGCGGGAAAAGAATAAAAAGTGATTTTGTATTTCAAGTAGGAAGGTTTTACTCATTTAAATCTTTTGAAGTGATTTGTAAGTAAGCTTTGTAATTATAATAATTTCCGCGTGATAAAGACTACATTGGCATAAGGGCTGCACTTAAAAAAAGTAGCTTTAAATATAAAAATTGCTGTAAACGTTGTAACTGTTGTTACTCGCATCACCATGAATCTCATTGCCATAAAATTTTGTGAAGTAATGTATGCAATTTTAACTAAAAGAAATGCAGAAAATGAAAACATAACTCAAAAGTAAATTATGCATTAGAAATGTTGAAAATGCATTTACGTTCTCAAATGCACATTTACGTTCTCAAATGCACATGAAAATACATTTATTCGGTATTCGGGTTATGAAGTATATAGCAAGGGTATTACTTAATTAAATTTAATGAAATATATTAAATTAAATGAATGTAGGAAATTTTAAAATTTACATAATATAACATATATATTTTAGTCTCCAATTACAGCAAATTGTACACATGAATTCAAAATTTGATTTTTCACTTTCCGATTTAAAAAAACATTAGCATGTCTTGAGCTAAATAAGATTCTAAATAATCCATGTTTGCCATTACTCATGTGTAGTTTATTTGCTGCACAACCTCTTTGTTTGGGCCGACCGAAGGTGAAGGGAGTAGCGCCCCTAAAATTGAAGCAGTAGGTCACGGGTTTGAATCCGGGTTTGGGCAGGGTTGTTGTCTTTTTCTCTCTGTCCTTTCAGTTTCGGAGCAAAGATGCATACCTACTGGGCGTCCCACTGTAAAACATTTGCCATTGCCTTCGCCCTTTGTAGCGGTGAATCTGATTAAACTCTAAGCAGCCGGTAATTAGAAAAGGAAAACTTCTTTAATTTGGAAATATAATTTCAGAACTTTTGAATCATAATATTATTGACGATTTTTTGCAATTTCCATGTTTTCTTGATAATTTTGTAAATTATAGTACATGTTTTTATTTTTTTAGGTGTACATAAGTACTTCATCGATTAAAACCCGCATTGATATTTTAAATTTTAGACACAACTGCTTTATTTCAGAAATAATGGTAATTATTTTTACTAATCTCATCAATATGGTAATAGTATGGAACACAGTAAGTATAGATTGACCATCACTTGTAATGGCAAACTTTAATCTTGCGATCATGTGTCTCAATCAGATAGACAGGGACTCTTTGGTTTCCTAAATGTATATCTATGGACGGCGAAGGAATGATAAAAGGAATGGCACAGGTGCCGTATAATTTAGGATGCCAAATCCTGAGATTGGCGATTTTTGGTGGATTTTCATATGTATCTGGTGACCTCGCTTTTATTACGTCATACATATGGAGACCTATAAGAATTATGTAGAAAATTCTATTTTGGTAACCCTAGTATTTACGTCATCGCGCACGTCACCACACGTCATCTTGGCAACATTTCTTTATCGCCAAAAAACTCAGAATATGGAATCATGGATTATACGGTACCTGTGCAAAAGGAATTGATATTCAGGAAAATTTAAACTCGGATTTATATAACATGGAGTAGTGCACTGAACTTCTCAGTTTTTTGCTTATCTTATGCAGATAAACAGAGATTTTTCAGTCCAGGAAGCTCGTTTTAGATAATATTACAATACTCTATTCAAAAATCAATATATTTGCTAGAATAGCATCGCCTTTGGCATTTTTCCAGTAAAATACTATCTTCAAAAATTGACAAACCGAAATTGCTTGCAAAATAATTAAAAATATATAAATTTAACATTAAACATAAATGTTTCCAAACACTCTCAATTAGTCATTACTTTGTGATCGTCTTTCAAAAAATAAATACATTATTAGAAACTTCCTTAGGGGAAAATGTTTATGTTCGGAACACTAATTTAAACAAATACGTCTTTTAACAGCCATTTTCTGCTGTTGCATTGCAACCCTGTCTTCTCAGATAAATTAAGAAGTAAGTTGTAAGCGATATTCTCGTGGGGAAATCTATTTTCACGATAAAAGGATAGTTATTTAGTTGACAATGATTTTGCTGTTAAGGGTTTATTAGTGTTTTAGTAGTGTTGTAGAATTTTTTGCATAATATTTATTATAAATATGTGTAATTTAAAAAATTCATATTTAAACCACGACCATGTGGAAGAAACATTATGTTTTATAAGTTGTTTATTATTAAGAGGCTTCATTTTTAATTTATTAAGCTTTATTATCTGCATTTTTTTCTTACAAAATATTATTATTGTAAAAGGGATATTGAATTAAAAAAAGAAAACCATTTCAGAATGAAAAATTATAAGTATTATCATCAAATAAAAAGTTTTATGATATTGTTTACAAATATTGCAATGATTAATTTAGAATTCTATTGTTTGTCAAATAAAAACACAATCTTACTCAATGCGAGCTATAAGCCTATGAGCATACAGCTTCAAAACAGTTTTTTGTAATTAAAAGTAGAATTCTATTAATTAATTAAATTTTAAAAAATTTAAATTGTTCTTTCCGATTTAAACTAACCATAAAGTGGATGTTTTGCCTTTTTCATTTTACTTTTTCTTCTGTTCTATTGTCAACGTATTAATGACTTGAATCAATGGAAAACTGTTTCTTAAGCCGATGCTTCGGTCTTTACATAAGAAATCGTTTTATTAACAAAATGAATTTCGACAATGATCTCAGAAGTCTTGCCTTGTTTGCTGCCGCTCGAAGAATGCAATTTGAAGGCAAGACGCAAATTTGGCGACAATTCGGATTTACGACCTCGTCTCAATGCGATTTGACGTAAATGAAACGTTATTTGACGTCATGGATATTTTAAACCAATGAGAATTATAATAAAATGATGTAATAAAAGATCTCAACTGAATCAGAAAAAAGTAACTTTATGTTTAATAAAAAGAAAAGAAATGAAAGTTACATTAAGATCTAATTTAAATATATTTTTTAAAATAGGAATCAAATTCATAATGGAAATTTTCTAAAATAAGCTCTAAAGTATCTTAACATTTAAGTCTATAGTTGACTAATTTTACATACCTTATTAAATCTAGGTTCGCAATTGCTGTTGAAGGAATTATGTATAAAATGTTTTCTGATTCGACATAAAATGCAATAGTTGTGATAAATGAAATCAGAATTCCAGCAATAAATTAGAAGTGCTAATTCAGAGTTAAAAAATGATGTTATTTGATTAAATATAAAACATATTCATTTATAATAAAATAAAAACTGATCTATAGTTATTACATGCATTTTATATCATTTGATGTAGTATTTTTAAATGTTTTTTCATTTGACACAAGTTATTAAAAATGATATATTTTTGATTTTTGTCATCCCGATGACTTGATGTCCTGTTATTTTTGCCATGTTTTCGTTAAATGAGTTTATTCATGGGCCTAAAGAAGATCAAGCTTTTACATACTGCCTTAGATTCAGACTTGAGAACGTTTAAAGAAAATTAATTTAATCTAGAAAAACCTTGCTGACTTTTATGGATAGGAACTTTTATTAAGATATTACAGAAATTATTATTGATTTACGATCGATACAAGGTAGTACAATTTGTAAACTGTCTAGTCTTAGCCAATATATCTAACATAAAACGATCAAACTATATTTTCAAGTTATGAGATACTTCGTTGTCTCCAAGGTTTTCCAATTTGTAAACTCAACCCTGGATATTTAATGTCCAACATAAATATCTGGATTTTGGAATTAATATTTTTCATTAATATGTAAGAAATGTGTGGGGGGTGATATAGAGTATTAACACAAGTTAATCTTATTATTTTCAATTTTGTAATTATATACAGAAGTATTCAGTGATAATTAGAAAATAATATTATGCGATGGAACTTTTGATATCTCACAAAAAATACGTTTCCAAAAACCATATATATTCTACATAACATTACTATATATTCAATTTAACAAGATTATATAAAATATATCGAAAAGCTACAACTGTTGATAAAACATCATTCAATCCACATCTACCTTTGTAATCTATTGTAACACATCATATTATCTATCTAATAAATTGACTTTAAACTGTTGGTAATGATCCAATTATGTGCAAAAAATGACCATTGAGTGACAAAATAAGCGAAAGAACCCAAAAAATAGATTTTTCAAGCATATTGCAACTCAGATTAAAAAATTCTTTTTTAGAATTCAAATAAAATCTATAACACTAAACACATATCTGATTATTCATAAAATCAATATTAAATCATTACACAGTGTGGTTGTAATTCTGAATAAATACAAATTTAACGATAACTATTATGCTTAAAACCAAAGTAAAGTACTTGGAAATTGCAAGCTAAGCTTAATATATTTAAAAATGAATTGAAAAATTTCGACTCGATTAATTTTTTTTATATGAAACATGGTAAACAATCAGGCGAACTAACAAAAATTTTTTTATTATTCTTGATTTTATGTATTTTATGCACACAGAAAATTTCTAATCCCGAGAATATTCCCTCTGATTAAAATATAATCTGTAGACAAATTAAATAATTTAAAAATGGCATCATTACCATTAGTTCAAAGCTGCAAAGGTGCTTTTTCTACTAATTATCCACTATTGTCTGTTTTTCATCTGCAACTATAAAATAACATATTATACAGTTAAAAATAAAGTATATCGAATAACTGCACATCATAGTACACATGACATCTGTATATCATAGAATACATATTAAATATGACATGTTATAGTGTCTTTGACAGAGAAGATAGAAGTGATATGTCAAGACATATTAAAGATACTGTGAAGATTATCATCACTGTTATTACTAAGATGCTATAAAAATACATAATTTTGTTACTATAATCGAAAAATTTTGAATATTAATCACATTATATATACATTAAAATGTAAATAGAACTTTGCTTAAAAACGGATGTTATTTTATATCAAAGCTCAAATTTTCTCATCGAGATCCTTTTTTCGATTTCTAATTTTGGATCCAATCGAGCATTGCATTGAATTGAAATATAAAAAGATAAGCAATACATTGAAATATAAAAAATTGTTATAGTTTCGATGTAATTTATAAAATCTGCAAAGAATGAAAAAGTACTGAATAAAACCCAAATTAAAAAAAAATACAAAAGAATAAAAATTAATGGATATAAATCTCAAAGTTTGAAATACAGAATTAGTTTCTGAGAAAATATGTATGAATAGGACATAAAAATATCTCTCTAGATAATTTTTGCTAAATATTCAAATTTTTCTAGACATTCAAATTTCTATGCTATAACTCTTTATATTTATAATTATAATTAATAAAGAAAGGAATTCATATAAATAATTTTAACTTTTCTAAGCAAAAGTTTATTTGTTTGAATTGTTTCAGTTGAATTTGTTGTACTTCATATAAATAATGTTATTTTTATAAAAAAAATAAGTGATATTTTTTTATAACCACTGTCAGTTTTTTTAATGCCAAAAATGATTATATATAAAAAAATGGGAAACCTTGTGATACTAATTAAATTTTGATTAAATTCTATTATATTTATATAAATTCTGGAATTTATATGCAAATTATTGCGAAAATATTTTAAATTTTGAATATAAAAATCATAGAAATATTTGTCAATTATCTTAAAATAGAATCATGATAAATCCAACAGAAGAAGCCAAGAAACAGTTGACTTGTTAAAAAAATGCTTTAATTACAGATTGTTTCAAATGCAAATTTGTAAACTTAACATTTTCGTTAACTGTATGCGAAAGGTATTATTTAAATGATTGAAATAAATGTTTTTCTCATAGTTTATAAGCATAACTAGGTGAGGCGAATTAAAAACTTATTTTCTCAAAAATTAGAAAATTAAGCCAAAAATATGATTTTCGCAAAACATTGAACAAACATCTACCTTAAACTTATGCGCAAAAGGGAGAAAATTAAACAGGTTTCTAAATAAGGGGTTTATAATGAAATGGCCATACAAATTTATTAAATTAAGGCTTCCAAGTCTCTTGTAAATACTATGCTTAGATTGCATGGCGATACTGAAACAGTTGTTGATTTGATTTGGGAGGACAATGTTAACCCTCATAGGAAGACAAATGAATGCCTTTTGTTCAGAAAAGAACTTGATATAGCGCATATTTTTGTGTTAGCATTAATATATGAGACGTGTTAGAAAAAAAAGTTAATTTACCTTGCTAAAATTATAACAAATAAATTTTAGCTTACGGATACAGTAATGACGAAAGTATGGATGCTTTGGATTAAAGTACTGTTAATTATTAATCCGATAAAAATCTACTGCTAAATAATAGTCACACACCCACCCTGAAAAAGTGACAATCCAAAAGAATTAAAAGCACTTATGGTAATAAAAAAGAAGCAATTATGAAGGAAAGAATAATAGTTATATTTTAAAAATAATAAAAACAAATTTACATAAGTGTATAAAATAATAATGGAGACTAAAATGCAACTGAATTAAATATTGCGTTAACACACTTGCTGAAGTAGATGAGAACGAATAGTAAAAGTTTACAAACAGGTATCTCTTGATTTTTTGGCAATTTTTTTTGACATCAAGGTAGGAGCCAACTTATGCCTAATAAGGTTGGCGATACATAAAAGCTATACAAAGGTAGGGTTAGTCTGGTTACAAGAAACTAAATTTAATCGCCAAACCATGGGGTACTCAATTCTATACTGAAGCCGAACGAATATATGTATATAAAATATGCATACATAAATGATTAGTTTACATTACGCTTCTTTTCATTCATCACATCCTTTGCAATAATACACACACAAATACACAGTTTATATAATTCTTGTATATTTAAAATAATCTAATCAAGAATCTATTTATTTTGCACAATTTTTTATTATTTTGAATTTTTCTTTTTGTTAACATTTTGGTACAAATATTAATTTTGTTGAATTCCTATATGAAATTCTTTATACTGATAGATATCTTTCATAAAAACTTCTTCAATTACCATTTTATTCTTTTTTATGGCAATTACAGTGGGAAATGACATGCTGAGAGATAAAAAACTAATGATATTTCCGTTGATAAGCTCTGAAAAAAATGCTAGAATGATGAACCTTCATATTTATTGCAATGTGAGTCCAAACCGAATTGGCTAAAATAAATTTTAATCAATATATTAGTTTTCACATAAAATATTTTGTTATTATATCCATGATCGATATATTGTCTTTATATTTGTTTTGTCTTTATGTCTGTCATTATGTGTTTTGTCTTTAACTTTATATCTTTACATTATTATATGTAAATACATTAATTTAAATTGAAATTGATAAGAAAGGAAGTCAATTATGAAAATTTATTGATTTCGCTCATCCGTTTAATCGTGATATCATATATTATTCCTCGTACGCTCATTAAAATATAAATTCTCCTTTCCGTTTTCTGGAATTTGAAGTCTGACATATTGTCTTAGAAACTGCCAATAAATCTCTTTGCTTTAACAGCAAATTACAATTTATGAGAGCTTAATAATTTCGAAATCAATAAAACTCTCTCTTATACGTTGTACTTATTTATCCAATATTTGTAAAGGTAGTTTGAATATCCAAATTTATTAATTTATCGGTAATTGTGAAAAGTTCTGGTTGAAAATCATAAAATTTATAGAAATAATAAGGAAAATAAAAGAAATGGCATTAAAGAGGAAATTTATAATAAAGGAAATGATACCAATATTTTCAAAATACAAAAATAATATCATCAGGAATAGTATGAAGTAATGAATGATTCATTTTTATATTTCCTGATTTGATCTTGTGAGACTTTAATAAATAATCAGGAATGATTGTTACTGCTTTTCGTGCTTGTGTGTGTGAATCGTAAAATTTAAAAAGTAACACAACTCATAAAATTTGTGAAGTATGTTTTTTTTTCAAGAGCATCTTAAAAATATTTAAAAAAAATTTGCTTCAAGTCCATATTTTTTTACTTCATTTTCAGCTGAAATATTTAGTTTATATGCAGTCTTTTTAATTTTTTATATAGGTATCTAATAATAAGCAATATCTTAAATGCGATTTTGGGATATAATCTCCAATCTATTAAAAGTGACTTTATTAGTTTTTTATTGATTATGAATTACAGACAGCAGTAAAATGAATTATACTTGAGCTCAGTAGTAAGTACAAGCCTTGAAAATGTTTAGTAAGTGTGTTTGCTGCACATTATTATAGTAAAGAGTTTTGTTTTTGCAATATGCTCAAAATGTAAGTAAGTACTCATTTACTTGAAACTAGCAAAGTAAAAACGTCTTAGTTTCTAAAAATTTATAATGTGTTTAACATTTCATTTTATATCATTTAAACAATTTCATTTTTATCATTCTGATGTATACTTTGGAACAAAACAACCCAATTTCAAATATCTTGTGCAACTCTGATAGTTGTATAATGAAGACTTTTATCAGGAAAGTGGGGAGATATGCGTTTATATCACATTCCAGTAGTTAGTTTTGTTTCCTTCTTCCGATTAGGAGCAATGCATTTAAAACTAAGGAATGACAGCAGTTTGGGGATACATTAATCTCTGAAATTAGTTGAGACACTTTAATATACTCTAAAATTTTTTAATGATAATGCATGAGATGCATCTTCAGTTGGGGCAAGAACGGATACTCAGATAGCCAATGTCTAGGGCTTAACTAAGAATTTGACCATGAGATGCCAAGTTTTTTGGTTTCAGAATCGCACAATATTGTTTCTCTTTACCAATATTTTCAGCTTTAAAGATCTTGCAATGTCTTAAGTGTACACAATTTCTTGAAATGATAATGAAAGAAATACTCCAATTTTTGTCCAATCAAATAAAGACTTACAAAACTGCATAATATATCCTTTTTTATTGTATTTCCTTCGTCTGTTAGAGAGCTAAAGTAATGACACAGAATGTATAAATTAGATTTTAGATCTCATTAACTTAAAGTGAGTGGAATTGTTCATCTATTTCCGTTTCCATAACTCGTTTCATTTTTTGAGGAAAGACTACTTTATTTATATCAAGTATAATTAAAACTTCCAGATAATGCGAAACTAGAGTATAAATGGTACATCATATACGCTTTTTAATTGCTCTTTTATTGAGAAATCAAAAATGTTTCAATTAAATGCTTTCCCTTTATGGAAAACAACTTCTTATAATTTTAGCTAAATTTTCGACGGTATAAGAAAGCTAAACTCCAAATTTTATTTAAGTCTGTCGAGTCAAAAATAATTCTGCATACTCCTCATTTATCCATTACGGAGAAATGAAAAACTGCGTTAAAAATGATACATAATGGAAATAATAACGAACACCATAAATTTTGTTTGAATCAATCAAAACTTACAGGATCGATTAATGAGCTCCTCTTATATACGTTTCATGATATTTTCTAATCTATTAATTTTTATTAAAAGCAATTATACCTCAGAAATAAAAGAGAAGTATTTTAAATTTTTATGCGAATGTATCTTTTATGACATTTCGTTATTAAATTTCCAATCTCCTTTTCCTTACTGTGTTTTATGTTTCAATAGAACGAAGACTAGAATGTTTTTGAGAAAACAAATAATTAATGATAGACAAATCTTTCAAATTTCTTATGGTTTGTCAAAATGTATGAAATTATGTAAGGTTTGAGATATTGATCATACAATTTCATACATATGTAGATATGAAATTGAATGCCTAAGTTATGTAATGTCTAGGTATGAACTTGATTATGTATGTACTTATATATAAATATTTGTTTTTCTATATATTACATAATATGAGAATCGCTATGTTAAAAAGGTTTCAAGTTATTTCATGCTGAATTCAGTGAAAAGTATATTAGAATAATTTATTTGGAATATTAATATTTTGTTTACACAAACGTATTATTTAAATTGACAAAAAATGTTGAAGGAATAGGGTATAAGAAATTTGGTATCTTATAAGGAAAATTTAATAAGGAAGTTAGAGGAAAAAAAAACTATTCAAAAATAAAAAGTTTTTCTAAGTGATT
Organism: Latrodectus hesperus; assembly: GCA_037975125.1. Lineage (NCBI taxonomy): Eukaryota > Metazoa > Arthropoda > Arachnida > Araneae > Theridiidae > Latrodectus > Latrodectus hesperus. The sequence goes on from CM075856.1 coordinate 24,690,134, forward strand.
TAGATGGAAAACGTGCAAGAGAAAATAGTTTTTTCTTTTTAGTATTTATTTTTCCTTTATATTAGGCTGAATATTTCAAAGCTTTTTTTATTTGTTTTTGATTATTGATTTACGCATATTCATTGCAAATAAAATTTGTTAAGCATTACTGAGTTTTTTTATTCATGCTTTCCCATAACTATTCTCCCAAAAATCAAATTAAGATGCAAATTAAATTTATCTTGAAGATAATAAATAATTACTAAATATAAAACAAATTTATAATTTTCTATTAACAAAAAATCCTCAGAGTTTTAGAATTTTTGTTTTAGGGTTTTAGAAATTTTGTTATAAGAAAATTATAAGTTTGTTTTACATTAAGTCACACATAAAAATTTTCAAATATAACTTTTTTTTCAAATTTTAAGTTTAATATAGAGTTTTTGACTTATCATAAATAAAAAACTTTATGTGAACTGCTTAAATCTCTTTATAATACCATAAATGTAATTAATGCTGGTTATATACTACATGAAACTGAATAAATAATATTTTCTAGAAACTAAACAAAATAATGATAGCAATAATTTTAACTAATAATTCAAAATTTCAATAAGCTGTTCAGATGTAGTAATTTTTTTTATTTAAAAATAAAAGTTTTCAAATAATTTCTCTACAAACTTTTCACAATGGATAATATTTTACTCAATGAAACAGTAATAGTTTTGTTTAAAGTACTTTCTCTCAATTAGTATAGATTATTTCACTTAAACTTTAGGAACTAAAAATTGGTTTAAATCTTAATAATCTTTGTATAAAATTTCGTAAGCAGTTTATTTTTAAAATATTTTTATTGTTTTGTATAAAATTCATTCTGCTTAAGTGTATAACTTGATGATATGAGTAGACTTTTTTTGTTAGATCGAAGTCAATATATAAATAGTGTTTCAAACGAGAGAACTAAAAACTCAGAATTCAATGTTTGTATCTATAAAACACGAATTCTAACTATATACTAAAATAATGCAATTAATGTATCAACTGATTCGCTACTATTATAGCCAATGAAAGTGATTTGATTCTGAGAATCCTGATTTTTAAACAATGACAATACAGTTTATAACAGTCTCATAACAATTGTTTTGTAAAAATGTTTATCGACTGCATATTTTATTCAGATATTACAAAGGAGAATAAATGAAAATTTTCTTAAAGAATTATGATATCTATCTCTCTTTGTTCGATAGAGGCTAAAATCAAACTTTGGATCTTTCACGCCAAACAGTGCTGCACTGCCACTTTACTATGTTGAATTGGAAAATTTCCTCCTTAAAAACATTACTTGATACTTTTGTAAATTAATTTTAACAATGCGAAATTCACATCCTGATGCTTTTTATTTCTTGACTTTTTCTCAAAGTAGTTATTTGAAGAATGAAAATTATTTTTTATACGAGGCATTTTTTTACATTTCTAGCATACCTTAAAAACGTTATACTGTTTTATAATTATCAAAATTTAACTGGTTTCAGACTTCCATAAAATTACTAACAGTAATCTGAAAGTCATAATATTAACTGTTTTTGAAAGAAACATTTATTTAACTATGTCTAGATGATAAGATTACTTTCTTTACCTTTTTCTAAAAAGGAATTCTTTTTATATTTGCTTTTCTCTTTGTTAAAATATTATTCTAATATTTCTAGGAAAGGAATCCAATTGCTTAATTTTTTTTTATCTTTTTTCTTTCATCTTCCTAACTTTTCAATCCCAATCTTAATTTCTCTAAGTTCATTAAATACTCTTTTCTCTCATCCTATTTTTAGTACTTTCTTTATACATTTTCTTAACCACAATCGAGATAAAATTCATTTTCTTTAGCTTTTTTTAAATACTTTTTCACCATTTTTTTTCTTAATCATGAGATTATAATTATTAAAACGATAATTACTTTCATTAATCTAAAGGAATTCATTTGTTTTAGATTAATGAAAGTAATTATTGTCATTGGAATTCTAAGACAATTTCATCTGTCTTAAAATTGCATCTTTCATTAAAATGTGTTCAGAATGATGAATATTTTAAACTGAACTCTGATTAGTTCTATTTAAATTATTAGAATAAAATTAAATAGACTAGATTTATACAAGAGCAAATTCATTTAAAATTAAAATTATTTCTCCTTACACTATTTGATAGAGACACTTTTATCATATTGTTTTCTCAATGAAACTCTGTCAATTGGGGCACAAACAAGGCTAAAGATACTTCTCCAAATCAATCTACACAATTGCTCTATTATCGGCCTTCCAATCCCAATAACAGTGCCTACAATAGGATTAGAAGCAATTAATTCAATAAATTTGCATGTTTCAATTTCATTAGAATACCATTTACTCAGTGTTCTGTTAAAGTTTCTCCTTTAAAGATAAGAGCAGATTAATTGAGTTAAGATTATTTTATTCAAAAACTTATTTCTTTGCTATTTATTTGAAAGCAAGATTTTCTAAATTTCATATATACTATTTTTAAAATTATAAACCAACCAAATTGTTTCGTTGAATGCAAAAGAACTGAATTTATAACTCAGATTTAAAAATCCTTCTATAAATTAATTAAATTCCTCCCAAATGTGTTTTTTATATTTTACTGTTCAGCTATATTGTTGCATTCATTAGATCAATCAGTATTTCATTTTTAGGATACATTATCAATTTGGTTTCCAATTTTAATTGGGTTTAAATTTTGGTTTCAGCTTATAAAGTTAAAGCTAGACTTTATGTGATTATTACTTATTTATGATGTCATATTGCTATTTTATTCTTCAAAATTTTTACAGTTAAAAACGTCTCAAAAATTCTAAAAAAAATTAACTCTTTATTTATTAAGTAAACTACATAAATACTTAATTACATAAAATACACGATTTATCTGTTTTCAGGTAAAGCGTTCATAAGATAATAAAACATTTTCACTTTTATAAGACTCAAAAAATATAAAGGAAAATAGTATATATTAAAATACTCATATTTATTTGAAAATTTTTATATTTTAAAAGAAAGTAATAATTTAATAAGAATCAAGGATAGATATATTCGTATAAATGAGATAATTTGAAAGTTTCTCAAATTTTTGTGAGCCCATAATGTATTATAAAAAATAAAATTTATTACTGAGAATAATTAAAAAAATATTATTAAGTGAATTCATATTGAATATTATCGATCTTTTATACCTCTTAGTTAAAATTAATATCAAATATTAATTCTCTTGTACTCTTATGTAAGTTTATTAAAGTCCAAATTCTTCGGTTTAGTATTTGGAACTTAGATTTTGACGTTTAATTTAAGTTGTCTAATAAATCTCTTCTCTTTAATGGCATCGTATAATTTAGGTAAATCTAACTCAGATCATGACATAATTTAAGAATCAATACACTTCATAATTATATCAAAAGCACCAACACTTGTTACACAGCGAAAGTGATTTCTAGTTATTAATTGTACTAGTAAAAGGAGGATAGTTAAAATAATGCTTCTGCTTGGTTTAAAATGCATTATGGACAATCGACTTATGCTAAAAATTTAGCTGAAAATAATGAAGTTTATAGGGGTGATGAAATGTTATAAAAAATTGTATTTAAATATATTTTACTTTATATATAAATTCTGTTAAGTTTTAATGTTTGAAAGCAATTTTTTGACGAAGTGTTTGAAATTGAAAACATGATGTCTCTTCATTATTATATGTATTCATTATTTATAAAATGTGTGTGTACAAAACTACCCAAAATATAATATATGTAATGGATGAAACTAAAGCATTTACTTAAAATTATAAACAATGTAAGAAATGATGGTTGCGTATTTTGAAACAAACAAAATTTTTTAAGGGAATCTACAACTTAAATAAAATTTTTGTTATAATAATTTTATTTTTAAGTGTAAATTTTATTCAGTTTCGTAAAGAAAAATTTAGATAAAATATGCATTTTTAAACTCCATTTAAATAAAAATTTTTAAATATACTTATTTTTGAAATTTTTTAAATTTAAACTAGCGATATAGAATCAGTAAATAGTATTAATATAATTTCTAGACTCTATAGTTGAGAAATATATATATATATATATATATATATATATATATATATATATATATATATATATATATATATATATATATATATATATATATATATATATATATATCACTTTAATGGTCATATCCAAAAAAGGTTTAAATTTGTAATTCCCATCTCATTTTAAAAATGAAATAGAGCCTATTAAGAAAACACTTTTAAGGTATGGGGTGAAAAGTTGTTGTTTTTGCAACAATATGTTTAGCCAAGAGTTGGATTTAACAATTTAAGTGGAAGCAGCATGGTGGTATGTCTGTACCTTCGCTTTACCTAGCCATGAGTTTGGCCTTACAGCTTAAGTGGAAGCAGCATGGTGGTATGTCTGTACCTTCGCTTTATCTAGCCACGAGTTGGGCTTTACAATTTAAGTGGAAGCAGCATGGTCCTATGTCTGTACCTAGGTGGTATGTCTGCACTTTCGCTTTACCTAGCCATGAGTTGGGCTTTACAATTTAAGTGGAAGCAGCATGGTGGTATGTCTCTACCTAAGTTGTATGTCTGCACTTTCGCTTTACCTAGCCATGAGTTGGGCTTTACAATTTAAGTGGAAGCAGCATGGTGGTATGTCTGTACCTTCGCTTTACCTAGCCATGAGTTGGGCTTTACAATTTAAGTGGAAGCAGCATGGTGCTATGTCTGCACCTTCGCTTTACCTAGCCATGAGTTGGGCTTTACAATTTAAGTGGAAGCAGCATGGTGGTATGTCTGTACCTTCGCTTTACCTAGCCATGAGTTGGGCTTTACAATTTAAGTGTGAAGCAGCATGGGGCTATATCTGTACCTTGGTGGTATGTCTGCACTTTCGCTTTACCTAACCATGAGTTGGGCTTTACAATTTAAGTGGAAGCAGTATGGTGATAGTCTTGTGATTTAGAAACAAAGTATCAATCAAAAGACCTCTCAATACTTGACCTACCACTTTAAGAGGCATTATTTCACTTAGAGGACAACGCGACCACGACATATTTGACGAGGCCAACCGCCGTTAGTGAACACGACGGATCATCGGTTCAGAAGGGATTCGAATTCACTATCTTCTGATAATGAGAATGACGCTCTAATCAACCAGGCTACTAAGATTCGGTGGCATGGAAAGTAAGGTCCAATCAAAAATTAAATGATAGTTGCTTGTGTTTAGTGATTTTTGTTACCAAAAAATAAAAGATAGCCCGAGACAGTATAACAATAATCTAAATAGTCAATTTAGAAAACAAAAATTAAAAAAGTGATTAAAATGACAGAAAATATAGCAAAGGGTAAAGGACCATCAAAATAATTTATGGAAAATAAAAATAATAAAAATTAGAGCTGTGATGCTGTACTTTTCTCCTCGTAAGGCTCTACTTAAGAAACCACTTTTTTAATTCATGTTTATTGGCAACTAGCCAACTTTTTCCTACTTTGACGGAAAACTACCATATGAATATCTCATGCATGTATTTAATAGGTTTTATTAAAGAATACTTTTTTTAATATTTTTACAGTGTTTTCTAAAAAGATTTAAAAAAAGTGTGTAGTTACAAAACTATTGCTTTTATTTTATTTTTAATATTTTTACAGTGTTTCCTAAAAAGATTTAAAAAAAAGTGTGTAGTTACAAAACTATTGCTTTTATTTTAAAAAGATCTTATTTTTTGGAATATAAAATTAATTTATTATAAAAAGGTAAAGCATAACACTTTATGTAGATATTGTAGATATTCTCTGGTTTTGAATATTCAGTTTATTCAAAAAATGAGAACTTATATGAAAATTATTCATTTTGAACCTAATCAATATTACAGGTTTATTTATTTCTGATATCATACACAAAATTCTTTGTGTAGTCTTAGGTATTCATGTATTATAAATTATTAAATCCCGAATCCATAACTAGAATTCTAATACTTAATTTCAGTTACTGATAAATATCTTATCTTCAGCAGAAAATCTTGTAATTCACATGAACTAAAATTAGACGATGCCATAATTTGAAAGGGAATATTTTTAAATGTGTTACGTAACTGCGCTTTTTACTATCGCTTTTTACTATCAGTAAAAAGGCAATAGTAATCTATATTACATTAGTGAAACAGTAAAAATTAAAACTATTAAAATTAAACAGATTCATCTAAATTTAGAACTATGTGTAAGTTATTAATAACCAAATATATACAGCGAAAAAAGAGCAAAACATAATAGTCATAAATGTCTGTGGCTGCAAGTAATAGAAAATAAATGTATTTGAAAAAGTGATAACTATATATTTTAAAATACTTTACACAAATTTTGTAAAATTATCTATCTATCTATCTATCTGTCTGTCTGTCTATCTATCAATAATCTATCTATCTATCCATCTAGTTGTTTAGGTCATTTAACTGAATATATAATATTTAAATTTTTTTCTACATATTAATTAAAATAATAATAATTAAGTGCAAAAGGAAACGAATGAAAAATTTTACATGTTAGTCTGAAAGTTAATTATCTATTAAAGTGACATATGTTCTTTACCTTTTCTAAATTCAAATGTTTTTAATGATCAATTTCAATGAGAAATATTTCTACAAATGAATAAATATAAATAAATGTAATTAAAAAATATATAAAGTTTTGCCCTGCAATAAATAATTTTTAATGCCACGTAAATGTTAAAGGGATATCTAACAGTACCTAATTATAAACAGAAGAAAAACGTTGAATATTCAAATAACATTGCCCATTCTATCAAGAGTTCTTACTAAATCAAATGACTTTTGTTAAAGAATTTTACCCTTGGGAGTATCATTTCTTTTTCTTCCGCCTTTTAATTTATTCGTCCCATTTCTTTCTAAGATTATCCAGAAGGAAATTCAAAGAGGTACTTATACAAGATAGTACTGTTTCTAATGGGAAACATTAATTCTTTGGACTTTAATTGTATACAGTGCTTAAGTCATTTTTTCTTTTGTGATGTGTCTTTGATTTATAAAATTCAGTTTATTTTAGGAATATAACTTCAGTTCAGATTTAGTTTTTGACATTTTGAACAGAAGAGATTTTCTGTTAATTTTTTTAACATTATTTTTAGAAAAATTGAATCAGAGATTACTTTTTAAAATACACGAATCTTTTGCATAAATATATTTTTTCATATTAAAATTGTTTGCTTTTATACTATTAGTTATTTTCGAAAAAAATGAAAAGGGAAATTATACTGATTAATATTACATAAATATATAAAATGCCGAAGTCAATTTTAAGAATTACTTGAAAAAATTTTAATTGAAAGCAATGTTAAAATGAACAGAGGTACTATCACCTAGATTTAATCAAAATTTTGAGCAAGTATTGTAAGACTTGAAAAACTAAAGATAATAAATTGTTCATTACTAAAGTTAATAAGTGAGCGCTGAGAAAATATTTACATTGATGTTAAGAGTGCCCTGTAATCTTAGAACAACAGGCCTTTGAAAATGAATTTCCTGTTAAATAATGTTGGGAGGTAATCAAATGGTATTTATTAGAACTCGAGAGCTTATTTAAAGGCCTTAAAGAAAAATACTTTTTCCCAAAGAAGGCAAAAAATGTATTCAGCCATGTATTTTTAAAAGGTTATGTTTTTTTACCTTTCTCATTCTAATTTGAATAATGACTCAAAATAGTTACTGATGCTTTCAAAAATATTTATTCAAGTTTCCATAATGATTAAAGAATTTTGCTTAGAATAAGGAACAAAAGCTAAATACAGTCTATAGATTTTGGTTGTGTAAAAGATAGTTTTTTCCCTAAATTATAATATTTCATGTTAATTTTTGACTTTAAAAATAAAATGTGCTGAAAAAGAATAAAAAAATGAATAATTATTTGTTTATCGTTTATTTATTGATGCATATAAAGCATTAATAAATTTTATTTCATTATAATTTAATTTTATATTCATTTTAAGAATTAATTTTCATTAAAAATTTAAAAGTTCAAATTTAAAGAATTTATTTGAGTAAGAAAAGATTTTCTGGATTTAAATATGGAAATAAAATCAATTAAAATTATTTTAACAAAGATCTTTAAATGGAGATGAGGAAAGATGAAATTAATAATTTAAGTAAGCTATGTTGTATCAGCTTGTAATATTTTAAAAAAATTCTAAAATACATTTCTTAATTTATCTACATTAATGATTTATTAAAAAAAGTTTTTGATAACTTTTTCATAAAATTTTAGTAAAAATTTGTGAATTTAAATTCACTGATTTTCCATGATTCAACTGTATAATAAATAACAATTAGTTAGTCAGATTGCAAAAATTTATTACATTAGATCATGCAAAATTCAGTTTATTATTGCTATTAAATAAATTTACGTTTAATTTTATTGAAATGTAATTATCATAAAATTATTAACTGATCTATTTTAAAATACACTACTGGCCATCAAAATTGCTACACCAAGAAGGAATGCAAATAACAGAACGATATTTATCGGACACATACATTATAAGGGAAAGAACAAGTGATTAGATTTACAGGAAATTAGGATGTATAGATCTTGAGAAATTAATACCTATAGCAGCCACCTCTGGCTGCAATAACAGCATTTATCCGCCTAGGCATGGAGTCAAACAGTGATTGTATGGTATGTACGGGGATCTCAATCCATGCAGCTTCAACACTATGCCACAGTTCATCGACAGTAGTGGATGGTGAGTTATGGCGTGTAAATCGCTCGGCAACCATTGAGCACACGTTCTCAATTGGTGACAGATCAGGGGAACGTGCTGGCCAAGGTAACAGTCGAACTTGTTCTGTATTAAGGAAGTTCAGAACAGTACGGGCAACATGCGGTCGTGCATTATCCTGTTGAAACAAAGCATTAGGGAGGCCTCGAAGATAGGGCAGAGCCACGGGCCTTAACACATCGGAAATGTAACGGTTGCTGTTCAAAGTGCCGGTAATGCGAACAAGAGGTGATCGAGACGTGTATCCAATGGCACCCCATACCATCACTCCAGCAGATGGGCCAGTATGGCGATGTCCAATGCAAGCTGGCAATACGCGTTCTCCACGATGCCTCCAAACACGGATGCGGCCATCATGGTCCTGTATACAGAACCGAGATTCATCTGTAAAGATGACGTGATGCCATTTCCGCGTCCAGGTTCGTCGCTGATCACACCATTGAAGGCGCTCCTGTCTGTGACGCAGCGTCAATGGTAGCCAAAGCCATGGTCGCCGTGCAGACAATCCATACTGCTGCAAACGTCGTCGAACTGTTCGAGCAGAAACTTGTTGCCTTGCAAATGACTCCATTTCTCGACTCAGGGTTCGTGACGTGGCTGTACGATCCCTTGTGACCATGCGGATAAGATGACTGTCTTCTTTGCTGTTAGTGATGGGGGGTCGCTGAGATTCTGCATGACGTTCCGTATGATTGTCCTGAACCCATCGATTCCATATTCTGCTAACAATCATGGGGTCTCGACCGACGCGAGCAGCAATATTGCGGTACGATAAACCGCAATCCCGGTAGGCTATAATCCTTCCTCGATCAAAGTCAGAGAGGTGCTGATAGGCATTTCTTCTTCTTACACGAGTCATTACAACAACTTTCTTTGCCGAAAACAACGTTGAAACGGAAACTGAGTATGAGAAAACTGCTGTCAAATCTCTGGTTTTATACACATTGTAGATGTCGCTACTGTCGCCTGCGTTGTATGAATGCGCTGAAAATCTAATCATTTGCATATCGCAGCAAGTTCTACCTGTCGTGCAAATTTCACGTGTGTGGTGTGCCGCTTTCCTGGTGTAGCAATTTTAATGGCCAGTAGTGTACTTTATTCTGAATTTCTATATTATAAGCATTTTAAAATTTGTATGGAGTGTGAATAATGTTAATATGTTAAAATTTTCAAATATTCTATTCTCCATATATTTTATTAATTTGTAATGACTAAAAATTAAAAAATATATGGATGAAGTAACTACCTACAAAGTTTGTTTGAATACAAATCAAAGTATTTGTATAATTAAAAACCAATAATTATATAAATATAAACTAGAGAATATGACTAAATCTTACTTTAATTACTGTTTCTAATTAAAGTAGTTTTACTGCTAGGAAATTAATGAAAAGCAACTATTTTGAATATATTTAAGGAATTGTTTAAATTCTCAAACAGAGAATGAGTGAGTGAGCGAGTGAGAGAAAGTAAGTGAGTGTGAGAGAGAATGAGTGAGTTTGAGAAAGAATGATTGAGTTTGAGAGAGAATGATTGAGTTTGAGAGAGAATGATTGAGTTTGAGAGAGAATGAGTGAGTTTGAGAAAGAGAGAGAGAGAGAGTGAGTGGGAGCAACATAGACTATTTAATTAATTAATTTAATTTTTAAAATCCCATTTTCACTTTTTAATATAGTTAATTGACAAAACCCTGTGTCTAGAAATAAAATTAATAAGTGAAAAAATCAACTTTTTGCATATAGTAAAGAAAAATACTAAATGCTTCTGTTTTTCAGCCATTTTGTTATTTTCATGGTAATATCTGTTCATAAGATGAAGAAAATTTAAATTGAGTTTCTTTTGAAAAATATTCTTTTAATAATATAAACATTACCTTTTAAAATTCCTGCCTCGTTTTATTAATAAAATTATTTGATTAAAATTTAAAATTTACCATGTGTTTTAATATTTTGTCCAAAATAACTTGTAAATTTGTACAGCTTCTTTTACAATTGCATTACTGAATAACATAGAAAAGTTTTGAAAAACAAAGAAACAAAAATTTTAATTTCATATATTAAAATTTTTTTTTGTTCCCAATAATTTAGAAAAGGATATTTGGCATGAAATGTATTTCTTTGCGATGGTACAGTGCTTAACACCTGTATAAGACACAGTTTCCAGTATGTTACAGTTTCCAGTTAATAGTATGGGTTACATAGCGTAATTACAGTTATTCAGCATTAAAAAATGTTACTTTGAGATAAAAATGTTACTTTGAGATTAAATTTTATAAAATTTTTGTGTGTTATAATTTTATTATAAAATATTAAGATTTACTACAAGGGGGAATTCATGACGTTAGAGAATAGACTATTTTTACGAACTATTTTTATTTGACTGATGATAACAAATAATTTTGTTTACTTTTAATTTTGGTTCTGAAATGCACATTTTAATTCAGTGATTTTAAATATATTAATATTGAAAACCATAAGAATTGAATTCATTCTGAAGTTTGAGAGATAAACATAATCAATGCAAGCTTGTCATCGCACTATTTGTTTGTAAGGAAAATTATTAAAGAATTAGGATTATGACATATCAGTTTTAAAAAATATTCAAAAAATATTTTTGTTAAGACTATTTTGATGAATAATCTTAATGTTATAATTATAGTTTGAAATTATTCCTTGAAATGAAGGATTCCAAACGTAATTTCTTTTCGCAAATACATTTATTCATCAAAATATCTTCACAACAAATTTTAAAACTTAAAGAAATCATGTTCATAAATTGGCAATCCTCGAGTTAAAACATCCACAGTCCCATTCCCCAAAGATGAAAATCTTTGAAAGTAATATTTTTCACTTCTTAAAACGAAGATGTCACTGACGGCATAAATTAAAAGCTAAAGGATGTAATTGCTACTCTCTGGGGAATAGTTATTTTCCTGAAAACATGATATGCTGTGATTATTTATCCCGGAAGCATTTAGTAATATTGTATTTATTTATGTTTTGAAAACCTTTTTATTTCTGAACAATTGCTACCACTCATTTATAACTTTGAACGGATTTGTATTTAGTAAATATTTGTTTTAACATAATAAGAATTCTGTGTACACTTCATTTAGTAGTATGAAGTAGCATTTGTTCCAAGAATTTAAATTCTATTTTGCGCTTTACAGAATTCAATAAAAATAAACGTTGATTGAATATTCGATTTTAAAAATATCATTATTTTTGTATTCTAAGATAAGAATTTAAATTAAAAAAAAAGGAATAATTATACCAATGTGCAAAATGTATTAGTGAAAATGGAATAACTGTGGATAATATATTAGAAATCTGATTCTCTTTTGCATGGGTTTTCCATATTGATTTTAAGCATATTTATATTTTTAATTTTGAAAAATTAGCTTTTTTATAATACTGCCTAAAGTGTCTAATATTGATATCACTAGAAGGCTGTGGTGGGTAGGTTGATTAGAACGTTCAGGAAAGTAATGATAAGTTCGAATCCCGACTGAATCGAAGATCCATCGTGTCCACTAAATCTAGTTGAGGTATGTTAAATAGGTCGTGATTGCAATGTCTTCTAAGTAAAATAATTCCTTTTGGGGTGACATGTTAATTAACAAGTATTTGAGGAGTAAGTCAATTACTACTTGGTCCCTGCTTCTAATTTATGAAGATTTCCATCTGCCAGTTTCTACTTAAATAGTAGAGTACAAATTTTGGTTAGGTACAGTGAATTATGCTGGTGAAACAACAACTGATGTCATGTAAAGAA